>BJKM01000502.1:0-426715 GCA_015082035.1 Chaenogobius annularis | reverse complement strand
GCATATTGTGCGTGAGTTGCCTTTGTTGAGTTCTGAATCATTTTATGTTTTTTAGTACAATATTTGATTCTATACAGGGACATACATGCTGGGAAAACAGTATTTTCATCTTTTTTACTAGCTGCCCTTAGGCAAGACACTTGAGCGACATTGCCCTTTCCAAATGCTGAGGACATGTTCCTCCAAAATTAGTCACAAGTGCGAAGTGCCAAGAAAATGGAGGGCGCGGAATGAGATATAAAACTGGAATTTGATCATATGGCACAGTATTTATACGAGGCCTAAATGAAATAGAAAGAAATTCATGAAGCGTAAACCTATAGTTTGGGGGTTAAGCGGTTTTCTGAATCAATTGTCAATAGCAGCTTTTGTGGCATCAAAAACGGTTTAGCTTTGAAAACCTCTCCAGCCCATATGTTTCTCTCTCTCTCGCCCTCACATTAATCTAGTATGCCTTCTGGCCTGTACTGAAAATCCTTTCCCTTTCAGACACTGTACTCTGTGAAGCTAAAATAGTTTATTTTCTAAGCACCTCTTTCAGGGGTTCCTTATTGGTGCACACCGCTTTCATTATTTTCCCGCTGGGCTCAGCATAAGTTTTCTGTTGTCGACCGCGAGCAAATAACAGGGAATAAGAATGAGCCAAACCCGCCCACAAAAGAGGCCATGACAGTGAATCTCAAACGCTTTACACACCAAGTACCAGAGAAAATGTGGCTTGATCAGCGTCATATAAAGAGGCATTAGGTGTTACTTCAAAATACTATTACTCAAGTAGAAGTACAAAGTAGTGGTCCAATAAATTAAGTCAAAAATAGTGACATCTGATTTATAATTGCAAGTTTATGTAATTTACAGAACAAAACATTTAAAAAAAGCAGAAAATCTGGTATTTTCAAAGGATAGACACAAAAATGAGAAAAAAATAATCATATCTGAATGTTCAAATCATTTATTAGTGTCATCATAAAGATTTGTCCCTTGTGGAAAGAGAAACCAGAAGTAACTGCTACTTCTATTAAAAATATTACTATACTCCTATAAGTAAGAGTAAATGTATAGCGTCAGAAAGTTATTCAAAGTACAATTTCTTGAAAAAGGTATTCAAGTAAATGTAACTGAGTACAACCCACCTCTGTTCATCTTAAATATCAGAAAAGGAGGAAACTTTGCTGATAAAACTAGGACTGAAGCGGCTCGAAATCCTGACAATAGAGATCGGAATAAAATGTGAAGTTACTGATCAGATTGAGCTGGCAGCGGTGAAGATACATTAGCAAAAGCAATATAAAAAGTAAACACAAGCGTCGTGGATCAAGCCGATAAGTTGATCTAATAATGAAGCAATTCAACTTTCGCAAACCCGTTGAGTAAAAGCCGTGTGTGCCAAAGAATTTGTGAAATCTAGGCACGAGTTAGATACGTTTAAAGTTTTCCTTTTTACGGTTTGAAAATCAGCTTCAAAAGGAAATAAACATTTACTTTTGAATCTGTCATCACATCTCAGAACAGTGTACGGCAAAGTATCGGATATGAAGACAAATTTAAAGAAAAATATAAATATAAAACTGGATAAAATATACCAACACAAAGCCAGAATTTAACCAAGATTTACCCAGGATTGAACCAGGACTAAACAAGGATTACATATCATTACTAAACAAGGATGACCCCTATATAGCATAAACAGGTAAAAACTAAATCCAAAGGCAAAAATGTGATCTAAAATGATTAAATAGTAATAATAACGAAACTAAATAAAGATTAATGCGTGGGGGTTTTGGTTGGGGACATGCTCGAGTCTCACAAGACTTACAAAGACAAGCCTGAATCGTGACTAATTTTGGATTAAACCAAGACTAAACCAAACTAAACCAACATTAAACTTGTCGTATTTGAGTTCATCTAAAAGCAGGATCAACTAATATAAAGATAAAACCAGCACAAAACAAAAACTTAACCGGGATTTAGCCTGGACTAAATATGAACGACTCAAAACTGAACCAGGACTAAACTAGTGAAACGACAAGTCTAAAAACATGGATTACACTGGATCTAACTCTTCGTACAAGAACAAAGGCCAATACTCCTATCTTATCATTACATCTCCACAATGCATTCTAAATCTGTCATCACGTCTTCCCTCAACGGCTCTTTAGAATTCATTTTGATTCATGGCTCTGACTGTTTTTATTACTCACCTCTCAAATGTAATGTCGCGCCCGTATCTTATTTATTGGGAAGGTGAGAGATGCAAAGGTGCGCGGTATAAAATGGAGACATGATGGCTGCTTTTGCTGACAAGGCTATTGGCACTTGTTGGATGTTGTTTGTTTTTTAAGTGACTGATTTACTGACAGTGTAAGAACCCGTGCCTCCAAATGCACTCACTCTGTTAGATTTCCATGCAATGAATTGGCAGCTTTAGACGCTTGTCGTTGTTGTGTTGTGGCCTACCTTAGTTTATTCTGGTATTAAAGCAAAGTTGTGGCAGTTATACTTCAGCGTTAGTCGGTATTTGCAGTCTAATCGTTTTACTATTGTTCTTGTTTAAAGTTTCCGGGCGGAACCTGAGCGCTTGTCTCCATGGAGAGGTTTACTGCTTTGCCTTTTGATTTGTTAAACTGATCTGGCTTGTAGTTATCAATTACGTGTGTTTTTATTGGTGAGAAACCTAGCATTCTTACTGTGAGCCCCCAGAAAAGTCTGAACGTGCACTTTTAGGTCAAATAAAAAATTGCACGGATCAGATGAAGGGCCTGAATAACTAAACATACATTAAACTAATTTTAATGCAACTAAAGTTGATTGAAAGGCATAATAAACCTAAGAATGAACCAACGTTCTAGCACGAAACATACAATTCACTTTTTTTATTCATCCAATAAATTGAGCAGCCATATTAAAAGGTGTTTGCTGGGGTGGTGATGGGCGTTACCAGGATTTTTAGTTTTCGATCCGATTGGCAAGTATCGAGATATTGATCCAATACTCATCTCATAACAATTAGTTAAGTATTAAAAGGCATTGAAAGTCCTTTAAAGAATTTTACTCGTTGCTTCACGACAGCTTGAGCAGCTAAAAATAAAATTCAATGTATGTGCAAATAAACTAAACAAATATTAACAATTCATTTAAAAAATTGATTAAAATTTTAAATCAGTGACATTTTATGCGTTGATATTTTTGAATAAGAATCTACACTTTTTGATACTTTGTCCGTGCTGAAATGCTTTTCTTCTCAAGAGCTGAAAAAGCTGAATTTTGTTGGGAATACTATGAATTGACCGACCAGATGAAAAAATAACACACCACTTACAATGATAAGTGACAAGACAATCCACAAACTGAGCAAAACAATCCAAGGAAATCCTAACAATTATTTGCCTGAAGCATGTTGCCAAAATTGATCCTTTTTTTTTATTTCTAAACCTGCGGAAATACATTGAAACGTCTGTAAAATGTGGATTTTTGACACACTAACATCGCCTAAAGTTTCATTCCTCACTTTCTTTTGCCTCATTCAAAGTTGTTAACATTGATCTGCCTGACCTGCGCTGAAAAACACTTATGGCTAAGTACTGCTAACAATGTCAAAGATCTGGCGAACCTAAATACAGCAAGAAAGGGGAAGAAACACTAATAGGCTGAGAGGTTTTCTGGCAGGCAGTGTTTATATCAGGCCTGCGGTACAATCAATGCCCAAGGACGGAGGAAGAAGCAGTTTTATTTTTTCGTTCGTTTTTTAGATTTCTTTTTTGTGATGAAGGTGTCACTAGAAGTCACCAATAGATATAGTGTTCCTGGTGCCAGCTGCAGGTAGACAATGCCCGACGATATAATACAGTATTTAGCTAAAGGGGAAGCAGGCCAGACCTTGAGAGATTCAGCGATCAATCTTCCCACACCAACATGGAGGAAAGTGCACGAAACAAACACGCTAACCTGGCCTTTCCGACAGAAAAGTTTCCCTGACTGATGGAGCGTCCAGGGTTATTCTAGTTTCTGGTTGTGAAGAGAAATGTGCAGAGATTCAATGAACTGGATTGTCAAAATGTGGTACAGGCAGTTCAGTTTAAGACTTGTTCAGGAAGGGTATCGACCTAGTTTGATCCTGGTTTAGTCCATGTTTAGTCCTGGTTTAGTGTAGACTTGGTCCGGACTGACTTTAAAGGCGTTCCTTCTGTAAACTGGATGGTTAAACCCTGGTTAATTTGATGTTTTTTGACCTGGGTTAGAACTTGATGATTCTGTTTTTGCTTTAAGAAACAGTCCTGGTTGGGCCAAGGTGTAGTCAATGTTTAGTCGTGCTTTGGCTTAGCTAGGTTAGATCTAATTTAGTCTAAGTTGAAGGCAAGTTTGGACCTGGAAAACTAATCTGGTTTTAGATCTGGTTTAGACCATAGTTCCAATATGGTTTGGACCCATTAAAATGAACTTACTTTCCACCAATTCCAGTTGAGACGTTTGGGCAACTATTGCGTTTGTAATTTGTCCTGATTTGCTTCATTCCCTCTTCAGACTTGGATGGTACTTTGGAAGACTTTTTTGCAGACAGTACTTGTTGTAAATAGTTTGAGAACAACTGGAACTGACAGCTGAAAAAAACGGCACGTCTTTTGGGGTTTAGAAATGGCTCAATTTTCGAGTTAAACAAGTGGAGACAGCGATTATTTGGTTTTGATCAGTGTTGTCCATAACGGAGCCGGAGAGACGGCTGAGGGAAAGCAGCCTGTTGACGCTGTGGAGTCTGGCTCTCTGTAAATGTGACCATCTGACAGGAACAATTACAAAAAGTGACCAGTGATCCAAGCCAACGCAGCCCGCCATGGATGAGAGGAGGCAGAACAGAGAGGAGGAAATCTGGTGTCGCACAAAGGCCTGAGGTCAGTCACTGCAAAGGACAATTATACAGCCAGGGAAAGCTTTCACAATTATGACAAAGGTTTAAGTTCAAATACATTATTCCAAAGGTCCTCCCAACAACTTTTGAATCGGGTTAATGCATTACAATCTCTAGAAATGAAAGGTTATGTATTTCTAAACAACATTTTAGCAAAATTTTTCTGTTACCATGAAATGTGATAATTTAATTACCAGCAGAGGGCACTTGACCTACATCTGCTGTCACACTGAAGAAAAAAGCAGTCTGTATCAACTGTATACAACGATGGAAAGGCTGCGCAGTGATGGAAGTTTGAGCGCTGAAATGATCAAGAAAAATCGTGTGATAGTGTATGAACTTTAAAAACACAGAGAAGCTTTTGTGGATTACCACTTTCTGTGTCTTGAGCTCTAGAGACTAAATATGTATACTGAAACAACTGGAACACACATGATCATGAAACAACATTAAAACATGGTTGAACGTGCTCTTGATTGGTTATGGAACTATGGTCATTTTGGGATTTTTTGAAGAAATAACAAACAAACATATATATATATATATATATATATATATATATATATATATATATATATATATATATATATATATATATATATATATATATATATATATATATACACAAAAAATAAACACTTTTTAGATTTATGTTTAAAAAGTAGGATTCTGTTTAAAGTGCACCCAGTAAACAACTCTAGGAGCATTAACATTTGAGAGAAGACCACAATATGAACTTCAGAACATGTTTGTAGAGGTCTAAACTACAGGTACAATAGTATTTTTGTATAAAAAGATGTGTGTTTCTTTACAGAGGACATTTTATTATCTAAATCAGTGGTTCTTTAACTTTTTACATCAAGTACCACGAAAGGTTTGACTTTCTGATTACCACCAGTGCTTAATCAAGTCTATAACAGGACGATTTTAGGGCAGGATTAGGGCTGAACCGGGTCTTAATTCGGAGTACACCATTATCACAGTAGATTTACCAAAGAAATGACTCAAGGAAGAGAAAAATATGGGGGGGAAGTACAATTGCCATATATTGTGCTGCCCAGCGTGAAGCCCACTTTGATTCACATAATCTGTTAATAAAAGGCATTACAGAACTAATTTTGCTGCAAAATATTGATTCTTTTCTCCATTTTCTCCATTACATGCCATCAATACCAAAGTGTACACATGTATATCTTGTTAAGTACAAGCGATATAGCAACCTGCAGCGTGACCTCTTTGTATCGCAGTAGTCGTATTTTCCCTCCGATCACAATAGCTTTTGTTTACACAGCATCAGCGCGTCCTTCCTTTAATCTCCTCACCACCTTTATCTTAGTGGATCTCTCATTTAATCTTGCCTGCTGTCTTTTCTCCACTCTGCTCGGCTCCCAAGGTCAACTCCTTCCCTATTTCCTACCTCCTACCTTCTTAGCTTCCTCCCTCGCTTCCTTGTATCACAATCGTCGCTCCGTCTTTTCACTGACGCCAAGGCACGCTCCCAACGCTGCCGGTTTCCGATGCAAATCCTATTTAAAGCCGTCACCTGCTGCCACAGTACGACGGTGAAGGAAGAGAAGAAAATAGGCTTCTAGTATGTTAGAGCAATTTGAAGAATGAGGGAAAAGATAGTTTAGATAAGCGGTATAAATCTGCAGGAGAGCGTTAGAACAATCAGAAGATCAAATACAGTTACTTTTAAGGTTTGGCAGTAGTAGTAGTAGTAGTACTGCAGAGTATTTCATTTAAGCTAATGATTTACTGCCACAACGAGTAATGTTATGACTACTACCACTACTACAAGCATTTATTCACAGTACAGTCATTACTTATACCATAGATACTGTTAAGACATACATATATTACTCCTGAGTTACTTGACAATCATTACTTGACTAGTTTAAGGTTAAAGATTCAAATGGATATCGATTTGAACTTTAGGTAACCACATTCACTTTTTTTCCTGCTTCTTAAATTGCTACTACAACAAATCTAGACTCACTAAGTACTACAAATACTGCATTTTGTTTATCTGCCTAAGCTTTACTCCAAGGCCCAAGCTTTTGTTTATTTATTTTTAAAGATTTTTTCGCCCGGAGGCTTTATTAGACAGGACAGTTTAGTGTGAAACGGGGACAAGAGAATGAGAAGGGAGGACGTGCAGCAAACTGTGGGGAGCCGGGATTCAAACTCACGACACTGCGGCCGGCTGCACGTGGGCCCTTGGCCGCCTTGACCACTTGACCACCGGGCAGCACCGTGTGTGTTTTTTTTAATTTTTTTATTTTTTAAACAACACACCATTTCATTTGCTCGCTGATTGTCTCTTGGAATTGTTAACGCTTTTCCTGTGACGCTCCTCAGTGCGAAACATGACTTCTAACCTCTTAAAATGCGACACTGTCACTCCAAGTCACGGAAATGTACAATACAAGTGACCTGCCCACGCAATGTACCAAAAAGTAAGAACGATTTCTTCTATAGGAGTATTTATTGGTAAGTTAGCTGTAAAAGTATATATTGGTAAGTACATGCTCCGATCATGCTCTGCTCTGACTGTCTGAACTGGAACATCACCATCATTGCTGAGATCCTATGGGTGCTAATTAGGACTGAAACATGGAGGCTGCCGTACTTGGCTTTCCACTGCACAGATTTGACCTCTGGCTCTCCCCCGCTCTCCCCCCTGCTCCTTCATGCGCCCCCCTGCTCTCCACGTCTTACCCTTTATGTGCCTCATGTTAACTGCAGCTTTTGTCAATCTTCTCTCCACGGAAGCCTCCACCACTGTTCAACAAGCAGCAAGAGTGTGTCCGATGCCATTTAATAAGGCGGCCTATGCAAGATAAGTCTGTATTATCCTCGCTGGAGGTCAGGATGCAGATCCCCAATGGAAACCTCACCCTTCTTATCTGCTGCCCAGGGCTATAGTCTCGAAATATATTCACTGATGCAGAGCCACTACTACTTTTCCATTCAACACCGTTTAAATGAAAATGATTATAAATCCTTGAGTACATCTTCTGTTATCTTCATGAGCCTTCTGAATTATACAGAAACATTCAAGGGTAATGTCTTATCCATCCTCAAATTAAACTACCACAGTTACAGTTTGGAAATGAAAAATTTACCTTTCAAGCTCCTCAAAAAAAACAGTGTATAATTTGCAATGAAAAAATGTCACAGCAAAGATTCAAGATGCTTTCATTCACTTATAAGGCAATAAGGCATTATGGCACCGCAAATGTTACACACTGTTGAAAATATATGCATTCAATATTCAAAAGGTGAATTTCTAATTTTCACACTGAAAAACGAAACTAAAAAACAAAAAAAATTCAATGTGTGAAATTCACCAGCGTTTACAATCCAAAATCTGATCAAACATTATTTTTTTTATACCTTTTTATGTGATTTCTTTCAGTTCCAATACTAGTTTCGACATTGTTTCGTATTGATTAGTATCGCCCCTACAAGCTGAGAAATATTTGTTCCCTAATAGCCTGGTTGATCTGGCCCATGCTACACTGTCTGACATGTTAGCGGCACATGTATCCCCCAGCTGCTGTCCCCTCGCGGGCCTGCGCTGTGTCTGCGGTTGAAGGTTGCGTCGGCGGTGCCCTCTCCCCACAGCTCTGTGTAATATCAGTCCAAACGAGCTGATGCTGCTGCCGCCTCCCCGTGACTCTACAGTCTGTCCGGGTCCGATAACGCGGTAGGAGGGACACGATGCCGTCAATCCTCGCTCCTCTCCTTGACCTTGGGCTCCCCGCGATCCGCTCCCCCTGTATCGCCCGAACACATCTACCCTTTGCCGAACAGCTCTGCCAAGATTTCCAACATGTCGCCGTGATAAAGTGGGTCATTTACAGTGGCCGCTGAGGCAATATTTCACTAAAACTTCATCAGGGAAATAAATGTCTGGCGGTAAACAGAAACTGCTGATTTTCAAAGCTAGGTAGAGTAAAAGACAAACAAACAAACAATTAAAACAAGAAAAAAGTTATGTAATGTGAATTACAATATTCATATTCATTCATTAGTTCATTATGATTTATCAGGAATTACCATTTCATGTGGTTTCATTCATGAATTAAAGCATTAACTATGTATGTTGTGTGAGTAACTGATGTTAGTCAGCACACGATTAGGTAATTAACATAATAAGACGATTAAACAGAATGAAATTACGAGCCACACAAACATCTTAATCTTTTACAGAAAATAAATATATTGGTAGAATTCCAATGAGGTTTAGGTATACTGATCATTTATTCCAAAAGATTATTTTATTTTCTCTCAGACCAGAGTTTGTTAATACCTTACAGTTTCAGCTGCGTGATGTTGTTGTGACATGTCTTGTTAGCTGATTTACAAAAGGTTTTGGCATTGCCTTTCTACAAAAAAAACAAACAAACAAACAAACCTGATAACAAGAGCACAGCCAAGGCCATATTACAAAAAGAAAGAAAGAGTGCAGAGGGCAATGAAAAAACACAATATAAACAAACCGGTGAAACCACATAAAAAAAGAAAACAAAGTTCTCGTCTAAAACTAAAATGGAACCAGAGTACAATTAATTGGGTTGATTGGGAAAATAAGGAGCATAGTGCAAAGAAACACAAAGTGGTAAAACACAAAGTGGAAAAGTAAAAACTCAAATCCACATCATGAACTTGGATGGAGCTAATATCACTGGGACAGAGGACAACCAAAGATGTTGCTGGAATGAGGCAACTGAAATACAGAAACATTCCCACTGAACTATGAACTGGAATGAGGGGGTCTTTTTACTCTCACACACCTGGGATACTGCCCTGAAGAAGACGGACTGCAGATGGCGCTGTCTTCCAGCCACTGCCGGCAGGAAGACGGCACTAAAACCTGCGTGAATCTGCTGACAAGACACAGCAACAGGTGACACTCTCAAGACTGCGAGAGAGCAGAAACTGTCAGTTATGAAGTACAAAGTTTGGTTTGATAAAAGAAACATATAGAAAATATTGGAAGAAAAAGAAAATCAAAGTAAAAAATTAACCAAAGTTTGTAGCTAGTTTGCATGAGGTTAATGTTAAAGTGCATATATTTGAGAAAGAATTTTGATGACATCAATAGAAACATCTCTCTTTAACTCTCTTAACAGCATTTAATAGAGTTCATTTGTTGAACGCTAAATGTCGTTTGTTTTAGAAAACGTCCTTCCATTTTTTCTTTCGCTAGCTAACGTTATGTAACCCTAAACGTAACAGTTAGTCACAAGATGTTGGTCTGTCTCCACAGCAGGCGACGTCAGTCGGGCAGCAGCTTTTGACCCGAGCTCCCGAGTGGTTTTTCCGACACATGAACTCAACATTAAGCCCAACCTGGAAGCGTTCCTGCATTTTGAAAGAAACAGGTCATGTGTGAACAAAGCCAGAACTTATGTGCATTTTTCTTCTGGTAATCTGCTGTGTGGTAGTGGAATTTCTGGGAATGTGCAGAATATGTGATAAATGCTGGAAGATCTAGAGCAGGGCTATTCAACATAAGGCCCGAGGGCCAAATCGGGCACTTCAAGCAATTTAACCCACAACCCATCTTCCAAATATATTAAAAATAGATAAATAAATCTTGTTTACTGATTTAATTCTGGATTAGCACTAGTTTAGACCTGGTTTAGTCTTGGTTTTGACCTTGTTTAATTCTGCTTTAGACCTGTTTTGATTCTGGGCTAGTCCTGGTTCAGAACTGGATGTGAAATTTTGCAAAGCATTTCATATGATATTTCACAAAAACAAATCTATCAGTAGTTATTGTATGGTATTAACTAATTCACTGAAACAGTGTTGGGGATATTTTGCGCGACCCAAAATGTTGTTACAGCAGTGTCGTGTTGTGCACCTCCAGGCACCTTGGCCCAGCCAAAAATCTGGCCCTCGTGAAAATGATGCTGAAGAGCCCTGGTCTAGAGCTTCAGTTCCTTGGTTACGTCACAGTCAACCGCTAAACCGCATGTAAGGATTTCCAGGTGAGTATTGGTTTGTGGCGGATGTGCAGCGCTGACATTGATGGAGCCCTTTATTATCCAGGGCTGACACTTGAGATAGTGGATGGGATATGAAAGCCGAGAACATGCCAGTGTGAACATATGTAACCCACGAGTCACTTTATGTTATTACTAAATCATCTCTGACAAGCTTCAAAACCTATGAAAACCCACTCTTTTTATGTGGGAGTATGTTTTTAAAAAATGTCTGTCTATAAAAGCTCTAATAATGTTATTCTTTCATGTACGTGCCAATTCAACATTTTTTGTATCATTCTAATAATATATACATCAATAATACACCCCCATAGACAAGGCATGTCTCAAGGCAAATCAAAGAAAGCATTAGAACATATTAGCATTTTAGCTTTATATTTATTTGGTTCTGCACTGCAACAAGACCTCAAAACTCACAAGTTTGACATGATAAATGTGTGTTTGGTTAGACGTTTGTCATTCATGTAACTTGCATAAAAGGTGCACTATGTACTTTCTTTTTCTTCTTGCAACTTGCTAACTTCTCATCACTTTTTCTGAGCATTCAATCATATGCAATTTTTATTTGATTTATTTGCATATTACGCACGCTTTATAGATGAGACCTCAGATCTGTGGCGAGGTGGCCCCGCCCATTTCGAGATTTCACTATAAATACCAGTTCATAAACGTAAGATGGACAAGTTGAATGCCATACTGTGGAACCAAAAAAGTAACATAGTGCACCTTTAAATTATATTACATAACATTGCCAAGACAGTCTAACCACAATCTTTATAGTACATTTTCAAGAGGTTGAAATGTGCACCTTCAATTGTAAGAACTTGATTTAAATTCTAAATTCTAAATTGACAATCTCCCTGCAAAAATGGCCCTATTCATCATAGGCAATTTTACATCATTTATCACAAGAATGTCTGCAAAATCTGCGGATAAACAAGATTTGAAGACCATTTGACACGCTGTTCGAGTCACTGTACATTTCAAGGTGAAATACTGCTGTGGTTTGTAAGACTGTAAAAATACCAAAGAGCTACTGTTTTCATTTTGCTTCGCTTTGGTGTTTACAGTAAAGTTCTGCAAACCACTTTTCTTCTCTCATAATCATCACTGCACACTGCGTACAACATCTTAACTTATTTACCTTATAAATCTTCCTCCTTTACTAGTAGTTGTTATTGGTGTTGTCACAATACTAACATTTTACAATCAATCGGTTTACTTTTTTTTTTTTTTTACATAAATTGGACAAAATGGGACTCATATCATGGGCCTAGTGTGCACATGAAATTGGACAAAATGGGACTCATATCATGGGCCTAGTGTGCCTTAATCTTTTTTTTTTTTTTTCTCTCTTGGATGTCTTACTTTTCTTAAATTAGCATTTTCAGTTTTAGCCGACCTGTCTAATTTATTTTATTCTATGAAAAAATTAACAAATGATTTTTTAGAATGTTTTATTATAAAATTGAAACATTTAAATATATATCTTTTAAAAATCAATTTCGATACTAATGGAAAGGCTGGATACTCTACTGATTTTAATACTACAAAACACATTTGTTTCAGACAATATAAGAGCAGTTTCCTCAGTAGATGGTCTTATTCGGCTTCAGCTACCGGTTTTATGCAAACGTCCTAATTTATCATAATTTTGAAACCTATAGATACTCGTTCCGAACATATATCAAGCCTTTTGTAAAACTATTCAGAAAAAGTTTAATTTGGTCCTATTTATACAAGCTTTTTCAGTATTGTTCAAATGAGTAATCCAGATTTGATACTTTTAGTACAAAGAAACTGTGTGCAAACAGTGCAAACGTTATACTTAAACTTTGCTTTTCCATTAAATAGGACCGCTGATCTGCCGACGTGTGGCTGTAGTGTGGGCATTTATCTACGGCTCAATTTACCCATGGCACGGCCGCGCTCACATTGTGTCCCTAAAGGTTGCTCTGGCTAGTTAGGATTCTGCTACACGTGTTCGGACTGGCCCCCGCGGTCCGTATAAAAACTGCTGTGTTAAATGCTCCGGCTCGGGCTCAAACAGGTGCTGAGGAAGTTGTACTGCCCCGGCGAACGTCATGGGTCTTAATTAAGTTTTTTGAGCTTCTCGTTCCCCCGGTGAACACTAATTAGTCTTAATTAGTGGCTGCTCTGATGAAGTTGTAGAAGCTTAGTCTCACAGCCCCAGCAGTGGAGTATAGAGAAAGAGCCCAGCTAGACTGAGGCTCCTGTGGGAGGTGTGGGCTGTGGTTAGCGATAATGTCAAAATGTCTGACGTCAAATAAAAAGGTTAAGGAGTTTTTTTTCTGGTCTTGAAAGGTGAACTGTATAACTTTTCTGCTTGTCTTGATGGAGAGGTTTTGCCTAGAATGTTTTACTATACGGCATTAGGGATATCAAATTTTACTGTTACGATTATTGTGACAAGAAACATCACAATTTAACAATTATTGGAACATGACAAAACAAAAGCGAAATCCGTAATTTATACATCATCACCGCTGCATTTATACTTGACCAGCTTTATGAAATCCAACTTTCTGACCGCAAAAGTTAAGTTATTGTGACATAAACTGCCACATAAAACTCACTATACATTTGGGTGTACTTTTTGGGGTCCAGATTGATTAGAAATGACTTAATTTTTAGTTCTTACGATTATATTGTGACCTGAATAATCATGATTATTGATAAACCGGTTAATCTTGACGTCCCTTAATGGAATTACATTTGTCTATCCTTTAATAAATATGGATATATACGTTTATTGACGGTGGAAAGCAACTAGAAAAGTTTAATCTTGATACTAATCTTTACCCTATGTAGCACATTTCTATGCTCTCAGTTTTGTTCAACAATTTCGAGCAGTATTCCTTCACTTAAAAGTCATTTCCGATTGGTATTGGGTCTTTTCAACCACCAATAATCACACGATCATACAAACATGTTTACCCAGGGAAGGAATTGATGATTAAGTTAGGACTGACGAGAGGAGAGAAAAGTTTGATGCCGCTTTTGACTTTAATGAGATCTTTTGGTCAGTGATAGGGATGTCACGATAATCACATTTTAGTGTTACGATTATTGTGAGAAAAAAAGCATCACGATTTAACGATTATTCACGATTATTGAGATCATTTCGTTTTCTTTCAGTCTCGTGGTCTTAACCCATACTATTCCTCAAGTTTGTGACCGGCTTTACAAAACTGAACAAAATAAAGTTAAATGTGACAAAAACAGCCGGATACAAAAAAAAGTTCTTAACATTTATGTCTATTTTTGGGCTATATATTGAACAAAAAAATACTAAAATTTGCTTCTAAAATTGTCATGATTATTATTTTTTGGTTTTTACGATGATATTGTGACCGAAATAATCACAATTATCAATTTACCCAATAATCGTGACATCCTTAGTCGGTGAAAGCCTTGTGCGTCAGGTGAAGACACTGGAGCAGAACAGGCCAAGGGAGGAGTGCACAAGAAAGACAGTTCAGATATCAGTTTTTCATCAGAGAAAGTAAAAAAGTGTGATCAATTAGTACAAGCATTTAATATAAACTAATAGACAATGGAAAACAAGAGGCTTTATGTCACATGGCCTGTATTCCCCTATTTGCATGCAGCTTGTCTGGGTGACATTTACTGCACACGGGCGTCCATATTGTAAATGAACCCTAGCAACAGATCGCCGCGGAGACTGGCAGCTTTAGTCTGCAGTGAAGTGCACGGAACTGCTGCAAAGTCCATCATCTAATGTCCCCCTGGCGTGAAAGGTCTTGTATATGGTGACCTCAGTTTGCGGTCATTACCGTAGCAACCGAGTGGCTACAGCGCAGCCAGAGTAAAAAAAAAAAAAAGGTCGCAGGTCAGCGGACGGATCAGGAATAGCAAAAGGACGTGAGGCTCTGCGGGGAGGTTGGAGGTTTAATGAACCACTGGTAAAAGTAATAACAGTAAGTTTAAAAAATGAATAAAAATAAATGCTGTATCAATTGAAAGGAAACAATATTATATAAAATCAGGAGAAATATAGATTAATTTATTGTGATGACAAATTGCACCCAAGCATGAAAAGAGTTTTTCAGCTAAATAATAATCAACAAAAAGATCACAATAAAAACTAAACTATTACGACCAAAACTACTGCCTAATGCCTCCAATAAACAATTCATATTATTACAATGTAGTGAGAGAAGGTAGAACTTATAGAAAGGAAAAATTGCGTGTTTGGCAAAAACACACAATTTTTCCTTTCTCCCGATATTATTTTTTTTGCCAAAGTTTAAGGGACTTTCACGTACTACGTCTAGACATTGAAATGATATAAAAGGTTTATAAGGGTTGGAAGTAGGTAAAATATCAGTTTACTGCACCGGATACACTCAAAAATATAGATAATTTATGATTTACACAGCTGGTCTCAGTAACTGACTTTCTCTACCACAAAAGCACATTCTTTTTGGAAGGACAAGTGCCAGCTGGGTCCTGTTGTGATGTCTTTGATACAGAGCTCGTCATGTGGTGGGAGCAGACAGGACCAGGACCATGTCAAAAGGAGCTGTGGCGAGACTCTCTTCAAAAATAGGCGAAGTCGAATTTCCAAGTGCTCAGGTGCTATTTATTGTGCCAATCTCCAAGTGCAACAATGGTGCAAATATTTACAGTGATAAAGAGCAGCGTCCAAAACTACAAATACACAGCGTTACAATGTTCCAACGTAACGTAAAGTTCAGCTTTAGCTTTACCTATCCACTCTCCCTCAGCACCCCTGTTACCTGCACTGTAACCGGTGCCCGACTCCCAGGTCAAAAGCGGCTCCCTTTATTACTCACTTGCCCCTCCCACTGAGCAAAATACACCGATAATGAAAACCCAAAATAAATGTATAACAAATGTGTGTGCCACCTTCCTACGAAGCAAGAGCTCATTAATTACATATAAATGTTCAAAATAACACAAAAGAAAGGCGTAAAACTCTGGTTGCATCATGCATGTCACATGGTCAGCACCACGGCGCGAACAGCGCCTGTTTAACCGACCAGGAAGTACTGGCTCGGTTTCGGTCCAACGCGCCGCATCGGAGGAGCGAGGCTGCAAATCAACATGGGGAAGAGCTGGCGTGTATGATTAAGAATTATTCTAACGCGTGCAAGTGTGCACGCTTTGCGAATTAGTGTCAGAGGAGTGCGGGGAACTATGTGAATGATGCGTGTGGTGCGAATGAATGAAACAGCGGGGGAAAGCGGGGAATGAACGAGTGTGTGTGGGTCTGTGCGCGCGGGCACGAACGGGCTCCGCACTTGTACAAAGAGTACAACCTCTGACGGACTGGCTCCGTCACAGGAGCCCTGCAGTTATCGGACCATTTAACACAGGAAGTGCATGGCTTATACTCTATTGTTTACCCAAGTACAGTAACTTTTTTCTAATTACGTAGTAAAATTACAACTCACAACATAGTTTTAGGCACTATACTTTTACTACCTGAGTAATGGCCTGTATTTGTTGTTACAGTACTCTTAAATAAGGCTTAAGTGTAACAGTGACAAAAACTTTATGTTGACAATATACAATTAATTGAACATCGCTTCTGCAGGTATGATTTAGTTTTGTGGTTGTTTATTTATTTATGTATCTATGTATTTATTCATTTACTTATTTATTTTACTTCATGCTTCATATTTTTTAATCACATGTTAATCTTACAGTTCTCTTACTTGAGTATGTTCAGACCACTACTCTGCTTGAGTTAGTATTATTATGTAGTAACTTGAGTACAATTTTGGCTTCCCACCTCTAAAAAGTGGACCTGCCGAGCAAGGTAAATATATGCACATACTGTGATTAGCATGTAAGAAACAGATTGAGATGTTTTTTGTTTTGTTTTAATCGTGCGACATCAAGTTCCGTGATTATGTAGGAAAAGTGTCTGCCCCTGTCACAAGAAGCTTTGTATTTTCACAGAACAAATAAGCATGAGTATCCAGTTCAATAATCTGCTATTACATAAATTGAAGCTGAAATTTAAGATAACGTCTATAATTTTGTAAATGACCCTGTGATGGGTCTAAATATCTGTTAAACAACCCAACATACAAAAGAGAAGAAAGACAAGAGATTTAATACATTTGTCATGAGGAGGGCGGACGGAGAGAGGAAGCTCCAGTAACAAACGACGAGCACAGCCTGCTCCGTGCGTCCTGAAGTCTCTACCGCTCGCCTCATCCTATTTATTAAAAATTAGGAATGCCTTAGCTACACCTCCCACTGTTGCTCTAAAGGGAGGGGCGCACACAGCAGCAGTGGGAAAATACAGATCCATGAATCAGTAGTTGCAGTAATCATCCGGCGTGGCCTTCCGTTATCTATGGTTCTCTTGGTTTTCGCTTCAACTCTGCTTTGTCGCACGCTCCTCTGCAAAAGTCTCAGAAGCACATGATTAAAGGCACATGTTGAAATGTATTAAGGCACACAATGAATGATCGTGAGATTTATTCCAACACCATGTATATAAGAACTTTTAACAAGTCACACCACTTTTAATTGAAGAAATGACACATCCTTATGTAAATTAGTATATTTTGTATTTTCCCTCAAAGAGCATCTTGAAAAGCAGCACTTTTTGACCAAAATTGAGAAAACTCTAGTCATAAAGTATGATGAAGTAAGATGAATGCAGCGCTCTTATTGAATGGTTGGAGTTTCACTTTGCTGAGCCCAAAAATGTGAATATTAACAATGTACCAAAGGGTTTGTGAAAGGTAGAGACGAGTTACACAGCTTAAAAAAACACTGTGAAAATCAGGAACCCCAGCTTTGAGACATGTATTGTAAATGTGGGTAAAAAATTCCAAACTGTCCATCTGAGGGTTGGCGTTAGAGCACAGGTACGACACAAGTTTGTCTGCTTTGTGTTTCTTGTAGGACTCAGCCTCGCTCCCAACATGATTCCTTTCCCCTTCACTTCACTCGCTCGCTTCTCTCTAAACAAACAGGCAAACACACTTTCCCTTTCCCGCGGTTTACCGTGTTTACAACCGCAGAGAGCTCGGCGAGGGGCTGAGGAGGAGAAGGAAGCGTCTGGGGAGCTGGGAGTTGATCGACGGTTCAACTCACTCTTCACCGTTTACATTTCCCGTGGCGAGAGGTTGCCATTTGCACTCTAAAATGTTGTATTGGTTTTCGCCACAGCAGCAGTGGGAGAAGCCAAGTACTTGCTAAAGTGAACCTGAACTAGAAGTGTTTAGACAGAGTGAGGTGGCAAACTGGTAAATGTTGCAGGACTGTCGACAGGTTAGCGCATTTATGCTGGCAAATTGTATTCCGTGACAAGGATAGGCCCAATAATTACTGAGACGTTGACCATGAATCCAGTCAAAACAGCTGCATTTTAAGAGTTAAAAGGCAATCATATAACAAGTAAGTAAGTAAGTACATTTTATTTGTGTAGCACCTTTCACAGACAGAAGTCACGAAGCGCTTCACAGAAACACAGAATATAATATTAAAGCGCAAAACCTACAGTGAGCAATACACATACAACAATATACAATAAAATCAGTCCATACAGCAACCGTTCTTATATGTCGTACAATGGTCTATAAGGGCAACTTTAGAGTCATTGTACCGACAAGTGTTAAATGGATAATTTAGCGGATTTGTGTGATTGTAACAGTGTGTAGCTCAATGGAGGGAAAAAGCATTTACTCCAGAACGAGAAGATTCCTGATGCAGCTTCATGTAGAATGAGGTTGTCCTGATAAGAAACACATATCAGAATAAGATCCAGTCAATAGAACCAATTCCTCCAGCCTCCAGAACTGCCCACTTATAAATAAAGCTCGGCACGGCGGGTATCAGAAATGTAAATGGTCACATTTGTATGGCTCTTTATTACCTCTGCGAGACACTCAAATTGCTTTACATTAGGAAACCATTTGTGCATTCACGCACTGTTGCACCCAGCGTTGGGAAAAATGCTTTGAAAATGTGTCGATTTGCAGAATACTGAATACTCGGAGTACTGTATTCTATCCTATACTTAGAATACTTTTGCATTATATTATAGTGTAAACATGCATGTTATTTTAGCTTGCTTTGCATTTACTTATTACTGATAATTAACATGCAGTTTAAAACATAAATTGTGTGATCAAGAATTGCATTGTATTTCTTTGATTTTAGTGAAGTAACTATAAATACCACCAAATAAAATTTTTATTACATTTATTATACATATATATATATATATATATATACATACATACATATATATAATATATATATATATATATATATATATATATATATATTAATATATATATATATATATATATATATATATATATATATATATATATTCATACATATATATAACACATACACATATTTATATATAAGAAGAAGCACTGGAAAAAAATAAAAATAATCACAATTATTTAAAAAAAAAAAAAAAAAAAATTATATATATATATATACACATACATGCAGACCTAAAACAGAAAGGTACTGGAAATGTACTGGGAAAGTATATAGGAAAAACACATAACAGCGATGCACAGAAGCTGATGGATCTAAGAGCGGACCACAGCAACCTCTCTGATCAGAGCCCAGTTACCATCACAGTGGCAGACATGCAAGAATGAGTCTCAGGTTTGAAAAACTGGACAGCACCGGGCCTGATATGACTCACGCATACTAGCTAAAGAAACTCACAGCACTTCATCGGCGCCTGGCAGCACAAATGAACCAGCAGCAAAGGGATGGGACTCACCCTGAATGGCTAACCGAAGGGCGTACAATCCTGATCCTGAAGGATCCCAATGGTAACAGTCCCATCCAACTATCGGCCAATAACCTGTCTCTCCACAACATGGAAGCTCATGTCAGGCATCATTGCGGATAAGATAAGTGGGCACATGGATCAATACATGAGCAAAGCACAGAAGGGCATCGGCAAAGACACCAGAGGAACCAAACACCAACTCCTGGTTGACAGAACAGTTGCTCAAGACTGCAGAACCCGACACACCAATCTGTGCACTGCCTGGATTACAAGAAAGCATATGACTCAATGCCACACACGTGGATCACTGAATGCTTGGAGATGTACAACATCAATAGGACTCTAAGAGCCTTCATAGCAAACTCGATGCGGTTGTGGAAAACCACCCTTGAGACCAATGGTAAACCACTTGCACAAGAAGAATCAGAATCAGAATCAGAAAGAGTTTATTGCCATTGTCAATGAACAAAATTCAAAAACATAGGAACTTGTCTCGGCCTTAAGGTGCAACATAAAACACTGAGTAATAATAAAACAACATATATTTCAATCAAAAAAGGGCATGCATTAGGAAACAATTTAAAATTACTATACAATAAAAATAAAAATAGGCATTTCTATGTACACAAGTTTACAATAAAAATAGGCATTTCTATGTACACAAGTTTACAAGTGTCCATCAAATGTGGCATACACCAAGGAGACGCCCTGTCCCCACTGCTGTTCTGCATAGGTCTGAACCCTCTCAGCCAAATAATCAACAAGACTGGCTATGGATACCGACTCCGGAATGGGGCCATGATCAGTCACCTCCTCTACATGGATGACATCAAACTTTACGCTAAGAGCGAGGGAGACATCGACTCACTGGTCCACACGACCAGGATCTACATTGGGATGTCATTCGGGCTTGAGAAGAGCAGTCGGATGGTGATAAAAAGAGGGAAGGCAGTCCACACTGAAGGGGTCTCACTCCCCAAAGGAACAATAGGAAACATTGAGGATGGCTACAAGTATCTTGGAATACGACAGGCAAATGGCAACCTCGAAGAGGTAACAAGGAATGCTGCAACAGCCAAATACGTACAACTAGTAAGGCAAATCCAAAGAAGCCAGCTCAATGGCAAGAACAAGTCCCAGGCAATAAACAGCTGCCAGTGATCAGGTACTCTGCAGTAATAATAAGATGGCCAAAGGAAGAGATACAGACCACAGATTTTAAGATGCAAAAGCTGTTCACCATGCATGGAGGGTTCCACCCAAAATCCAGCACCCTGACACTGTACACCAGCCGTAAGGAAGGAGGCTGTGAACTAGTGAGCGTGAGAGCCACTGTCCAGGATGAAACATCCAAGATCCACAAGTACATCAAGGACAAGGCCCTAACAGATGACGTGCTCAGTGAATGCCTCAGGCAATGGGGAACAGAGGATGAGGTGCTGGAGGAGGGACCATCATGGGAGGACAAGCCCCTACTGAAGCACATCTGAAGTGGCTGATATCAAGAAATCCTACCAATGGTTAGAGCGGGCCGGTCAGCACAGAGGCACTCATCATGGCTGCACAGGAATAGGCCCTGAGCACCAGAGCAATAGAGGCCCAGATCTACCACACCAGACATGCCCCAAGGTGTACGTTGTGCAAAGAGCTCCCTGAGACAATACAGCACATAACTGCAGGGTGTAAGATGCTGGCAGGGAAAGCATACACGGAGCGCCTGTTGTGGAAAACTTAAGTAATAGTTAACGGAAATTAAAGTAAAAGAAAGTAAAAACAATAGAACAGAGTTTGTCTTTTGCATAGTTAGCAATTGTGTGAAAGCATAAGGGTCATTTACATGAGTATAGTATTTTCCTGTCATAACACGCCATAACCAAGTGGCTGGCGTAGTGTACAGGAACATCTGTGCAGACAATGGTCTGGAAACCCCAAGGTCAAAGTGGGAAACACCTCCAAAGGTGGTAGAGAATGACCGAGCCAAGATCCTGTGGGACTTCCAGATACAGACTGACAGAATGGTAATGGCAAACCAACCAGACTGTGGTGGTGGATAAACAGCAGAGGAAAGACATTATGGTTGACGCGATACCATGTGATGGCGACATCAGGAAAAAGGAACACGAGAAACTGGAGGAATACCAAGGGCTCAGAGAAGAGCTGGAGAAGGTGTGGAAGGTGAGGCAAAAGTGGTGCCCGTGGTCATCGGAGCACTCGGGGCAGTGACCCCCAAACTGGAGGAGTGGCTACAACAAATCCCTGGAAAAACATCAGACATCTCAGTCCAGAAAAGTGCAGTGCTAGGAACAGCAAAGATACTGCACAGAACCCTCAAGATCCCAGGGTTCTGGTAGAGGACCCGAGCTTAGAAAAAGGGACGAGAAAGTGAATATTCCAAAGAAAACAACAAAGCACTGTTTTAAAATAAGTTTATATGTACAATCTCATATTATGGGGGAGTGCCAAAGCAGTGTATAAAAAGTCTTTTCCCTCCACTCTGCTCCTCATGGGTCATTACTTTTTTTTACACTCAATTGAAGCCCCAAATTACACATTTTTGGCAAGAAAAATATCTTCCTGTAGAGTTATTTCTCGAGAGATGGAAACTGGCACTCAAAAAGAGGTTCTTCTTGTTACTAAATATCATTCTGAGTACAATTCCCATATTGTTACAGTAAACATGATGAAAAACAAACCATTTAAAAGGCCTCTAAAGAAAAATGGGTTTGTAATGATCGGGAAAATACAGATATTGGTATGCAACTTTGCTTATTGAAACATGAATCTAAAAAAAATCACAATATCAAATTACTTTACTGAGATGTCACATAAAAGTCATTACTTCTTCTTCTTCTGTTACTTTTAATGGTGGTTGGAAGCCAACTGAAAAGGTGCATTTACCGCCACCTACTGAAGTTGTACGTCTTAACTTGTCCTTCTTCTTCTTTGGTGTTTTATGGCGGTTGGTATCCATAAAGTGTTACATTACCACCACATATTGTAGTTGTATGTCTTCAAAATATGTTTTTTTTTGTTTGCTAAACAGATTTCAAAATTCATATTTACTCCAAACTTTGATTGGGGAGGCATTTAGCTTCGATTGGGGAGTTAAATGCCTCCCCAATCAAAGTTTTGAGTTAACATGAATTACAAACAACCGGAAAAATATTAGAGATGTGTTTGGACATTTTAGCATCAGCAGCAAATGCCATAAATTGTAGCATGTATTCGATTGCTTCGGTCTGCGACATTAAAAGGGAAAGTAAAGCCTACACCTGAGATTTATTTTGACTAATGCTAATGACTTTATGATTTACACATTACATTTCCGAACATGTTTGCAAATCGCATGCTCAAAGAAAACAAGTTGTTACTTATCGATCTTAAAAGTGGTAGTGGTAATGCTAGATTACCCGCCTCTCTTACCCCCCCAGTTCCGTATTTGGTTACTTGACTGGGACAAGCGTAGTCTGACAGGTTTGCTGGAGAAAAATCAGTTCAAGAGCGCACTCGGAGTTACTTTTGCATGTAGACTTATACTGACTGGCAAACTGTAACTACATAAACAAAGGAGAAATGAACATGAATTTAAAACAAAAGAATGAAAGACGGCATAGTGGAAATAATAAGCTAAATAGTTGCTGGAAAAAGACATCTGCTGTGGTTAATGCTAGATGAACTCGGCGTCCTTGGTTAGATGAAGCAACAAAAAATTTCACAGTATTGATTTTGACTCTGTTCAACCTTCAACAAAAAGGGACTGAAAGAACCGTGCTTGATCTCTTTAAATCAATAAAATCCAACCAGAAAAACCAGCACAAACATGTTAAGAGCATTTTTCACTGCCATGCACACGAGGAGGGTGTAATGGTGCTTGTTGCTCGCCCCTCTCCTCCCTGGTAGACCTGCCCTCTTATTTATTTACCCTGGTCTCATCCCGTGGAGCGGCAGATCCGTCTGTTGAAAGGGCATCTTGCCAAGAAGGGCCCATGTGACAGAGCAATGCATTAGGACATTAAGACACCCAGCTCCAGCGCCGAAAATCAATCACACACCCCCTCGACGCATTAGCGGCAGCAGAGAAGGGCACCGCGTTCTCTGCTGTCTCGGTTTTGTGAATGCTGCGGGTTGGTGGTGCGCGGCGTGGTGGTGCGTGGCATGTTGTGGTGGGGCTACCGGGGCTGGTTAAAGTTTAGGTTTGGTTTCGTATCGTAGAATGCGATGTCGCTCACGAATGGAAGCCGGGAGGAGTTTGCTTTGTTTTATTTCATTTAAGATGGTCTTCTCAGGATTTCTTGCCCGTGGGCTTTATAAAACAGGAAAGTTCCAGTGTAAAATGGGGATGAGAAAGAGGAGGACATGCAGCAAATTGACGCTGCGGCCGGCTGCACTTGGAGTCTGGCCTTAACCAGTCGACTACAAGGCAGTGGAATTTGTTTTATATAAAAGTGATATATATTTTTTTGTATTATGACAAAAATCTGGATTAAAAAAAGCAATTTTATATGGAAAATATTCTGTACGTTGTAAATGGAATAATGCATTTAATTTCCATTTCAATTATTATTTTAAATCACTTGAAAACCTTCAGAATAAAAAGGTAACTTACATGATATTATCCACATATAAAGAATTTAAATGTACTATCTGAATTATTTACTTAACCCTACAATTAATGTTTTATGTCATAGTAGTTTCA
The DNA here is from genome assembly GCA_015082035.1 of Chaenogobius annularis. NCBI lineage: Eukaryota > Metazoa > Chordata > Actinopteri > Gobiiformes > Gobiidae > Chaenogobius > Chaenogobius annularis. The sequence goes on along the minus strand of BJKM01000502.1, from coordinate 402,302 downwards.
CGTTCATTAGCAAGGATCACAAAAAAGATGTAAAAATAACAATTATGTATTAACGTGAGATGACGATCCAACGCGAGGTGTGCGGTCAGAAAAAAATTGTTTTATTGATCATATTTAAGGTCCACAATGTAACTTTTCAGGTTGGGGGTGCTGCCACCTTCTTGTATCCATGGTGATGTCATTGCTTTGCCTGCAATGTTACACAGTACAAAACATCTATCTTGCATGTATTCACATTTTCACATCAAATATTTAAAACATGCACTGGGTCACCTCTCCACAGATCTAGGGTTTCATTTATAAACATTTATGTCGACTAAAAAAGTACAAGGGGACAAATCCCAAACTTCACGTACTAAAAATATTAAAATTGATAAAACCCTTCATACACACTCAGGTCCTCCCCTCCTCACGGATCACGCCTGAAGCAGATGAGTCCTCCTCTTCTCCTCCATTTCACCAGGTAAGGACAAAGTGAGTTATGAATGAGATTTACCTAAACATGAGCCGATAATGAGCGGGTTTGATTGACACGTCCAGACCAAGAGAGGTGCAGAGAGTCGCTGCAGCAGAGACACAGGCACGGGAGCTTTAGTGAAAACACTAATGATGGGGCAATTTAGTCAGAAAATCCAATATTTGAACAAAACAGTAAAGTAGTGCTCAAATGCATGGCCTTTAGCCTACATTTACTTGCAATTAACTGCGACTGAAAGCTCTTGAAACCATAGCCTATGTTTTATTTCTGTTAATTTTGGGGGTTTTGGGTTATTTCAAGTTTGTGCCAAGGAGAATATTACAGAATAATTATCATATATATTATTGAACCACAGAAAAGGACATTTCACGAAAGGCAATGGGCAGAAGAAGAAACATTTATTTTAACCCATCATTACAAATGCATAGCTTATTCATGGCTGTGTTTTTCACGAATATTGTGTTCATATCATAACTACAAGACAACTGAATCTTTTTCTACATATCATAACATCTTTTTTTTTGTTTTTTGTTTTACAAGCATACTAACATTTGACTACATAATCACATTAATTGATAATGATACCTATTTTTTTTGCAAATACATAATCACAATAAGACACTTTTTGAATATTTGATTGTTTTTTGTTTTTTTTTTAGATTAGGCTCAAGTCTTTGTATTTTCTTTTGAAATGATGTTCGAGCACTGTTTTAGGTTTTCCCCCAATCCATTCCACATGATGTGCGCTGAACGTGCACGCGGAAGTTTGAGCGCGTCAGGACAAAACACCAGGTGTGTGTGCTGTGTGTGTGTGTGTATGTGCTGCGTGTGTGTGTGTGCGTGTGTTCTGTTGTGAATGCATGTGCTTGTGTGTGTGTGTGTTTGGTGTGCGTGTGTGTGTTGTGCGTGTGTGCGTGTGTGTGTGTGTGTGTATGTGCTGCGTGTGTTGTTTTGTTGTTCCTGTGTGTGTGTGCTATGTGTGTCGTGTGCTGTGTGTGTGTGTGTGTGCTCTGTGTGTGTGTGTGTGCTCTGTGTGTGTGTGTGTGTGCTATGTGTGTGAACCTATTGTGATGTGTGCGTGTGTGCTGTGTGCGTGTGTGACGTGTGTACATTGTGTGCTGTGTGTGTTGTGTGCTGTGTGTGTGTGTGTGTGTGTGCTATGTGTGTGTGTGTGCTGTGTGCGTGTGTGCTGTGTGCGTGTGTACGTGTGTGCTGTGTGTGTGTGTGTGCTGTGTGTGTGCTGCGTGTGTGTGCGCACGGAGGGAACGTTACTTTTGGACCCCATTTTGTATGCACGCACCGTTTTTAAATGAGACTTCTGACCCGTAACTTGGCTTGCTGGCTTGTCTCCATGGTGTTAGACACGTCATTTAAACAAATTTTTCTCACCATTTTTGAAAACGTCTGATTGGAACTCAAATAAAAGTCATGTTTATGTTTAAAAGAAAAAAAGAGGAAAAGGAGTAGTAAATTCAAAGTAGGTGTTTTAGCTGTAGAATGTACATACAATTAAATAAATAAATAAATAACATTAAATAGCATTTTATTAAATATCTTCAGACATTTATGGCACTTCTGGCAGAAAGAAAAAAAGATTGAGAAAGAGTGGAAGAACATTTTCACTCTTAAAATCTTTGTCCAATTATCAGAATTCACTGTTCTTTTGCTTTTGATAGTTGGTAAGGTCCAGTTTCTGACCCTGCAGAATTGTTATAGGGCATTAAAAAAAATCTTTCTCACAAAGTCTTCATGGAAACATTCACGACCCCAAACCCTGAATCTGACACATAAAAGTGGCTTGTTTTGTTGTAGTCTTTTTCTTAGCTCCTCGCGCCGTCTACCCAGAAGCAGTGAGCAGGCTTTCAAACAAATCATTAGGAGAAAAGGTACGATTCGACCAGCAGCGTTTGGGACCGGTCACTGTCACGCTCTTTTATGTAGGTTCCCTTTTATCTTTGGGGTTTTTCAGTGAAGGTAGAACCACTGTAAATGTGCCACGAGGTTAAAATGTTGATTCAATGTTGCAGCCAGTAATAAGGTTTACTTACACGGGCCCACTCATCTAATTTGGATGAAATGTATTATAACTGTGCCCTAAATTTTAAGTGTAACCTATTCATATTCTCAACTATTAATGTTATTTTTTACACAGCTATATTTAAAGGTGCACCAAGTACCGTACTTTTAGGACTTTAAGCCACTACTTTTTCCCGACGCTTTGAACACTGTGGCCGATACAACGATGCGTTTAATGTATAGATTTTGACTGGCTAACATCCACCGGGGGGCACTCTAGCAGGAAGTGCAAGCATTTGACACACTGTAGAAGAAGACGTCAGTGTTTTTTTATTTTTATTTTAAGCTTCAAAACGCTGTGTGTTTCATTACAATCAGTCTCATATTCACGGAAAAATTTGTCTAATGAGGAAGTGAATCTAGACGCGGCTAAACGCAAAGACGCACGTTGAGCGCGGACATGCGAGATACGGCGGTCTGTGCTTTAGAACCTGCTGCTATGAAATGAGTCTTTATTGGCCAGAGCTGACCATCACTACAGACCATATTTTTGTGTAGATATCTCATGTTACAACTCAACACTCTAAGCACAAGCTCAGGAGCAGATGAACCAGGTGTAAAGACACAGACAAAGGTAAATCGGCTCACACAGAGTAATCAGGGACAGTGGGGACAGTGTGGACAGTGTGGACAGTGGGGACAGTGTGGACAGCTGTGATGTGTTTTCTGCTTGTTAAGCTTCAAAATGCTGTGTGTTCTATTACAATCCAACTCATATTCACTGAGAAATTAGTCTAATTATGTCTGCTGTGCCGCGGGTGCACTGCAAGACCCCCGGTTCAAAAGACCACCGGCATACATATAGTAAACTACCGTGTATTACCGTGTATTATATGTGTAAATATCTCATGTTACAACATGGTCACCAGCGGCTTATTGACAGGTGCGGTACAAATTATTTTTGTAAATTTTGTTAGAGCGGCTTTTATTCAGGAGCGCTGTATTGCCCGAAAAGTACGGTGCCGCTACCTATCTTACATTTATTTTTTAAATGGATAAATACCTTTAAAAGCATGCAATCACCTCTTTATTGATATCTGATTTATAAAGCATGTAGATTTACAAAATCGGGTCCAAACGTGATCAATAAAAAAGTTGGTGTGGGATTGTGCTGTTGTTTTCAGAAGGGGTCAGTTTGAGGAAGTTTGTCTGCACAATACTTCTTTACATATCCAAGAAATATAAAATAATATTCACTCATTCCCAATTGTCAGGGGAATAATAGAAGAGTTTGTATCATATTAATGTTTCGTCATTTATAAGCAGTCTGCGCGCACAAGCACAAGAATGCACAAGGTGCTACTATTTTGGTTTTATTTAAGAAGCTAGAGCCATATAATCTTTGCACAAGTTCCTATAAAGTAAGTCTCAAACTTTTGCACACAGTGGCGTGGCTCTGCTGTTTCTTCGTCTTGCACACACACACACACACACACACACCTCCACGGCCTGCAGGTCCTCTGCCCCTCTTCACATCACACAAGCACACGCACACGCACACACACACACACACACACACACACAGCAGTCTGGAGAGCGTGGTCTGTTATCCCCATCCTCCCATACCACCCGCTGTCTGCATTAAGCCACGCTCAAGTGCCGATAAATACTGTATAGGCTAAAAGCCATCACATGTAAGCACTTCTTTACTCAAATGGTTGTGTTCAAACATTTAATGACAGAAAACTGTGTTTGTTAGAGAAGCAGCGTTCTCTTTTCACTAAAGAGTCTGCGTCCTGCGGCAGTGTCTCTGTTGCTCTCCCTTTTAGTCTCACTGTGTCAGTCAAACCTGCTCATTATCGGATCATGTTGAAGTAAAACTTATTCATAACTCACTTTGCATTGTCCTTTTATGATGAAATGGAGGTGTTAAGAGGGCGTGACGTGGGTTGTGCTCACGAGAACATCTGGGCATGGTGCCAGTAACCATAAATAATTGCTGACTTGTGTAAAATGTTTTGTCTCACACTAATTGTAACACTAGAATTTGATATTGTGACATCCATACGGAGTCAGATGAACTTTTAAGAACACATTAACAGACTATTAAGATCGAAAAGAGAAAAGTCAGTTATTAACAGCTCCCATGTCATAAAAACTCAGCAGATAACCCACGTTTTGAAACTAACCCATGAAGCGTCTTCCAAATCGTATATAGTTTTCCATATGGAATTTAAATCCAGAAGAGGTGATATTTGAAATCATTTTCTGATTTACATAGAGATTGCTTGTACCGCGGTCAGAGCTTCCATTGCTATGATGACAAGAATGGAAAAAATACAAAAAAGATAAATACGGCCCTTGCAAAACTGTTTCCATTTCAATTTTGTTTTTAGTGAAGTGTATGGCACCTTTTATTTTTGTCATTAAAGCTGCTGGAATGGGATTGTAACACGAAAACAGCTATTGCCTGTTTAGTTGAGTTGACAGATTTTCAAGTATAAAGCACTCATTTGTGAACTCCATGGATTACAATGAATTTTTATTGTGTTTTAAGACTTTCACCAATGCCGTTAAACTCTGCATCTTAATAACTTTCTTCCATATTTGTTACTGTATAGGAACATGCACTTTTGGAATCAGCATCAGACAGTAATGTTTACATAATATCAGACACCACTAATCATTACATTTTTGGTCATTACCCACAAGCCCAAAGGTTCAGCTCTGATCCGTGCATACTGTCACTGTGTTCTTGGGCAAGACACTTCACCCTCGCTGACTGTACAAACATGGTGTGTGAGTGATTGATGTTTGGAGATGCAGTTGGAAGAAAATGGCACAATAAAACATTTTTACAGCCAAATAAACACTGGGGAAAACTTGAAAAATTACATTATGTGTAACTGATGTTTAATTTTTTATTTTTTTTTCAACATTCTTAAAATCTAAATTATTTGCTTTGGATCGACATAGAATAGTTAATTTAATTATTTTTTTTTTTAAAGGTTACATACTGCATTTTAAGCGTATCCAATTATGTGCCTACAGCGCTAAAGATCTTGTATCACCTCGTTTTATAACATGATGAAACCAGTTGTTCCAGTTTCAAAATCAGATAATTTATAACGGTCTATGAATAATTTAGATAAGTCAACAAAATACAGTCACCAAAAAACGAACAAAGTGTAACGGAATTTGTAACTTTGATTAAAAAACTGACTTATTCTCATGTGTTTGTGACGAGAAGAACAAAAGTACTTTGTATTTTCAGTCCATTCTGTACAAAAACTTTTCTCTCCTCAACAGATAGCATTGAAGCAAAATAAATAAATAAATAAATAAATAATACGCTGTTAAATAAGCGTGGCCTGTTGTTGGAGTCATCTCTCCATTACTATGGCCAGCCGAGTGAAACCGTCTTCTTATTTCTTGCTCGGAGAAGCAGCTTTCAATTTCTGTGATAAAATAAAGGCGAGCGGCGGGACACTGTGACTCAACATTGTGAATGAATTCTGCTGCCTACATTTTTTGTCAGTTTGCAGTTTTGGTTTTTGAGCCGTAGCAATGTGTGGTCAATTGCAACCTCTAGTACATTTTTTGTCCAGTAACATGCAGGTTGGTGGTTCCAATCCTGCACTTCTGTTGTGTGCTTGGCTGTTTATGATAGTGGAGTACCACTTTGCACTCTGTAACAAGTGGGGGTACACCACATACACACACATTCACCTGAAATGTCCCACAGTATGGCATTACATAGATATATCTAGCATTTCTTTAATTAAGACATTTTCATTCTCCATGTGGCCAAACCTACTTGTCAGTTCCTCATCATGTTTGATCCTGGAAGCTAAGCAAGGCCTTGCCTGGTTAGTACTGATGGGAGAGTGGGGCAGCTATGGCTCTAGTGCAAACTGTGGTTGTGCCCTAGACAAGACACTTTAAAGACCTTGCCGAGTATGAATCTGGTGTGTACCTGAATGATTGGTGATGGTCAGAGGAGCTGATGGTACAGATTGGCAGACTCCCTTCTGTCAGCCTGCTGAGGGCAGTTGTGGTAGTGTCTTACCACCACCGTGTGTGGAGTGAATGAATGAAAAAAAAGAGCGCTAGATAAATCAAGCCTGAAGGCTTTATTTGACAGGACAGTCAGCAGCATGAAATGGGGATAAGACTGGGGAAAGACATTGCAGCAAATTGACTAGAACCAGATTCCAACTCACGATGCTGCAGCCCGCTCCACATGGCACTCATATGTGCTATCCACTCAACCACGAGCAGCACTTTACCACATATTCATAAACAGACACATGCATGCAGGTGCATTTGTGTGCCTGGGTATGGATATTATATAATAACCACATGTCCATATATATAATAACAACATTCCCCGAGCACACATTCAGTGCATGGGCCTCAGTACGGATAGTCACTAGTAAAACAAGTAAAATAATGACAATTATAGCGGGAATGGAGTGAAATCCTGAATAAAATGGATCTGTAATATGAAAAATTAGTTCCTGATGTAAACTTTACAGTCTTGCAGCAATAAATATGAAATTGTATTGGGGTAGGCGCCCATGAGCTATTGCTTTGGCTTACTCCTTTTGGGCTCAATACATGTAATGAAATGTACAATGTAAAGTGTAATGCAAATGACCCAAATTTAACTAAACCTGACCCCGAGTGCACAGCCCCCCAAGCCACTCTGTCAGTCACAGCTGCTCAGGTGAGAAAAGAGCTGAAGAGTATTGAGACTAAAAAGGTAGCTGCCTAGTCTAACAACATCAGCTCAAGGCTCCTTAAGTCCCAAGTGTGTATTCAACATGAGCCTGAAGGTGAGGGTGGTACCACAGCTCTGGGAGACCTCCAGTGTCTTCAACACCATCCCAATCTGAGGAGCAAGCTGGATACGGCTGGTGTGGACTCTGATCTGGACTACCTCACAAACCAGCCCCAGTTTTTGAGAACTCTTGACTTGCAGTGTGGAGTTCCTCAGGCGACTGTCTTCGCAGCTTTCCTATTCACACTCTACACTTCAAACACTACACAAAGTTCAGCTGAAGTTCTGTGATGACTTCCCTCATCGGCCTCATCACGGACAACAAGGTGGAGAACTGTTACTACTACTGTACCAACTTAATTACAAGTGCTGTTATTGCTAAGTGGCTTAAAACATGCATTCGCCTCTTTGCTGATGTCTCAATGCGGAGCACTGTTACTACTACTACTACTACTACTACTACTACTGCAATTAAGTAAACTCAGTTTTTAACGTTAGTAATAACACTTTTACTGCATAAAAGGTACATTTGTATTCTGAGGATGCAACTCTTAGTATGCATGCTGTGTCCTGTCTTCCTATATTAATTATGAAAACACTTGGTGACACAGATGGGAGCAATGTCATAAAATCGCCACTAAATGACCAAATGCTCGTGCTGCTACTTTTACGATTATGGCGATAACTCCATGCACCACTGTACTCTCTGTAGTCATAAAAATACACAAGTACCTAGTGTAAAAGCTGCGACGCTGCTGCTGAGTGGAGGTGTCAGCTGTTGGCCTTAAGTGAAAGGCATTTAGAATAGAGCCGCAGTATACTATTTATGAAACTCTCATTAGCGAATGGTTAGACATAAAATAAAATTGGCACCCGATGTAGTTTTGCAATTAGTAACATCATAATAACTTGTTTAGCTATAGACCCTTCCATCTAAAATGATGCCATCATCCAGTTCTAATTCGATGTGAACACAACCAATTGGTTTGCAATTAATACCTTTATATTTATTTATTTATTTATTTAATGTATTTTATGAGAGGGGGGTATAGTTAAAGCTCTGTGGTTATAAAGAGGAATGGGGGAAAAAAAAAAATCACTCATTCACTCAAGTAAATACAATTATTACTCTTCTTCTTGAGAAATTGAGCATGTTTTTCCCCAAATAAATTAAAAACAACAGAGCGTAGAGGGATTCATTTTGGTACCAGCTGTGCTTTCTTTGCGTGCGTGTAAATAAGCTCTAATTACAAACATCAGATTTCATTTCCAAGGTCCATTAAAGAGGATTTCAGTTGTAATAACCAGGGCGGCTACACTGTGGGACCGTTTCAACCTAATAACGGAGACATTGTAGTGTATTATATGAAAGGGCATCTGGAACAAAGCCCTGATTTTTTTTTACTCAATGTTTACAACCAGATCACAAAAAGACAAATCTCTGCTGAAACTTAAAAGAAGATTTTACAGCTGGATGATCAAAATATCACAAATGGAGAGACACAAACGCTGGTATTGAACAGTCAACGATATCAATCAAAGGTGCACTCTAACTTTTCTGGTGGGGATGTTAAGCTTTGTCTAGATTGTTCCACTGAATGGCAGTAAACCTATCTATCTCCATGGAAAAAAGCAGGTGACGCCACTAGGGCCAAGTCTTTGATTACAGAACACTTATAATTCAAAGGTGCTGTACTTGATTTTTACGGTCTTGAAAAACGCGAACAACAGAGCTAGTTCATTTTAAACCGTTTGCAGCAGCAGTCCAAATGTATTCCTAACTTTCCTAACACATTCCTGGCTAGCATCTTAATTATTCACTGTGATGAGTGTGTAAGCGCTTTTCACAATTTTCAGAGGCCAATAGCGGTGTTTTCCTATCGTGATAATGCTAACAACAGCTAGCATCATCATCCAGGTTCTCGGACAATAAATTGTAGTAGTCTAATTTTGAGCTGTTTTTTCCCCCAATAATGTATCTGCAATAGGGCAAAACTAAATTTGCTCAACAACATTCGGGTATAGCCACTAGAAGTTTAATGAAAACATTCCAGGCAAAGCAATAACATCTCCATGGAGACAAGTAGGGTAGACCCCCAAGAAGAAAAAGTCATAGCGCACCTTTAAAGGAAGAGTGCACATAAACTGTAGAACAAATATCTCCGTGTACATGATTGGAGCTTGTGGAGTAAAATGTAAAATATCTTTAATATCTTTTGGCACTGTTTTCCCATTAGCCAATTGGGACTTTTATATGTTGTCCTGTATATATCAAGGGTAAGTAGTCAGGATTACGCCACAAAGCCATCACTCACTGGGTGCTCCTGTGTGCCTTTTGTTGTCGCCAATTATTTGCTTATTAAATTTTAACCTGGTCCCGGCAGCTTGATAAATAAACACACGCGTTTAATGATACAAATTGCTTCCATGAGCCAAATAATTGTTTATACATCATGTGTGTAGATTATGCATGGATCTTTTCTGCTTTGATTTCAATTTAAAAGTTGAGGCTGCATTATTCAGAGTGGCTCCCAACGCTAAAAGGCATCCACTAATCAATATGAAACAGTGGGTTGTTTGGGGGCCTTGAGGGAAAACCAAAGTTTATGCATTAAGTCAAGGTAAACAAGAGCTTTCCTGACTCTGTATCAAATGATCTGCTCAATACACATAATATAATCTTTAAAGGTATTTATTAGAGCGCGTACTTGGTGTTTCAAACTTGATTTCCATTGCAAAGAAAAGGCTTGATCCTCAACACTAATTTCAATATGACAATATCATGTCAATATCTTCATATGACAGTAGAATGTTATATCCAACACAAAATGATTGTAGTTTCTACAAATTACATTGTGGACTAGTTTTGATATGCAGTAGATCAAGGTTTAGTGCCGACCCTCGCTTTTTCTGGGGGCCCAAAGCAAAATGTGTGGTCCTTGCCACAGTCTTGATCAAGCCTATTGTACAAGATCTGAAGATGGCAACCACAGCTCCTGATAGGTTGCCCCAGTGGCATTGAAGGATTTGTCAAATGCAATGGAAAATTCCGGAGAAGACAAACAATAGAGTACACTAGAGTTGGTGAAATTCTAAAATATTCGGAGTCCTTTTCCTGGCTCATATCCCGGTACTAACTTGCTAAAACTGCACGTATGGCAGCTGACCCGGGCTCACATTGCACGTGGTCCAGCTCTGGTGCGGTGACCGCAGCCATTCTGTAGCATTAAAAGTACAAGATGAGCTAAGACTGCCTGCGGTGCAGTGAGGTGGTGCCGCAGCACTCCGGATTCTTTGCACTGGATCGAAATTTTCTATAGACACCGGAGCCCACCACAAGCCTTTTTACTGTAATAATGACTAGTTATCATGTGAGCAGGTGGTCTCGTAAGTGCACAATCAAAGCTGGTGACTGCAACAGCAATGCAGAGCCCCGGTCCTAATGTGAGGACAGCAATGAACACAACTACCAGAGCCGCACCGCGTGCAATATAAGGCCGGGGTGAGACTGTGGAGTTGGAGCGCTGTTGCTGCTGTGCTCACTCTGCACAGGTTTGAAAACTGGACTTGTGAGACCACGAGTTCATGTGAAAAGTAATCATATCATGAATAAAGAAAAAAAGCCTGAAGGGCTGCAGCGTCCGGTGAATATAGATTCTCAATGGAAGGAATTCGGAGTGCCGTGGCACCGCCGCCGCCTCGTCCGCAACGCGTTACTGAGGTGCACTCATTACTTTTAATGGTTTGGGATTCTTTTGGCCTCCACACTGCAGTTGCTCTGTGTGCAGTCTGAGACTTAATGGGTCTGTGATGGGCACATGCCACTCCACACTATAAGTGAATACAGGAGGTCTACAGCTGTATTCTGTCATGTTTCTGATCTGAGCGGTAGAGGTGGCCAGCTGTGGTGAGGTGTCAGCTTGACCCACTTCAGCAGCACAAATTCACCTCAACCAACAGTACATTACAAACGCACTTTCTTTCTTCAAGTGGGAATATATATCCCAAAATGTTACATTTTCTGAAAGAAAGTCAATTATATGACTTCATATGTTAGATTTAGAATACTTTTTGTTTTACCGGGGCCGTTATTAGCTTTTTGGGGGCCCAATACAATGTGCGCATTGGGGGCCCTTTGTCGAGTTGCCACAATTGAGAGACACAGTTGATTTAACCACACTCATACTACAACCAACTGTATGAGAAAAAAAACATACTAGACATCTATTTGTAGTTTGAATAACGTACTAGTTACTTATTGGTCACCAAAATACGTTTTTTAAAATGTCAGTACACAGGCAAGACAGCAATTTGTTTCGGAACTAAATTTGACATAAACAGAAATGTAGAAATACAGTTATTGTTAGTTCCTAAAACCTGATCATCTTTAATACTTTATCTTATAACAGCCATTGCATTGTACAATGTGTGCATCTACCGTTAGCTTGGCCACAAGTTAGTTGCAGTTTCAATTTGACAAATCACACAGTTATACTCAGCTTTTAGTAAGTATTTCACAACTTTATATTTAGATTATATTTTTCATTACAGGTCACAGTTTGAAATCACCAAACATATGGCAGATCGGCTCATGTCTAGCTAACGGTATGACAGGGCAGAAGGGGAAAACTAACAAGAGGTACGTCCTGGGGGGAGGATAGAAGAGACGCACAACAAAAATGGTTTAGCCTGTCTCTGGGACGCGTTTCATGTGATGCTCTGGTTTTATCGTAAGTGGCGGCCCCCTGCTCACCTCAGCCTTGATTAATGAGGCCACAGCAGATGTTCGGGAGAGAGAGCAGAGGGAGACGAACCTTAACGCCACCGCACACAGACACAGGGATTTCACCTGCTTTACATCAGAAACGTCTGGTACGACAATATGTGCAAAAGCAACATCCAGCATGTAAGGAAAGGGTACACAAATTAGGTGTAACTTAAAGCATCTCTGTGTAATGTGCCACCTGCTTGTCTCCATGGACATTACTTTCTGTCACAGCAGTATTTAATGTTATGTAACCATTAAATGTTTTTATGATGCATTTATTCCAGTAGAGGTGTTTTAATAGATGTTATTGCAAAAAAAAAAAAAGGTCGATATCAGACTGGTCACTCCGTAAACTGCCTGATTAAGATAAGGATGATTGACCGGTGGATTAGCCAATCAGGGACACGTATGGTCCCTCCATATCAAAACAAACATAGCAGTTTACAAGAAAAAAAAGAAAGGCAAAAAACAACACAGGGACTGAAAAACATTGTGGATTTCTGCTAAATCAACTGTTGTTAATCTGAGCCAAAAGAAGTCTGATTTTTGTTCTTAAATGGCAAAAGGCCAACGAACGCATCTGATTGCATGGTACATTTTGAGTTTGACTCGAGGCGCGCGACCAGACTCACTCTTCGGAAAGGATTGAAAAAGTGTATTGTCTGGATACTATGCAAATATTGTAATGCCAATAAGGCCAAAGTGTGAAACATAACAACACAATAATATCATCAAGTAGACAAGAGTGACACAAGTACGTGGTTTCGCTGTTTAGACTTGTGTAGGATGTAAGTCTTTCCCTTGAAAATAAATCTCAGCTTGTAGGTACACTGCGTAACCTTTCTGATGACTGTCGAGTGTGGTCACCTCTCCACGGATCTGAATTTTCCTTGCAGCGTCACGTGCTTGTCTCCACGGCGGACCTTACATAGTGGACCTTTAAATACTTATGCTTCTTGAGTGTTGACGATGAACTCTGACGTTTTTAAAGATGGGGATTTTTGTAAATGTGGCAGTTTGACAAAAAGGGGAAAAACAAACGCACACAAAACTCCTTCATTGTCTTCATAATATGTGGAGTGTTCCTCATACGGAGAGAGTGAATTTGGCTGTAGATCTCTGTGGACTGCCCCTGTCAGAGTCTGTGTAAATCAGTCTGAATTATCGTGTTCAGGCCTCACACCTCTTACTGCCATGGGGCGACTCCCTGCTTTTATTTGATCCATTTTTTATCACCGGCATAAATTAGTCTCTGCTTAAGTAGGAAGAAGCTAAGAGGGGTGTCCTGCCAGGCTCAGCCCAGATTTCGGAGCGCTGTTCAAGCAGAGACAATGGAAACTGAAGTCATATTTTTGAACCAGTGAAGTGGAAGAAGTATTTCAAATATGTACTGTACTGTAACTGTGATAACAAACTGCAATGTTAAATGTAAAGTTCAAGAATCACCACAGAAAGTTCCTGTGTTTGTGAATTCTGTTCATTGGCAATGGCAATAAACCTTTTTCTGCTTCGGAAGAAGTAGAATTTACTGCCACCACAAGAACCTGATTACTAGTCTTGTGTTTCCAGTGGTACGGAGTAGGATTTCAGATTGAAGTGTGTGGAATTTATTTGTATTTCAATATAATAATATCATAAAATATGTAGGGCATTTTACATCCTTAAATATATTTCTGTATGATAATATTAGACATCTGTATCATTTAAACAAGAAAATATAAGAATTCATCGTAGAATAATAATAATAATAATAATAATAATAGAATAGATTGATAGTAGATTGATAATAGATTGATGGTACATGGTATGGGGATAATCAGAGAATGAGCCTGCACTTAGTAAAGAACAAAAAGGCTTGAGAGCCACTGTTCTAGTGATGTCTTTTGACCCGCAAGAAATGATCATTTAATTGCGGGGCGGGTTGGGGTTTTTCCATGAATTTGTGCTGTCCCCACGGTTCCCTCTGTCCTTCATCTATCTCCTGTGAGCTGAATTACCCGTGACTACCTTTAGAAAGGTAGTCCTGATCAAGTCTATTACAAAGATCGGGAGATTAGTCCCCGGGTGCTGCACTGTGGTGCACACTGCTGCTGAGGTGATGACAGGTGGCATTGTAGGATGGGTCAAATGCAGAGGAAAAATTTCCCTATGGGGTCAATAAAATGTAACCTTAACCTTAATTAATTATCCTTAATTGTGTCTGCCTTCCTGTACGTCTGGCTCAGCTGTGCCCTAGAGGGCGAGAGAGGTGGGACAGCGCAAGCGAGCGCGAGGGACAGGGAGAGAGGGAGTGCGAAGAAAAACATTATTCAGGTGAAGTTCCTACATTTTGTCAGTAGTTAATGCCTTTTCAGGTACTTGTTCCTGCAACAGTCTGGTTCATATGTTCATTACATTTGCCAACAGGTAATACTATCTATATCTAGGGCTGCACGGTGGCGCAGCAGTTACTGCTCTTGCATCACAGCAAGAAGGTCCTGGCATCAATTTGCCGTGGGGCTTTCTGTGTGAGTTTGAATGTGTCTGCTTCGGTTACTCCCCGTGTCTGTGGAGGTTACTCCTCCGGGTGCTCCAGTTTCCCCTACCACTAAAAACATGCACAGAGATTCTTTCCTGGTGAAATAAAAGGTCAATGGATAAAAAAATATGAAAAAAAAAACAACTTCAACCTGGAGTTTCTAAAGTTCTCTTATGGATTTGTGGCACAAAAAAATGTTCTTTAGCTGGTGAATTATTGTCCAGAATAACGTTAGATTTAATTTTTTGTTACGAGGTTGTATCTAATCACTGTAACACAGTAAAAATCTACACAAAACAGTGTTTGATATGGTAATGTTTTCTACCGAGGCTCTGGTGTTAATCGCGTGATGTCGAGCAGTTGTCCGTAGGGTCTATTGTATTACTACTCCTACCACCATCATTGAATTGTAAAAACACCCAAAAAAACCCACTCTTTATATGACATGTTTTTTCCCGTAAATGAGTATGTTGTCTAAAAAGTGCATTATTTCAGTATATGCATATGGAAGCAAACTAAAGTTAAGTTTGGGTAAATTAAAGAGGGCCCATCTGTCCACAGCTCTAAATGACCTAAATTGGAAACTAAACGAAAAAAGAAAAAATTTTAAAAAGTCAAGACAGGAAGTCAGTATTTTGTACCTGCATCCAATTATTCCACCCCACATGTGCACACGGTGGATTATTTATGTTGCTGCTTAATTTACATGTGGCACATTTGGAGGAAGAAGTCTATAAATACTTCACTAGGCCGAGGCAAATCACGTCCATAGCGGTGAAACAGCTGGCGTTGTCTCTACAGTACGGACTGGGAATGCTGCTTTGCCAGATGTGTTGACAAGTGGCCATAGCCCCGGCTCGCTCAGACTGATTGCCCCTTTCCCCGGCGGATTTCATCTGTGGAGGTATGGAGTCTCGGTACCGCCCGCTCCGAAAGGTCAACTCTAAATTGGGAGTGCGGAGCAGATCTTTCAAGGTTTAAGTATCGGTTCACAAAAGTCACTGGGAAGACCTTATTCTGGAGATGGAGACAGGTAGAGAGCCAGACTAATGGACCAGAGTCGTAAAGGTTAGGAGTTTTACCATAAGCCAAAAGAAATTTATGGGCACTATCTGGGCCACTGCACTTGATGCTGGCAATATAATATGCCCCAAGTAGAGACTTGTATGAAAAAATGTGTGTCAGGCTGACGACTTTGGTGATGGTTTATGGACTTGCGGTGCTGTACCTGACTGTGTTACCGTCTTAAAAATGTGAAAAACTGAATTAGTTCATTTGAAATAGTTTGCACTGTTCCAAACGTATTCCTCCCTTCTTATCGCATCCCAAACATCTTAATTACTTTTAACAACAATGAGGAGAAAAATCAAACAGAATGATATTTGAGTAACCTTGTAAACATGATTAATGAAACTATCGAGCAAAATGGGACAACAACATAGCTCAAAAAAGGTCAATTTGACATAATATGTGTCCTTTAAAACCATTAGCCTTTTTTTTCAGCTTAGATGCACACATTATGTACGTAAGTGTGTAGCCCAAGGACGCGATGTCAGTAAATGCAGTGCTAGTTGTAGATTTTGTGTGTCTCTATACCAACCTAGCTTGGTCATTTGCCCTTAATAGCAGTTAGATGTTTTTAGGTTTAATTACGGTAGTTGAACCCTCTAGTTGTCATGGTGGGTTTTCTTTGAGTACGCACACTAGGTTTATCCTCCAGCTAGGCAATCCTGATCTTGCAGTTACAATCTCCTCTTGGCATGTTAAATGTAGACAATAACATGACATATGTTGAATAAATAACAGTTACAGGTGACCTCAATCGCCAAATGGACTCCCGCTTCACTTTTAACTCCTAAACTCTTTAGGCATATTCAGTTTTGTGACTGAAAAACTCCAGTCTCAAAATCTAATCCGGCAACAATTCTGCATCCTTCCTGAGCCATGTTTACAGCCATAAATCTTGTGTTGGCCGCTGTATTTCCTTCTGAATCTGATCCCGCGGTTGCATCTGCAGCACGCGTCATTAATCTTACAATGCTCAGTAATGGCGTTTTCTTGTCTCTCGCTACACAATGAAAAACTAATGGCCCTCCTCAATGCGAATTAATTCCATTTTCCAAAATAAATTCAGCTGTTGCTTTGTGGTTTCGAGGAACTTAGTATCTGTAATACGCTGGTCATATGTTTTGAACAACAAATGTAGCTCGTGGATGACAAGTGACTGAGTAGTTAGCGCTCTTGCGTTGCAGCTCGATGGTCCTGGCTTAAATTCTTGGATCTAACTGGTATTTCTGTTTGGAGTTTGCATGTTCACTTTATATGTTCATCTTATGAACTTAATTTTGTTGAACAACTTCTGTGTATATGACAGGGCTATTCAACTTAAGGCCCGGGGGCCAGATAAGGCCGCCACAAAATCTGATCCGGCTCACGACCCCTCCTCCAATATACAATTATTAATATTCAAACTTTTTTTTCTTGTTTTCTGGTTTACTTCTGGGTTGGTTCTAGTTCAAACCTGGTTTGGTGCTGGCTTAATCCTTATTTAATTCTGCTTTAGACCTGGTTTAATTATGGGTTAGTAGTCTATCCGCCCCAGAGGCCACGGCCCCCCAAGAAATCTGGCCCTCAGGGAAATTAAATTGAATAGCCCTGGTATATGATGATATACAATGACAAATCAAGCACTATACAAAACTATAATGCATTCTAAATGTATGGAGGCAACAGGAAGCAAAAGTGAATAAAGGGAACACATGAGATTAGACAGTGATATCCGATCCTTGTTTAAAGACATTTATACATTGTAATTAACATAATTTCTTCATTTAATAGGAGATTGCATTTAGAAAATACAGTATGTATGTGTATTTAAGTATATATATATTTTCAACAGGAAAGCAAACTTCTTAAACAAAGTTTTAAAACCATTGGTATTTATATCTGATGCCAGCTTGTACTGTAAGTATTATGGTTTGCATTACCTCCATCATCTCTATTCTGTAATTTTGAACATTCTGATGACAACATTTTAAAGAGTATTTCTGATTGGACTCATTGGAGGAGTGTCTTGCCCGAGGACACAATCACATTAAGTGGAGGGTCCTTATAGCAATCGCACTGCCAAGTTTCTGGATTATGTGTGCACCACATTAAATACTTCATCCATTTAATATCTCAATTGTTCATTTGCACATTTGAGAATCTCAGTATCTAATGTATGCAAATTACATTTACCTCAATTAACCTCCAACTGTGAATTGATATAATTAACATTTTTGTGATTTACAGGCATTATGTAAACAGTCCTCCTTATATTTCATCTCATATGGACAAAGAATGCCTATGCAGCAGAGCGACACTTATTCATTCATGGTGAATTTATGTTCTTCCATTTAATTGAATTTTCTGCTATAGGCCCAGCGTCAAAGCATAAATCTTGGCTTTCATGCGGTCAAGATAGCCAAAAATACAGCAACAGATGTACGAGAAAGGCTTCGTGTGATTTATGTGCCCCAGGAAAAACATGACCCTGGGACTGTACAGCCTGTCAGAGCACCATCTTCTCCATCACCTTGAGATTCACAAGAGTCGTAATTCAGTCAGGAGAATCCGCAAATGACACCCAGACCTGGGTATATCCATTTTATGGTGGAAAAAGGATTTGGGGAGAACAGTGCGAATGAGTATTATTTTATTCTTAAAAGTTATACTAAATGCTTGTCCTCTTTTACGTCATTATACACATGTAAAAGGTGCACACAAGGTAACCATTAGATTTATATTTATTTATTTATTTCAAACACTATTTGTTTGATTTGAAACACTATTATATGAATATAGGGCTGTCATGGTTAAACAATTTCCCTTGCGGTAACTTTGCGAGCCTCAGCACCGCGGTATATGCGCTGTGGCCCATAGGCCCATAATAATGCCTGTAAAATGAGGTTGCACTTGAATTATAGCAACAAATAAATAACACCATATGACAGAATGTGTGTCTACACTAATGGCCAATATTATGCAAAAAAGGCATCTTGAATAGCGCCTGGCGTCAGCTCACAGCTGATTTACGTGTTAAGTTTCACTTTTCCGCATATACGGCACCGATGTTTATGCTTTTACTGCATGTTTATGGGTGGAGAAGGAGGATTATGGCAGATTAGGTTTTCATTTTGTCTGAACTTTACGTAGACTCTGATTGGCTGCATCTTCTCACTGGATTTTAACCATGCCACATTTATTTGTTAACATTTATTTAACCAGGTAAGAACCCGTTGAGATAGAAATCTCTTTTTCAAGAGTGACCTGGGGCAAGGTAAAGATATAAAAGCACACCAAATTTTAAAACCTTATACATAAAAGACATTTAGAAAAGAAAAACAAAATCTACATTTAGAAGCACAGACAATTTTTTAAAGATACACTCGCTTTTAAAATTTAACGAAAACCCCCAATTGAGACCATTTCATGCAGTCTCAACTCCGTCTGAAAAGAGTCCTAGGATGCTGGAGCAGTATTTGGGGAAAGCTTGCTTCCCCAAAACGAGGGAGAGACAAAACAAACAGATCACGGGAGCGCCTGGCATAATGACCCTCCGCTCTCCGCACTCCGCACTAGGGCACACAAGTAGGAAAGTGCACAGCCACATATAACTTTATTCACTAAAAGCATCCAATGTGTGAACCTCCTGCACCCAAAGAAGGCTATCCAGCCTTAGCATAGAGTTCACAGTGGTGGGTGAGCCTCCCACAACCTGTTGTGAATCTCAGCGCTCAGTGATACACAGTATCCAACGATTTCAGACCGTTGGCAGATGCATTTATGTATAGGCCTCACCATAATCCAACAGAGGCATAAAAGTGGCCATTACCAGATGTTTGCAGGCTTCAAGGGTAAAACAAGCTTTATTACGATAGTAAAAACCTAGTTTCATCTTTCTCTTTTTTAACCACGTTTTGTAAGTGAGCTTTAAAAGAGAGGATTTGGTCCAATATAAAGCCATGGTACTTAAAATGTGAAAAAAATGCAATAGGGTTTCCCAGAGAGGTCATGATCTGACTGATATCATCCTGTACATGCCCATGCGAGAAGATCATGGCTTTTGTTTTGTTTGCATTCAATACTGGTTGTATTATGGTATGGCATTAGGTATTTGGCCAGTTTAAGGCCTGGCCCGAAATGCTTCTGGATTCCACATGCGGTTTACGAGTTTCCCTGGACTGAGGAGAAGGATGATTACAGCAAAGTGCTGATCACGTCCGTTTTGGCTTCTACGCGGACAACAGACTGTCACGTGGATTTACGCACAGCGCGCAGACTTTGTGTTTTTGGGTGGATATAAGGGTCACTCTGGACCTTTCTTTATCGTAAGCTGATACACTGCTTTGTTTGGGTCAGTGCAGGCTTAGTCGTGCACACCTGCGCTGTTACATATGTGCTGTGTATTTATTGACTCACTGATGAGATTCATTTAAAGCCAAGGCAAAACTCCCGTTTGCTCAAGACTCGAGCCTAGTCCAACGGGCAGAACACAAACCTTTTCTTAAAAAGCAGGTGAAAATATGACTACTTGAGCCCTTTTGCGGTTTTATTTATTGCAATATTGTGGTTACTGCATGTGAATATTCCCGGTTTTTCATTGTTAAACCGCTATCTGCACACATGTAATATTAAACACACCAATTTTAAAATGTGAATTGTCAAACGTTTTGCTTGAACAAGTTTCCTTTTAGTTCAGAAGCAAATTAAATTATATTGCTGTCATCAAAATATACTCACTTGATAGGCTCTGTGGAGAGTGAGCGACCACAGATGCAGAGCCAATCTTCAGTTAAACTTGGTCAGAACTACCTCAGTCGAAGTACGATGTATTAGAACAGCCTGCCACCATAAAAAATCTTTGTGTGACGCGTGTGATTGAGAGGCACTCCGCTTCAGGGCAGGATGCTCAGGAAAACGACCTGGCGTTAAAATACGGCCTCTGACACGTCAATCCAAATTAAAAAGTTGACGTGCCCTGGTTTACGCAGTGACATCAATCGTTTTTCATCTGGTTTGCCATTTTTATATACTTCCCAACGACTAAACATATTTTCTTCTTGATATACGGGAAGGTAAATAGATAAGGAAAAGTATTTGAACCTCCTTATAACACCTTCCTCAGAAAACAAAAGAGTTAGTCATTTCTCAGTTGCCACTTATGTAGCCACAGTTGTCCTGGAGTACACTGGTTACTTCAACAAAATTATACAGGCAAGTATGAGCTTTTGCTTATGGATACAACACAAAATGTCATGCTAGTTGTGGGACTTTGTCATTCAGCCATTTTTTACCAAATGCTGAGTAATTGGAATGCATTAAACTGATGTAACTTCACCCAGTCACCCAATCCTTTTCGAACAGTTATATTCATTTATACGGATTAGGAATGAATAGTGTTGGTTGGTGCATTATGTCTGAGAAAGCACCACATTTATCAGATTATGTCATTCTCGTAATTGTTTTGACTTTATACATGTTTTATGTGTATCTCTTTTGATAAAACTTACTAACCCTGTAGTTTAAACTCTCAATGTGTCTTGACACAAGCTGAGACTGAGACTTTTTTTTTTTTTGAGTTAATCTATTTATTCTTGTATTTTAACTGCTTAATGTTCAATGGCACTCAGCCTCATGTACATTAGCGTGTGTGTGTGTGTGGGTTGTGTGATTCAGGCGGTTGTGGGGGTGGTTGAGCAGGATTGCTTTAAAGCACTTTGTGTTACAGTTTGCTTAATTGATAAATAGATTAATTAAATTATCTTCTATTCAATTAAATTGCACTTTATTTATCCTCAAATGTGCAATACAAAAGAACTGTTACACATAGAAACAAAGCACTGCCTTAAACCGGACACTGCTGAACACAAAAAGGGGGGTTGGCTGAATAAGCGGTATCAAATAAACATCTGCACCACCAAAATGTAAAGTTTATTAGGAAAATTAATTTATGTGCAGAAAAAGATTGATTGAAAGAGCTGATAGTAAAGTGCATTTGTGTTTGGGGAATTATTAGTGCAAAAATGTAATTATTTTCCTCATCTGAGGGGGAGACCATTTTTGGTAATGTCGTTCTTGTTGGACACATGGCTCGATTTTGCATCGTATCGCATCATAACGTCTTAAAGATAACAGCTGGGCAAACATTGTGGAACTGGTCTCAGATTTGCCCCGTTCCTCAAGAGCTTTTTCAGATACATTTATCTAGTAATGATTTGGAAATATAACATCACATAAGCCTGTTGACCAGAGCATAGAAATCACCTCACAATTCATTTCAGTTTCTTTCCGGGGACCTTTGTTCTCACACAAAAGGTACACGCGTCAGAGTTGGATAACAGTATGTGTGAAAACCCTGTGCTACTGTCAGGGCTAATAAAGAATACTTTTCATGCAAGCAGGAACAATTAACACACACCAACCTCTGCTTTTGTGGGTTTGTCCAAGTTAATAAGGCTCAACTACCTTCGCTTTCTGTAAAAAATATGTTCTCAGTTGGCAATAATAGATTAGGTCATTATTTTTCTTCTACGCTGCTCACTATTTAGTGTTGAAATGACATTTAAAATACTCGCTGCAAATAGTTAAACTCATACTGCAACTAAAACTACTAATACTACTACATGTGCAACTACTAGCCACCAGGCCTACTGCTGCTATTACTACTCAGAGATGGAAAGTAACCAATTAAAAATACTCACGTTACTGCACATTTTGAACATGTACTTGTACTCGTGATGGAGTTTGGAGTACAATCGTCCCAAAGCACAGCTGTCTCACCTCTGTCTCTGCTTCCGTCTACACTTACAAACACGCAAAACGAAACTGCATCGCCGCTCTGATTGACCAGAGTTCAGGGAATAAGCTGACTGTGCTTCAAAACAACTTCATTATGCTTTAGAATGCTAAATCAATCAAGTTTTCTACAAAATACATATCTAAAATTGCATACCAACGTTACAAGTCCTTTGAGTTAGCATGTTAATGTTTGTTAGCTTTACCGAGACTGCAAAACTCGCTATCAGATGTATTTTCACAAACATTTGGCTCATATTATTTACTTCAAATAAACATGTTCAATTAGTTAACAATATTGATAGCATATTAGACGTAGTTTGTCCACATACGTTGCCGTAGTAAGAGTCGTTGCATGCGCATATTTAATTTTTATGCAACTGACTCAAATTGCTTCAAATTTTTATGATTTTTACATTGAGTGCTCATTAATAGGGGAGGCAATAACAAAATAAATTACTATCTTGATATGGTTGTGGATTTTCTCAGCGATATCCAGATGGTGTAAATGCAATTCATCAGGAGAAATGTGCTCTGGCCTCCCAGAGTTGTGAAAAGCGCTTTTATACTCATCACAGTGAATATTTAGCATGTTCAGGAGGCATTAGGTAAGCGAGCGATACATGTGGACTGCTTTAAACACTTTAGGCTTGTGCTTTTCACGTTTTAAGACAGTAAAAATGTGCTACAGCACTTTTAAGTCTAATTGGCAGAAGTACTTGTAATGGAGGACATTATAAGCCATGTAATGTTCAACTGTTTTTCCACCACTGCTACTGCAACTACTGCTACTGCAAATACTGCTACTGCAACTACTGCAACTGCTATTGCAACTACTGCTCCTGCAACTTCTATTGCTACTGCAACTACTGCAACTTCTACTGTAACTACTGCTACTGCAACTACTGCTGCTGCAACTTCTACTGCAACTACAGCAGTTCAAGGCCATACTGAAGCCACACTCAGACACTTACACAAAACAAGATTCGGCCTTCATTCACCGCCTACACATCCCACATTCCTCATCCTAATCTTTGTGTTATCTTGTTTGTGACCCATGCCCCCCAATATCCACTGAAAATCACCATCACGTTTGACCTTGTGTACTGTATTCAATATGTGTTGTTTGTCATTGTATGCTTACTGCTGAACTGTTTTTTATTTTCCAAGAGTTCAAGTACCCCAGTAGGCACCGCACGGCAGCCCGGGTGGTTGTGTATGTCTCTCATGTCGCATCAGTCATCAAGTCAAGTTCCTATGTTGTGAATTCTGTTTGTTGACAATGGCAATAAATATATCCTGATTCCTGAACTGCTACTGCAACTGCTACTTCAACTACAGCTACGACTGCTGCTGCAACTTCTACTGCTACTGCAACAACTGCAACTTCTACTGCAACTTCTACTACAACTTCTACTGCAACTTCTTCTACAACTTCTACTGCAACTGCTACTACTACTGCTACTGCAACAACTGCTGCGGCAACTTCTACTATAACTACTGCTACAACATGAGAGTGGTGCAGGCGGTGGAGCAGGTTTTTAATAAATGTTTAAAAACGTCAACTGGAGAAGGTTTTTCCTTTGGACCACTTTTGGAAACTTTTGTTACTATGGTTATGCGTAATATTTGTTCATGAGAAATGTTTCAATAGAGATTAGAGGGAAATTGATAGGATTTGAGTATTTCCAGCACTTTTGAATTTGCATTTGGATTCAGAGCCAAAAGTCAGACTGACTTTTTCAATACATTTGGTGGAAATCAATGCAAAAGTGATCCTGAGTGAATGGGTCGCTCTGACCAAGTTTATCACAGTTTTTGCCAAATCGAGAGATGGCTTGGATGGCGACTTCCAGTTTAAATCAATCTTTTGCATTAGAAAATCGAATGAGCCAAATCGTGTAAGACCAAACTTTGGGCCACACAAAAAAAACTTTCAATATAACACATTTTAAAAAAGTGTGAAGAATCACCAAAACCTCTAATGCAAAATGTACATGAATCACTCAAAATACAATTCTGACTCTGACGCAGTGGTGAGGGAAAACCATTTTAACATGGATTAAAGCTCATTAAAGTTGTTTTATTAAATATCCCTTTGAATTAACTTTGAACTCCTAAATGTCTCAAAGTTCAAGTAAAAGAAACAGACCTCAAACAAACTCACAAGCGCTACCGGACTAAAGACATTATAAGAAACCTCAGTACTGACAATTGCGCAGACAAAAAAAAATCTAATCTCATAACACAAAGTCTGAGCGATGAAAGAAAAGCTCATTTGAACATCGCAGCGTTTTGCCCATATTGTATAGACCACATGAAGGGTGGGGGGAGGGGGGAATGGCGCTATCAAAATAATTGCTCCCCGTGAATTGGCCCTTTTATGTTGAGTGACACGGAGGCTATAGAGGTTTTCATTATGTTATTGCAGGTGTCTGTTTGGCTTCAGTGGGCCATTTAATTTGAAATACGCAAGTACAATGCAATGGACTCTGAGGGTTTATTTTTATCTACAAAGGGTAAAGTAAAGAAAATGGACATATCTTTCAGGGATTGCTTGGGGTCAATACAGGTCTGGGCAAATTTATGTTCACTTGGATTCAAAGCATCAAATAAGTTTATAGTATGTTAAATGCACAAGTGGTGTGATGTAATATTACACTCATATGAAGGCAAGGCAAGTTTATTTGTGCTTCACACAACAGGAAAAAAATGCATTAAAATCACAAAGACATGGCAGAAATCACAAAATCTTAATTTAAAAGTGCCATTTTCAGGCTCCGTCAAATAGTTCAAGACATAAAAGAAGAAGAGTGCAAAGAAAAGCATTTCAGTCATATGCACAGCCAAACAAAACAGTTTTTAGCTTAGATTTGAACATTGCCAGAGTAGCGGCCTGTCTCACATCCTCAGGAAGAATGTTCCAGATTTTAGCTGCATAAAACTGAAACGCAGATTCCCCATGTTTAGTCCTGACTCTGGGCACCAGCAGGAGGCCGGTCCCTGAGGTCCTCAGAGTCCGAGATGGTTCATATGGCACTAACATGTCCGAGATGTACTTTGGTGCTAGGGCATGGAGAGACTTGTATACAAGCAGAGCTGCTTTGAAGTCTATTCTCTGAGCCACAGGAGCCAGTGCAGAGACCTGAGCACAGGACTAATGTGATCGTACTTCCTGGTTCTAGTCAGGACCCGAGCAGCAGCGTTCTGGATGTACTGCAGCTGTTTTACAGCTCGTTTGGAGAGGCCAGAGAGCAGGCCCTTACAGTAGTCTAATCTACTAGAGACAAACGCAGGGATAAGTCTCTCCAGGTCTGGTTTAGACACTATACTTTTGATTTGGCAATGTTTTTTAGATGGTAAAAAGCTGCTGATGTTATTGATCTGAGGTGGCTGTTAAAATTCAAATCTGAGTCCATTATTACCCCCAGATTTCTAACTTGATTTGTAGGTTTTAGAGCAAGACTCTGGAGGTGACAGTTAACAATTTCTCTTTGTTTCTGTGGGCAAAGACGATGATTTCAGTCTTGTCTGAGTTCAGCTGGAGAAAGTTGTTTTGCATCCACACACTGATCTGTTGGATGCAGTGACAGAGTGAATCCACTGGTCCATATTCACCTGAAATGAAAAAGGTTAACTTCTAAATGCATTGTGTAATAAACACTTTCCTTGTTTTAAGTCAACTGAAAATCATTATTGCAAAATGAATAAATGTCTGATGTACTGCTTAGGACAGTGGGTTTTGTTTTGTTTTTTGAACTTTTCTCACCAAGTACCACCAGAATGATCATATTTGGTTCTCCAAGTACCGTCAAATCTAAACTCAGACTACATCAAGCCTTAATTAGGGCTAAAGCAGGTCTACAAACCATGGACGGGGTAATCCTAAATAATGATTAGCCCAAAGGACAAAAACATCGACAGATTTGTCTCTAAATAAAACAAACTGATGCGTCGATTCTGCTGCTCTGGTGCCGCCTCCAGCAGATCAGATAAAGGAGATTTTGCACATCATCATTAGGTCGGCTACGGTGGATGAGTGGAGCAACCCCATAGAGATGCCGCAAACCTCCTTGATTTTATTTTCAGAATGGACAATGTGTTGAACTACTTTTTGCCCACCTGCTTATATAGAAGAGGAAAAAATATGAATATGTATTTTCATTTAAAATAATAAGAT
The DNA here is from genome assembly GCA_015082035.1 of Chaenogobius annularis. Taxonomy (NCBI): domain Eukaryota; kingdom Metazoa; phylum Chordata; class Actinopteri; order Gobiiformes; family Gobiidae; genus Chaenogobius; species Chaenogobius annularis. The sequence continues at coordinate 375,720 of BJKM01000502.1, read as the reverse complement.
AAATCCTTCCCTTCACTGCCACTTTACAGCTTTTATTTCATTCGCCGTGAGATGTATTTATTTTCTAAAAAGTAAACTAGGAGTATCGAAACATACATCTTGAACCACTTATGTTCACACTTCATATTGACATAACAGTACAAGTATCTATAGTACTATGATCTCTTTTCTTAGGAACAACTTAACCCATCAACTTCACCATCAACATTTTTCTGTCAGAATGATTGAAATTTCAAAGATGCAATAAACATGTAGAATTAACCTCAGTCAATACATAAACAAACATTAAAGAATTTTTATCGTTGCAAATGTTTTCAAAGCTGAGAAAAAAGAAAGTTAGAAAGGAAATACGTCTCTTTATAGTCTCTTTTAATACGCTAAGTCTCATCAAAGGCTGAAATGTTCCGCAGTGGTGCTTGAAGTATCCTGAAAGTATTCAGCGCTTTAAAAAAAAAAAATTGGTAAAGAATTCAAACAATCTTCCTACACGTTGTCATTATTCAGTATTGTTTGTAGAATTTTGAAGTAAATATTGAATCAATCTTAGGCTGAATAAGGCTGTAACAGAAAAAAAAACCTGGAAAAAGTAAATAGTTTCCGGATGCACTGTATATGTATCCAGTGTCTATGGCCCATGACAACCACCATGACAAAGAGCGCCACATTACCTCAACAATTCCACCAAGACCAGCCCTTTAACCAGATGTGAACATTTATCTCTTTGCATTTTGAAAAGCAGAGAAAATTCATTTGCGCTTGAATTAATCCTTTCACTTCCACTCCTGCAGTGTTGATTTTCCTTCTCCCATCGAGGCCGTGTCACAGCCCAAAACAAACACACGGGGCCGTATTTCACTGCAGCGTTACGGCCGTATTAATCCAGCGCCCGGGGACGTGGTAATAGCTAGGATTTACGAGCGACTTCTCCCCTTTGGGATGATCAAGGTCAAATCTACATGTTTGACAGCCATTCAACAGTCACTGAGCCCATATCTCTGTCTGACCACAGCGACAGACAGTCAATAACAAACGGCACGTGCATGGGTTAAGGAGAACAACACAGTCTTTGAACACTGTTACAAAAAAGTGATAAGGTGGTAAGATATTAAAGGCTTATACAGTTTGTAAGATGTTTGGAACGGTGCCGTGTAGAGAGGAAATGTGTGTAAAGCAGGAGGCAAAAACATGTATTACTGTAACAAATTTGTTATGAACGAAATGTTTGATCCATTGCATGTGTTGACATGAGGTACAAGGTGGCATTTTGGGCTAAAAACGAACAAAAACTACATATTAAAAACTTGATATGAATATATATGATCTTTTTTTTTTTTTTTTTTAAACACGTTGTTCATTTTCAATTTTTTTTTTTTTTTAAACACGTTGTTCATTTTCAACTGTTTCCACCGATCCACACTGCATATCTTTATTATTAACTGTGATGAGTTTATAAACGGGTTTCACACCTTTCACAGAACAAAGCAGTGTTAGCAGTGTCACAAACCCAATCACAACTACCTGCCAAGAAGCATATGTTTGCTCAAAGCTGGGGCTTGAACTCAAACCCTGAACATGCTAAATATAAGCCCTGAAACAAAAAGTACTTTTACTTTTCATTCCAGATCCAAAATGTATTGGAGTAGAAAGTACAGTTCTCTACTCTCAGTGAGTAAACATATCCTCTGTAAAGATTACTGAAGAAGAAGAGCTTTTTTTTTTCTTTTTTTTCGTACTGGGTCAAAATAAACTTAATAAAGTCAGTAATTTTGTGCTCAGTGTTTTTTGTTTTAATTTTGCTCAGTAATATTTCCCAATCACAAAATAATCAATTTAAAAGATTTAATTTATTTTTTCCATTTATAATATTTTTTTATCTTGCAAAAAGTTGCACATTAAGTTAAACAGCGTTACATAGTACATACAAATATTTCAGAAAACATGTATTTAAAGTTTTCATTTCATTTTGTTTTTGAGTGACAAGCCTTAATGATTTGCATCGCTCTAATACATTTGTGATTTATTCCTACTGCTCTTTTGCATCACCTGTTAAAAAAGGTATGGGAATTTGGTCCATGCTTGCCGTCATGGTGATGCAGTCTGCGCTGAGGGGTAGAGTTGGTGGTCCATGATGAGAAGAACCATTTGACAGGTGATATTGATCCCTGCTCTCCAGCCGCAGACAGCCGCCTATAGATATATTTTATTTACATTAACACAACCTTGACATCTACAAACATCAACATAACGTAAGGTTTTCACACATGTTGACATTTTTCACCCGGAATTTTTGGGAATTTCTGCAACTGGCAATGCAACATTTATTCATAAAAACAAAAAATATATATATACATAATACAATCTATAGTTTAGTATAATCTTCAAACTAGTGCTACGCAATTAAGTGCAATAAAAATGTTGTTTCATTAGAGTTTGAATTTCAAATGCAAGCAAGCGTCTCACTTAAAATGTTTTAACACATCTTTTTTCTATTTTGAATTTTAATCGCTTAATGTTTCAGTGTGCATTTTCATTGTGCTTTTCTCAGTTTGAAAATAGAATAAAAAAAACACCTCTAACCTTTTCAAGACCCCAAATTTGACAAACTGAATTCAGAATGTAAAATTCCACGTGAAAAGATAATGCATTATTAGCAATTGATCCCGAGTGAGTGTCCTTGCTGTGAAATTTTTCATTGCAAATTTTAGATTCTGAATTTTAACTGTTGAATTTGAAGGCTTTAAAATCTGTGCATTGAATATTCAGAAGGTGATTTTTATGTCTGAAATTATTTGGGTAATAGAATATCCTCTGACACTACATTAAAAATAAATGGAGAAAAAAAAGAATAATTTTGTTTTGACTGATGAAGAATGGGAAAATATATGTATGTCTCATCATTATTCACAGGGAAATGCTGACTGTTGAAGAAACTGTGGCAGCCAGGAGGCCAACCACTATCACATGTTTTGGGATTGTCCTGCTCAAAATTATTGGACCGTGATCATTAAAGCTCTGCAGACAATATTTAACACCACCGTCCGACTGGATTTCCGAACTTTGTACTTGGGCCACAAAACTCAACACACAATAAACGGTGACATCTGGAACATTCTCTTGGCAGCTGCGAAAAAGGCACTCACAAAAAATGGGATGACACAAATTGCACCGACAATCAGGGACTGGACCGACATAACTTTGGCCATTCGCAAAATGGAGAAAAGCACATTCGGACTTGATTTAAAAATGGACAAATATGGTTAAATGTGCCTTAATTTCCCCCTTTCTTTTTTTTCTCACTCGTTGGATGTCTGCTTGTTTTAATGGTTGTCCTCTGTTCTCTCTCTGTTTCTGTTTGGTTTCTTTGTGTTCTTTTAATGTTATTTATATTAAAATAACTGGGAATTAATATTAAATCTTATGTTTAGCAGTCCATATTTAAATTGGCTTTCAAACATTAATAATCCTGGATGTGAACTGAAACTCTGACTGAAAACATATCTAAATATTGCCATAAAAACAAATGCAAAGATAAATTGAGTGTTCCCCCCCCCTCCCCCTGTACTACAAACTTTTTACCAATTTAATAAAGTTAAACGGTGTTCTACGGACAACACAAACATTTGCATCATTTTCATTAACAGTACTTTTTCCTGTTAACAGAAAAGTAATAGAATACCAATTTCCGCCAAGAATGAAAATCCATCTTCTTCAATTAACTTGGAAATCTCATGTTGCAGCCCATAATTCCGTTGTACACGTATGACAACAATATGCCAAAGCATAACACTGAACTGAGGCTAATCTGAGTTAATTGTTTATATCCTGTTTTTACAGGAATAGCATTACAGAGTTTATTGGGCTCCGTCTCAAGCCGAGGCTGGATCAGGCAATTTCAGGATGTGATGAAAGAGCTTTTCATCGTGGAAAAGCTGCATGTTTGCAAGAGTGAGGTGACAGTTCAAGAATAGTATCTGCAGAACTAGAAACTTAACTGAAAAACATACTGTGCATCATAAAAGTTCCACTTCAAACGTTTCTATCAATAATATTGTACGCATGCAAAAAGTCAGAAATTGCAGGTAAACGACTTAAAGTGCCAATGACAGGTTTGACAACTCATTGAACTAAAATGCTTTTTTTTTTTAGGTCGGTGTAATCCCTCATTCATCCAGGAGTGTTCCATTGTAGCAAAAGATTCAGTTGTAGTCATCTGGACTCTGTTTTAGAAAAAACGATACGTTTCGACTCTCATCCAAGAGTCATTCTCAATCAGTGAAACAAGTCTGAGAAGCCCTGCCCACAGGGCGGGACCTCCTGATAATTTCAGAAATGATATTTCAAACCATCTTTTTTCCCTGTTCAGAATCTCCACCTCACTGTCTTCAATAGAGTGGTTTGTGGCTTTGAGATGAAGATGTACAGCGCTCTGGGGTCCTGAACTCGAGTGTCTTCTGTGTTTATAAAGCCTCTTGTGAAGTTTAGTCTCCCCTATTTTTTTTAGGTTTAAAATCTAACTTCCTGCTTGTACTTGATGACATCAAATCAGGAAATTACCCAGCAACCAATGAGCCAAAATTCATCTAATATCACTTTTATTTTATTTTTTTGGACATAAAAATAAAAATATTGTCAAATGAGTGGAATGAGTGGCCCTGGTGTGACGTCACTTCCTGTTATTATCTCCATATTTTTCAATATTTCTCCACAAATAGCTACTTGATTGGTGTAAAACTCCTTTATATTTCCAAGTATAAATACAGCAATTATTTTCAAAATTAGAGTATCACACAAACCTGTCATACGCCCTTTAATGCAGCGTTTCCCAATTTTCAAACTGTAAAAGAGGGAAGCCTAATGATGCCATGATTTTCACGCTCGTGCACAGCTTCAGAATTTTTTTTTCATATGCCATCTTGTCAATCAATCTGCCCTCATCCCAAAACAGAATACACAGCTTTCTTCAAGAGCTGCAATCAAGACATTTTTTAAGAACTGTATTATCGGGTTTATTTTTTTATTTTTAAAAGGCTTGGCTCCGTCCTACATCTCCAACATGCTTTTTAATTTTGTTTTCAACATACCTTTACATGTATTGAAATTGAGTTCATCGTTGTGCACTAAGGTTTGTAAAAGACTGTGGTACACTCACGCGTCACTGTGATCTGTATGTCACGGCTGAGTGGTCCTCTTTGAGTGCTCGGAGCTTCACCCACTGCATGACTTTAATTTATAAGTCTATTTGTGTTGTTTTGTGGTTGCCTGTAAAGATTTTTTTTATGATTTGTGTGCTGCGACTTTTTCACATTGCCTCAGGTCACCCTTGGAAAAGAAGTTTTGATCTCAATGGTTAAATAAAAGTTAGTATAAATACAACTATTATGACTAGTACTGTTTGATGCATACAATTTGGGATATTTAATCTCTTACAAAGGAAATGTGGGATAAGGTTAATTTAAGATTGGTCCATTTCCAGCTCTCAGTTTGCAAAAAAACCCAAACATTTTCATAATGTTTCATATAATTCTTTCAGTTATCGTGTTCTTTCAAATAAAATCTAGAGTTTGGGAAAAATGGCCAACAAACAGTGACCTCAGACATGTGGTGAGAGAACAACATCACCCTCCGGACTAAATTAAGTTCACTAAATACTTTTGGAAACTGCCAAATTATACACATAAACTTTCAGCTGTTCTCTAACAACACAGTTAACTTACCATTTATTTGCAATTCCTGGTTCATTTTCTTTTTTCTAAAGCATGACATTTGATGTTATAGTTTACTACAAACTAGTGATGTTACAATTATTAGTTTAATCGATAATTGTTATTATGCAGGTCGTAAGAACCAAAAAATAATAATTGTGACCATTTTAAAAGCAAAATGAAGTATTTTTTGTTTAATCTACAGCCCAAAACATGTACCTTAATGTAACTGTTTCACTGTTGTTTGGTCACAGTCTAAAGCAGGGGTGTCCAAACCTTTTTCACCAAGGGCCGCATTTTTGAAATTAAATGGAGCAGAGGGCCACAGACAACTTGACAATGAAGTGAATCATTCGAAATTTTGCAATTGACATAGTTTTGATGAGCCTCCACACCTTTAATAAGACTTGGAACATTAATATTAGGTTGGTATAACATCAAAATGCTTGAATTTGTCCAATTTTACAGTAAAAAGTACTACTTTTTGTTGTTTGGACCAACTTTGCAGGAAACAGGAGAGCCAACAAAAATTGGTCTGAGGGCCGCATTTGGCCCCCTCGCCGTAGTTTGAATAATCGTTAAATCGTGATGTATTTTCCCCACAATAATCGTAACACATCCCCACTACAAACCCACAACTCTTACCTGCAACATCTCACCTTTGGCGCCCATTTTGAAAACCCAGGTGAAGTCATGGGTTAAAGTTCAGGGAAAACTCTACTTTGCTTTGTACAGTATTGCTTTGTAGCTTGCATATATTGAAAAGGCAGCTTATATTCACTCTTGTACAGACTAATTACTTTCATCTACTTGATTTTCGCTGCACACCTCTGACATATCGAACTCTATTGTGTGAAGGGAAAGTTCCAGAGCAGCTGAATCATAAGGTGAGGCATTTCCACAATCCGGGGCCAAAAAAGGGCGTTTTCTGTGACGTCTGTTTCATGACACTGATGACATGTGTTACTTGTTTGCAAGAAGTTAATTAAAACCAACAACCAAAGTAAAAGAAACAAGGTAAACAACATATAAAATAATATATATTTTAATTTCAACTACAGATGCAACATTTTCTTGAATTTGTTAATGTAAATTGTACAAATTAAAGTGTTGGTTTGACATATTTACAAATGTGTAAAAACAAAGAAAGAAATATCATATCTTAAATCCGCCGTCTAAAATGATCAAGAGTTTTAATTGATGCTTCTCCGTTTCATTACTCTTCATTTTGGAGTGGGCCATGTGTCAAATTAATGAATTGTGTTTTGTAATTATTTGTTTAATGGAACTTGATTGGTGCTGTGATAAAGGTGGGATTGCTTGTGTCATACAAGTGCTGTGTGAGAATAAATTATCAAAATAAATTAGACTTTGCGAGCTTCTGGTTGTTTAAAGCTGTCACTTAGTATAGGAAAGATTCAAATAAAAATAAAAATGATGAGTCGTGAATTGGGCATTAACAAAATCGGATTAGAATACAATTTTCTACCTTGAATCAAGAACAACAACTCACTTATAAGAGTAGATTTGACAGTATTATTTGGCTAATCCATAACCATAATTATTCAAGTCACAATATGATAATAAGAATAAATAAGAAAAATATATAATTGTGAAAAGTTAAGAAGTAACATTAAGTCATTTCAATTAAAGCTAATCTGATAACATAAACTAAAATGTAAAGTTGTATTTATTTTGTTTATTATTATTTTGTATATCACATAAACTTTATAATTTGGAAAGTTTGATATCCAAAATTGGTCTCGCTTAGAGGTAACGTATGAAAAAAATTAAAATTGTCGATTTATGGCATTAATTATTACAAATCTTTTTGTTTTTTCCTATTTTATTGGGATGTTTCTTCTTACAATAATCGGAACACACATTTTTGATAGCATAAATTGACCATACAATTTTAATTAGATGTTAAAAAGTAGCTAATAGAAGTAGTTACCTTTTGTTTTTGTATAATAAACTAGCTTCCTCATTACTGCATGAATGAACTTTCTGCATTAAGACAATCGGTTGAAACGGACTGATAGAATCACACAACTTTTCTTTCGTTTTTTTTTTTAGACAGATACATGTGCCAAATACCAAGCTCATATACCGTCTCTACCCTGCGACAATTCGAAATCATTGTTTGTTGTAAATAAGGCTTGTTACGTGAGCCGTCCCTCTCCCAGACCTGTTAAACCAGATGACACGCCCGCAGACTTGTTTTGGGGCTGGACACATGACACTGGAGTTTCTCTTCCAGTCTCTACACTTCAGACAAAAAGGTAAGAACATTATTACTTTACTCTCAATTAAAGTTTAAATGTGCCACTTGTGACAACATTCACAGTTTTGAGCAGGTAGTAAAATGTATTGTCAGGTTTGGTTTCATGTGGAGATAAAGGTCATTATTATTAAGAACCGTTTGAAAAAAGGGTTTGTTGAAATTCATGTCTAAATTTTGTTTGCAAACTTCAATCAGAACTTATTTTATTTCTCAACTGTCAAACGCCAACATTTGAAAATATTTGCATTGTTCTTCATTCCTGCTGTTTCTTCCTACTTCGTTGAGGTTATGTTACCTATAGATTACAGGATAACTCTTATTTACTCCTTGTTTTATAGAGCGAGGTTTGTCCAGGTCCATATGAATAAAATACGATTTGTTACTCAATATACAATATAAACATACGAGAATGTAAGAAAAATCTATTCTGTGAGATTGAATCCATAGGTTTCAGATTTGTGGTGAATTGATACCATTACCATTAACAATTCAAACCAAAATACTGATATATTGACATGTGGGTTTATATATCATTACCTTTTAAAATTAACTGAAATGAAAAAAATACATTTTAAAAAATTCTTCTGCTGGTAATTACCTGCAAATTGCATATTACCAAAATGGTTAAAAGTCCTCAAAATGGCGCCTATAACAGAAAACTGAAAGCCATATAAATCTGGATTGCAGTTAGCGATGCATAGCTGGATAGTTTTTTATTGGACTATTTCTCTAAAGATCAATAGCTCCACAACTGATTTCATGATCACATTTGACATAACTTATAAAAAAAAATGCATATGTAATTGGTTAGAATAGTCAATGCGGAATATGAACGATATCCATAATAGAAATATGAATAAGTAGTTGTGGTAGTTGTTCGAGGCTCATGCTATCGATCACAGCATCTCGGCTAGTCCGGGACTCAGGAGCTGTATTTTCTCCTTTAGCAGTTAGCATTAACCCTCAAAAATGAAAATGATGAATCATCAAGGAGGTGTCAGTACTAACCCATCGAGTTTGCAGCAACGGGCGAAAGACAATTCCACGTCCAATGGAGTTCGACCAATAAGTCATCTTAACCAATTTGGAACAGAACCACCAGCACATACCTTGGCAATTGAATGTATTTTCCTGTTCAAGATTTTCTACTACTTATCAGTCTTGCTCAATGATAAACTTTTCTTCGCGCAGCTCCTTCCTCAAAAGCTTTCAAATGCTTAGTAGCGTCTGATTAAAACCCCATTGCCGATTGGGAAAGCTTGAAAAGGTGTGCACTCCGAATTGCCAGCGTGCCCTCCGCAATGCCACCAATCTAATTTACTGTCAGTGCTAATAAATGGGGAGCCGCTGGATAGGATGTTATTTTACCATCAGGGTTATCACTTAATACGGCGTAATGTCTACGGGGAGCCATCGTACCCGACACTTAAGAGGCAGAGCGGTTCTCGCGGCAGGAGCAATGATCATCAGCCTGGAAGAATAGCACATCTGTCAAATCAATGTGACTTCACTCAATAAAGCTTTCATAAGGGATTTAAGCTTAGTGTTAATGATGCACGCTTACTCAAAGGGAAAAATCTATTGTCAATGTTATGGATTGCGTTTACCAAGAGAACGCATTCATTTGGCCTAATTGTCATGGTTATATACAGTGCGGTAAGTTGATATTTGTTATATAAGACGCAGCTCGTCAGGCGCTTGGTGGAGGGAAAGGCGCTTGAAGAATGTAGTCTGGGAGGTTAAAAGCATTCCTTAAAGTACAGTGATAAAAATAGCATTAACGCTTTGTCTACCCATTTTGGAAAACACAAATTATTTTTATGTGCTAAATGTTTCTCTAGAAATATATAAATTGGTGCATTCAATGGTTAATTTCTTGGCACTGTACGACGATTCATCAGGAAGAGTTAGCAGATCGTGTCAGGGCAGTTTGAGGTGAGTAATAACCCTCAGGACAAAAGACTTCTACAGTTTTTCTGATTTATTTTATATTTGGATTCAGAAACAACCAAAAATTAACAATACACAATATCAAACAATTGAATACAAAACTATTGGCAAAGCTGATTTGTCTATTTCATAATTACAATGATGTGTTGTGTGACCTCAGATTCTGACATGTTCCAGATTACCGTTCCAGATTACGGTCACTGTTTAGCAAAAAAAGCACGCAGAGGGATTAATTTGGGTTCGCTCGCACCTTTTTGGTCTTGCACCTTTACTTACTTTCACACCACGTCCACATCAAAACAGACGCGGGGGTCACTTCCACTGACCCAGCTCTGGACTCACAGTGGCCCGTGTTTGGATATTTCTTTCAATTACCATAAACTGTCCATAACGTTATATCGGCCCCTACCCTCTACATGAAACTATGACATGAAATTCGATGTTGTTGTGAACGCAAACAAAAACCCTGCAAGGCCAAAACTATTTCCAAAGTTTGCTAGTGACCGCAGCCACTGATATAGCCTGAACTTTTACCGTTCTTGAGTAATTGTACAGTTTGTCTCATTGCACAACTTACCTACCTCATTTGTTCTGCGTAATATATACAACGTGTGGGCTTATACATAAACATTATGGCTAATATACATCAAGAGCACCTAAGTCTCCATAAAATCCTCACATTACAGCAGCCATTACCACAAACAATACAGTATGTGCAGAAAAACTGAGTGGGTGTCATAACGTAACGAGTCAAGTGCAAAAAAACAACAACTCCTGTCTCTTTTTACTCCACAGCGAACATACATCTAACACATCTGTCCGTCTTCACACCGGGTCGCGAAGCATCATGGGCAAAGGCGCGGGAGAGGAGTGGGACGAGAGGTCTTCGGAGGACAAATACCCCGACACGGTCCAGTCCCAGCCCAAAAAATCGAAGGAGAAGGAGGAGAGTTCAGGAGGGGGCTGTCCAAAGTGCTGTCTGAAGACCAGGGACTGTCTGATGAGCGCCGAATGTGGACGAGCCCTGCAGATCTCCAGCGTGGTCGCTATGTGCGGCATGTGTCTGCGCATATTTATCTGTGAGTGTCCATCTTCAACCTACCCCGAAAACAATGCGAAAATCAGGAGAATATGATCTGATCGCGATTATGTTAAATACAGAGCAAAAGAACGGTTAATAATGTCAAGACGTTTCGCTCCTCGATACACGACGCATGGCTCACGATACAATAATGTCACAATTTTGCGATACATGCGATAATCGGAAAAATTAAGAATTTCAATGCCATCTGTTTTAATCATTAAACAGTCAAAATGTTCAAATGTTTTACGTAAATAAGTTTCCTTTCTTTAAATAAGCGACAAAATTGTAGTGCCGTCACAAGATAATTGGGGAAATGATATCAAAAATGGCTCACGGCAACATATCGACATAGCAGCCACGATATCGATGCTGAATTCCCAAATTTAGCATCACGATACTTAAAGCACACCGCTTTCTATGATAATGCCGGGATATTGTAAAGTTCATCCATTTCCTCACACAAATCTGGGAGGCAGAAGAAGCAGGTACTCCCAGACTTTATTCACCCCACCAGCTTTCCTAAAGTGGCCCCAAAGAGTTCCAAGGGCACTCCAGCGTGTCAAGGGTCTAAGTCAGTTCACCTCTGATGACTCCATCCCGATCTCCTCCGGTGTGACTGAGCTCCTCACCATCAGCCCCCTGCCAGCCGGAGCAGGAACCCCATTACAGCTTCTTTGTTTAACATTATTCAGGAATTAGAGATCATTGAGGAATATTTCAAACTAAATCTAATAATCCTGTCAATATATTGGCGTTTGGCATTTCAACTCTGATAGATCTTTTTGAATAGGTCGTTTTTTGGAATCCACATAATTTGAATGGCAAAAATTATAAACTTGCAGCCGTCCGAGGCACTTCTTTTTATTACCCATTCAAGCAAAAATCACATCGCGCTTCTACACCGAGTTGGTCATGACGCAAATGAAAAAAACGCTTTTTATATTATATGCTTGACATTTCATTGATTTACATATTCTCCTTAGTTCTCTAATTAAAATAATGCAGGTTTATTAACACTACAGGCTGTTTGCTGTTAATTATATCTGTTGGTAATTGTTTTAATGCTATGTTTTTTTCCCCCTTGGACAGAATCTAATCCTGGATGGGGGGTCATCTCATCTTTGTGTGTTGCCATGGTGATCAGGAAGCAGAAACTCAACCTTCAGCCCTATTTACGAAAACGATTAATAATATTTACTTATTTATTAAATCAAATTATTCAAGCTGCTCTGAACAAAGTGTAAGTGAGACAAACACAATGAAGAAATTAGATATAAAAATGTAAGAAGGTATCTATTATTGATTTGTTGTGGAAATCTTTGACACATTGCTGCCTGCCTGATGAGCAAATGTACATAGTATTTTTTAGTTCTTTAATAAAATGTGTGTATAATAAATAATTGTTATTGTTGTCTGTGAAAAGAAAAGTGACATGCAAAATGGGTAACAAATATAACCCAGTAATTGCCGTTTTTATGACCCAGTAATTGTTTTTTAGTCATGAATGTAGGAATTAAATTACAAATAGGATTCAGCAGCGCCATGTAGCCATTTTGGTGCAAATGAAAAATGAATCCACTGCTTGATGTGATCAGTAGCTCTACGATTTGTTTACATTCAAATTAAAATAAATACCACGTGTGTCACAGATTTCACAGAAACAATGGGTAAAATGACTGTTCAGTGAGCTAGTTTATTGAGTTCATTTCAGTGTCCAGTACCTGCAACCAGAGGCAAGAGGTGAGGATGCTCAGTGTCCAGGACACTGCGTGGTCCCGTGGAGTGGTCTCCCACATCCCCAGAGCTCTCCACTCTTGATTTCTATCTTTGGGGGCACTTGAAGGCCATGGTGTATCAGGTAAAGATAGGAGACATAAATAATCTCAAGGAATGTATCATTAACGCCATTACAAGCATAACTCCAACCGTGCTAATGAAAGTTCATCAACAGTGGAAAACATGTATTAGTTTGTGTTTTCACAACAATGGTAATCACGTAGAGCACATTATATAAATAAAAACGGTTGTCCAACATAACATTTTTATTTTTCCTATGTATGGGAATTTTTGGAGAATTGAAGGATAATCCCTTTGTCTTTGTCATCAATAAACTGCATTCCATGCAAAAATCTGAAAATAAATGTGTAATCAAGAATTATTACTTGCAAAATCATAACAATTATGTAATTTATATGGATCTTAACCCTTGTTTACATTATGGTTACTGGTAAAACTACAAACGTCACCAACATTGAAAATGGGCAACGTTCTTAATCATCACTACGTTTTATTGAAACCTATCATCTGACCTGTCATATTCACTTTAAGTAACTAAAAATAGACAAAGCCTTAACCCCTGAATGAGAGGATTTCTGGTTGGAGTCCAGATCCAGGCACTACCTTTGACATCAAAAAGGGCTCAAACTATTCAGTTAAAACTCTTTATTGCCTCGATGTTTGAAGATTTTGTAATGCATGTAATTGAAAGTTTAATGCAATTCTGTGGAACATTCGACAGAGACAAGGTGTCGTACAGGTGGCCTACCCTCCACTAGAATAATGCACCTTTTATAAATCAGTGTCGCTTGTGGTACAATAAGGAAACTAATCAGGAAATCAGCCACCGTGAATGTGCCATCTGCCTGTTTCGTAACAGCACAGTGATATAAGATAAACTGAAGGATTGTGGGACAGCTGGTCAACCTACATTTGAGTTTAACACCAGGTCCGGACTATCTCACTTCTCCTCTCCGGTTGACAAAGAGAGTGGGCGAGTGACACAAGACCAGAGACAGTGGCACAGAAGAAGTCTGCACTCCAGAAACCAGAAAGTCTACCCTTGGACAAACGCTAGTAACATTATTATTCTTTTTGTGTTCTGCAGCAAAGTGTTTTTGTTTTTTTTTTATTGCTAAATGTGACTGTAATAATTTAAGTACATAATGTTATAAAGTTCATGCAGAGTATAGTTTGAGTTTTTATTTTTTGTTTGATATTAATTTTTGCCATTTCCCTCTGTAAAAGTTTATTCCAATAACGAAAAATGTATCCTACAAATGTCTTATGTTTGTGCCAGTCCAATAATCAAACAGTTAAGAGCTTAATATAAGAGCTTGATATAATACAATCATAAATGTGAGTGTGGTGGAGAAAGTGAGAGGGGTCACTCTAGCCCGTATAGTTCCGTCTCAAATATCCCCTGTCAGTCATGCAGGTATCAAGGTGCATTTCTCATTAAAGGAGCTGAACATATATTTGAATAGTCGAGCCTCAAACGTTGGTTTAATGGTCAGCGTGTGCAATAGAAAATGACAGCCATTATTTCTGAAGTGCGAAGCTAGATGGAAGTGAACATGACTCATGGAGCAATAATGGAGCAGTGTGAATGCTATTTTAGCTCTGTACAAGGAACACGGAGCAAGGAACATAAGAAACATCAGGCGCAGACGGATGTACTAAAAAGGAACTCTTTATAACCAATGTAAAGTAAACATCTCCTTTTCATTAGGTGTAGGTGTTCAGCAAGGTCATCATTGTTTACTTGAGATTGTGGAATAGTGCAAAATAGGTTTGAAAAGTTTGGGAAACAGAAGTTAGATTAGTTAAAAGGCAATTAAGGTTATACTTGGTAGACCTGTAGAGCAATAGCTTTGATCATTTTATTTTTTTGTATTTGTGACACATGTTATTTGTATTTTACTGGCCCTTAAACATGGTCTCACTCTTAAATTTAAATAATGTATCTTACTGAACATACAGCAAAGTGAATTATAATTGGAAAAATAAAACGAAATAAGGCTAAAGTAAACACACAGTTGCAATGAACGCAATTTGACGGCAGAACTACCGTATTTTCCGGACTTTTAGCCGCTCCCCTATATAGCCGCATTTGCTCTATTTTTAAAAAAACGATAATAAACAATACATAGGCCGCACCTTTTGTATAGGCCGCAGAACTCTTTCCTTGACTTTTGGCATCGCGTGAGCTCTCCCCTCCGTCCCCTCCAGCGTCTCACCGTACATTCATTGTGTTAAGCTTGCGTGCAGCCGCGCGGTTTCTAGCAAGATCGATGGCCTTCAGCTTAAAACTTGCTTCGTACGACTTCTTCGTTTGGGTTCCATAATGATGGCGCAAGAATTTGAAAATAATTTATAGTTGTATATTTGTCGTCCGTGTTCTATTTGCTAGCTGAATTAAAAAAACAACATCGCTTCTTTGCTTAACTTTTCTGTAGTTTTGATTCCAATTCCGGTTAGTTCGCCCTAGCGGTGAAAGAAAACCACAGAAAAGCCGCAGCCTCTAAATAAGCCGCATGGCTCAAAACATCTGACAAAAGTAGCGGCTTTATAGCCCGCAAAATACGTACTTAGAATGAGTCTGGCGAGGATTTATGGATTCAAAAACAGAGCAGGAGACCTCCGAAGCTCTACCCATGTTACAATCTGGGAAATTTGAAACTGAGGGTTTTTGTGTGCTCATCTCAGACAAGCAGCAGAAAAGACAATCTTGTAGACAGGATTAATGAAAAAAGTGTAAATGAAGCGAAAAACAACTCTGGGTATTTTTTTGATGAAGAAACAATGTTATAACACAAATAAGGGTATTTTGCATAATATGTGTCCTTTGACAATCCAGCCAACTTAGTCCTGGTCAGATATACAACCTTCTCAAGACTTTTCTATCGCTGTTGAATTTGGAAAACAGAAATTGAACATGTGCATCCCTATTTCAAAGCAAGTCCAAAGATGTTCCAGCCAGGCCAAACTTTGTCTGCAACATTTAAAAATAACTCAAAGAAAAAAACTGAACATTAATCAAATCAAGTTCTCACTTCTAGACTTATACAACAGTATAAGGTAAGGTTTATTTTATCATCCCCATGGGTAAATTTGTCCTCGGCAATTGACATATTCTGCAGTGCCGCTGGGGAAATCCATGACGAGCACCGGGCTGCAGCGGGACTCATCTCCATCTGGATTTAGGATGATTTATAGACCAAACATTAGAGAGACACAGATTATTTCTGTAAGGAGTTTGTCGTCCTCTGTATTTAATAATACATGTTTTCTAACTTTGCAGACCATCCATTTTCAGAAATATATTTTAAATACAAATATAGGTTTCACATACTCATTGGCACGTAGGTGATTAGCCCCTAGAAAACATAACATCTTTCAATTATCCTTTTTTTTGCCCGAAAATTTCAATGGAAAATTTACCTCTGCAAGGGTTTAGCTCCATATACAGTACTACTACACTTGTGCTCATGATATTTACTTTTTTCACAGTAATTTCCTGTTTATCCTGCCGCTGACACCTTCTGTGCCGCTTTGTCACCGCCGCCATCGCAACACAAGGGTGACATTTTAAGCCGACAGATTAGGGCCTCATTCCAATTAATTTCACCTTCCATTCCCCCTGTTAAATACACAATCAAGCAAAGGCAAAATGTCACAGAAACAAACGAGGAAGCGCCATGTGGTTGACAATTACCACCGCGAGACTCACAAATGCCAATATGTTAAAGCGGAGCAGTGTGTGAGAAGAATTGGAACCATTGTATGAGAACTCCCATTGTTTGGAACTTGAAGGACTACGTCTGTAGAGACTTGCTTGTTCCGTCTTCGAACCACATTGCGCAGAAGAGAAAAAGGTTATTTATTGCGCAGTTGAGATGTACAATTACATAAAGGGTTGTATTTTTATTACATTGAAGAGTTACCGTGCTGAAAGCTATAAAGCATTGAAAGGTCACGCTTAGTATGCACGCTTAAGGCTGAATTAATGTGTGTATTTGAATTCTGTTAACCTTGTAGATCAAATATAGCACCACACAATCAATCAGTTCAACTTGCCGCAAGATTTGGCAGATGAATGCAAAAAATAGACTGCATTTGACTGGAAAAAAGAAAGAGATAACATTGACAAAGGTTAGAGCACATTTTCTCTCAGCAAAGTTTATTGTCTACATTATCATTGGAAAATCAAGTTTTGTATTTATTTATTTATTTATTTATTTACTTACTTATTTACAAATACAAAATAGTAACAATAATGAGGACAATAAGAACAAAAACAGTAAAAGACAGACAACAATACAGACATTATACAAGTAGAGGGACAACAGTCTAAAAACTTCAGAGCGGGGTGATTGTGTGTGTGTGTGTCTGTGCGTGTGTGTGTATGTTTGTACGTGTGTGGGTGTGTGTGTGAATGTACGTGTGTTTGTGTGCGTGAGTGTATGTGTGTTTGTGTGCGTGAGTGTATGTGTGTAAGCATTCAAACAGAGTAAAAATGTGATACATTATCATTACCATCATAAAATAGCAATTATTATATACCACTACCCATTTTCATTGCATCTCTCTATATATAATATATACACAATTATACTCACTTATATATACATACATATATATATATATATATATATATATATATCATATATATATATATATATTAAAAACATGCACATAAATACGATATACATATATACATCTACATACAGTACATACACGTGTCTGATAATCTCCCCCTGCATCATTTCTGCCCCTTTTCTTTTTCTTTTTTTCCCCCGTGTCATGTTTTAGTGCCTAAGGTGCATTAAAAAAGAAAGAAGAAAGAGGACATCTTACGAGCGTCTCCACTTGGGACAGAGATGCTGTTTCGGTGGGGTGGGTCCATTTGTGAATGTATTGTAGCCAATGAGGAATATTGAAAATGTGGTGCTTCTAGTCCTCCTTGAGTTTTGTTCTTTTGTAATGCAAAAGTTTAATCCTTGGTGCTTTATTTTTCCAATAAAAGTGAGTGATAATGGAGTCTAGTGATTTGAACCAGGTGAGTGTTGGGTGGATTGGGATCATTGAGAATAAATAGTTTATTTTTGGTAACATTTTCATCTTTATTGCTGCTATCCTGCCAATTATGGAGAGGACAAGGTTGAGCCATCGAAGTAAGTTCTTCTATTGTCTTAAGCAGTGGTATGAAGTTGAGTGTTATCAATTCTGACAGCCTGGAGGAAATCTTGATGCCTAGATAAGTGATGTGATCATGGCATATAGGTATGGGTGATTGGTGGGATGCCACATCCCATTTGGTTTTATGTAGCAGGAGGATGGATTATTTATTCCAATTAATGGCATAATCTGAATTTTTTGAAAAAGACTGAATTGTTTTATTATTTCTTGGATAGATGTTTGAGGTTCTCGTGTAAATAGTAGTATATCGTCTGCATAAAGTGAGATTTTATTGGCTTGTGTTGTTTCAATACCTTTGATTGATGGGTTCTGGCGGATAGCTGCTGCCAAGGGTTCAATAAAAATGGTGAATAGAGACGGAGAGAGTGGGCATCCCTGCCTTGTCCCCCTGTGTAGTGTGAAGCTTTGTGATGTTAGTCCATTGGTTGTGACTGTGGCAGATGGGGATGTGTATAGAATCTTGATCCAGTTAATAAATTACTCTCCAAAGCCAAATCTTTGTAGTGTGGTGAATAAAAATTTCCAGTTGACCCTATCGACAGCTTTTTCTGCATCTAATGTGGCTATGAGTGTGTCTTTCTGTTGTCTTGATGAGTAATGCATTCAATTATATAATCTGCGGGTGTTGTTGGATGCATGTCTTCCTTTTATAAAGCCGGGTTAGGGTCAAGTTTTTTTTAATCATTCATAGGTTTTAGCATTATATTTTCGGGTGTCATTTTGAATTGTACATTTTTAGGCAATGGCGCAAATTTGTCATCACTCTGAAAGCCAAGGATAGGCCGACATGTCATGGTAACATTTGGAGGGTTGTGCGAGTTAAGGAATTGTGGCTGAGAGGATCCAGTGGAAACCAGGGAATCGAACCAGGAATCCCTTTGCTGTAAGGGAAAAAGTTCTGATCCCTGTGCCACTGAACTACAGTGTTCTGAAAAATAATCCTCAATCTAAAACAGCAGTCTCCATCATCAGCAGTGCAACGGCAGGAAAAATGGCCCAACCAAAAGCAATTCACTCCTAGAAAGGGGCGGACACCCGTTTTCGAAAGTTTAAAATGACGAATTATGAAGAGAGATAGATCAAAAGAGAAAGGTATAAATGTAATGTATGCTACAGCAGCTGAAACACTGGGTCCAAATAGTCAACTAATGCTATTTCAGGAGGTGGAAAGTTGAAAAATTAAATATGTTGAATTTGTGACATGTGCATGGAGTGGAGTGTTTTCTGCTCTCTTTTCCTCCACCTCTCTCTTCACTCTCTCATTCCCTCCGTTTCTCTCCATCTCTTTGTTCTCTCTTTCCGTACCCCATCTCTCGTCATCTCTCGTCATTTCTGTCTCTCTCTGTCTCTCTCTGTCTCTCTCTCTATCTCTCTCTCTCCTTTCCCTGCCCATCTCCATCTCTCCTCTCTCTCTCCCTTTCTCTGCCCATCTCTCTTCTCCTCTGCCTCGTTCTGTCGCTATCTCTGCCTTCTTCTCTGCCTATATCCATCCCCCCCACTCTTTTCTCTCCTCGCTCCCCTCTTTTCCACTCTCTGCTCTCTTTGTCATGCTATCTGTTTCTCTCCATTTCTTTGCTCTCTTCTCCTCACTCTGTCTCTCTCCTTGCTCTGCCCATCTCCTTCTCTCCTCTCTCCCCTCTTTTTCTCTTCACTCTCTCCTCTCTTATTCCCCCTCTCTGCGTTTTTTTATCATTCTATCTGTTTCTCTATCTCTTTGCTCTCTTCTCTCTGCTTCACTCTGTCTCTCTCTATGCTCTGCCTATCTCATCTCTCCTCTCTCAATTTTCCTCTCCTTTCTCCGCTCTTTTTCTCTTCACTCCGCCTTGCTTCTATCTGCTCTCTCTCCTGCTCTTATTCCCCATCTTTTTTCTCCTCCTTTTTCTGATCTCTCCCATTGTCCCTCTCTACCTTTCTCTCTCTGCTCGCTCCATTCCCCCCTTTCTCTCTCTGCTTTCTCGCTTCTCCACCCCCGTTCTCCCTTACTCTCTCTCTCTCTTTCTCTCTGTCTTTCTCTCGCTTCTCCACCTCCTTCTCTCCCTTTCTCTCTCTCTTTCTCCCCCGCTCTCTTGCTCCAGGTCAAATGGCCTTTGAGCGGAGCTGGAAGGTCACTGCCCCATATGTACTGAACATCCACCCGTTCCCAAAGCGCGGACACCAAACTGGAACTGTTGGTTGTTTGAGCAAGCAGGGCCAAGAGGTTATTTTGGGATGCGTTCGAACAAAGGGATGATGTTACTTGATGCTTAATTTAATTGTTGCGGTAAGCTAGAAGTTGTTGTAATGGTAATTTATGCACTGGTTTTTGCAAAAATACCAACAATGTTTGGTAGTTGGTTAGTTGAGTAAGAATAATTTTAAGATTAGTTTGAACTATTTTTGCATGCTTTGCTCAGTGGATCAAGGACCAGATGCATGTTCAAGAGTAATACGTTCAAAGTCCCTAATCTTTCTGACATTTTTAGCACAAAAGCTTTCCCATTATGTCAAAAACTAAATTGCCAATACTTTTCCCCCCCAAAATAAAAGGCAAGAAAGTTCGTAAATCAATGCATTCCCGAGAAATTGTGTGTTGCTTTACTTTTTTGGGATTGGCTCCACAAACATGCCATATTCTTGTGGAATACGTCCGTTCAACTGTTGTGCCGGTGTGTTTAGATAATGGCTTCGATAATGTGGTTAATTTTTTCTTTTTTTTTCTTTTTTAGTGACAGAAAAGACTTCAGATTTGGTTTCATGTTAAAAGGCCCAATAATTACAGCGGTTTCACTCATAAACCAGGTCAAAACATCTGCATTTTATCAGTTAAAGACAAATTCTACCATAGAATCCTGCCCTCACATCTCAATGTTAAACACTTTAGAGAGTTATAATGTCACATGAAAGAAACCTATTGTCCCAGAATCCCTTCAATATTCATTAACCACCTGATGAGTTTGTGTGTGTCCCTGTTGCCGGCACCATCGACACAAAACGCTATTGGCCCTTTTCCTGATTTTCACGCTCCCATGATGGCTCGCATTAACATCTGCTTTCACAGTCTCGGATCGCAAATTACGCCGTGCTTACCGAGGCGTCCATCCTCCGTCACATAGTAAAGATAAATTATCACAACCGTTTTCTAAAAAAGCAACTTACTGATGATTTTCTCAAGCAAACAAAAGAACTTCTTCACCGTTTGTCATTTTACCCTGGAACTTTAGTATTTTTTCTCTCACAATATCTTTACCCGCCACCATGAAGATGAAAGCATAAAACTGTGCAGTCGTGTATGTGTGGGCAGCACCTGTTTGGCGGTATACGTTTCAGACGGGAGAGAGGAAAAGAATGGCAGAGATGAGATTTGCGATCTCATCTGTGCACCCACAGCCGTCTCCCAAGCAGCGTTTTAGAGTCGTCAATCATCTCCGTGGAGACGTCTTCAAATTCAGATGGCTGGAGGAGCGAGGAGGAATTTCAAACATGGCCAACACACGCGCCTAGGTAGATTGTGGACGGAAGAGGATCGTCTCATGTCTGGGATGATGAGAGAGCCAAGGTAAGACGGCCCACCCCGGTCCCGAGGTTGAGCAGTAAAAAGTTTGAAAGTGTTTGTCCTTGTGGTCACCAGTAGAATATTAATTTCTACACTGGGATTGGTAATGTGCCGCTGCAAAAACATCCTAATCAGTATTTTCTTTTTCCGTTTTTTAAAAGTTTAAAATTACATACATACTGTAGATCACATAACACAGAACAAGACACAGAGATATATATATACAAACAATTTACATAGACGTAATCATGTCATCCGCCGTAAAAGTCCCAATTGGTCCAAAGTGTGTCAACTTATGTCCGAATGTAATCTTTCGAATGTCACTCATTATATCGATCCAGTCCTTGATTGTTGTTTGAGTTAGTGTCATTCATTCATTTGTAATGGCCTTTTCCCCTGCTGTCAGAAGTATGTTCCAGAGGTATCCATTCAGTATCCATGGCAGGAGTTTTGAGGCCCAGATACATAGTTCTGAAGTCCAGAAGGATGCCCATGTCAAAGATGATTTGTAGTAGTTCTCCATTGATCTCAATCCAATATTTCTGAGCAATAGAAGCCCAAAACATATGGTAATGGTGAGCCACTTAGCAACCACTAACATTTCAAGTCACTATTTTCTTAAAGCCTGATTTGGAAATTGCACTGTACTACCGAGGGTCAAGCTGGAGGTTGTCTTGGTGCTTTGGTACAATTTCACCATCAAGCCAACGTCACAATAATGTTTTTATTATTCATCAACACTTTGTATCTTTATATGAAGATAAGTTTAGTTACATGTTAGTGAACATAATTATGTTTAAGATTTTACAAAATGTTCTGCCCATAATTATTAGAACTACATGAGAATCTGTCGTATGCACTTAAAGTAGGGAGAAGGACCACCCCTCACCTATGCCTCTTCCTGTTGCTACTTTATTTACACGATCTGCTCCTTTTCTCACCTGCCTTCTACTTCTCTTTCCTTCAATCATCAGAAGCCCCACATTGACACTGTATTCTCAGGCTGTAGTCTTTGATGGGGCTTTAGTTGCCTTTAAGAGGTAACTAAAGCCATCTGCTTCTGACAGTTCACACGTCACTGTGATTGGGCACTCACTCAGAGCATGACAGAGGCTGACCAGTTGGACTATTGAGAATAACGATTAAAAAGACTATTTAAAAAGACGCAAGAGCTGATTGTAAATGATAAAATATAAAGAGAATAAAGTGATATTTCGGCACTAAATTTAGCAGTCCATTCACATTGAATGCAAAATGTTCTGCGGCAATGGACAGAAAAACATCTCAAACCAATTCATTAATTGTATTTATTTTATTTTTGCATCAACAATACTAGACAAATGCTGTCTAGCATTTTACTTTGCTTTTTGAATTGCAAGGACTCATCCTGACAAGGGAAATTAAGTTAAGGTTATCAGCCAAAGAAATACTTTAAATTCTATAAAATTTATTTTTCAGGGGGAGAAGAAAAATGTTGTTTAGTTTCTTTCAATGCCAAACACAGCCTCTGTTGTTTCTCGTCTTGTGAAAACTGAAGGGAGCTGAGGCTAATCTCGCAGAAAGCTAGTGATACACCGTGTGTATTTCTTATGTCTCCCGCTGACCCTGAAACTGTGATCCTGTTTCGGGGAGAGCCCTGGATTACATCCGATTTGTTTGGTTTGGTTTATTGGCTTTGAGCGGGGACGGAAAGGCAAGAATATTGCTCTTAGTAGAAACCACACAAGGTCAAACTGCACACCTACCTGCAGAACTACAGCACTAACTGTGATACACGCCTTTTGTACAATATGGATTTTTTTTGGGCTGTTTGAATCCAACATCTTACATAATAGGAACAGCTCACGGACACAGAAGAAAATTAATTCTCAAAATGTAGGATAGAGCAAGTTTCCAAAGAATGATCGTACCAGACTTTGAACCATGAGTGAAGAAACGATATCAAGATGAACTGTGAGCCCCTCCCACTTAGATGCTACTATGACGCAACATAAAACAACGAATTAAATTGTTAAAAATATAAATTATAAAATGCAGCAGTGCCATAGAGAAAGGGTTGTTCACACCAATGGTAAACGATGATCGAGAAACAACCCTCTGGAATAGTCACACGCAGTCGTTTCCACGTGGTTCTCATCCAACAACATTTCTGATTGGATGAAATTGTCTGTCGCTTGAGTACTCGTGAACTGGTGCAATCAGGTGCAAGATTCACCGTTTTAATTTACACTGCTGCGCTAACAGAGTCGCCCATTAGCACATGATGTGAATTTAAAGCATAATTACCATTTCTAAGCCAGTAGTTGTGGGAATTCATCTACCACAACCTGCGGGCAGCTTTAACCCCTTTTTACGACGAATGAAAGTGCCTCACAATCATCACACCGCTGTAATAAATGCTCAAAGTCTGCCCAAAAGATGATATTAAATCCTTTTTATAATTCCTAAATCAATCAAAAACAATGCGCGGTGCAATATGTAAGGATAGGCAGTTATGAATATTCTAACAGTTGTCAGAGCAAGAAATGTAGTGGAATGTGTTAAAAGGAAGCAACATGAGACAATGAAGCGCAAGAAAATGTGACCTGAATTAAATGCTTCTTATTAAGAACTCATGTTTAAGTTCTTAAATTCACGAGCTGTTTTACATCTTACATGAGGTGTATAGTTCTGCCTGTGGTAAGGATACATCCCAATTTAAAATGCCTCTTACAAACTCATAATTCTGCCTGCACCTGTCACTTGATCGCATTTCTGATCTGACCTCTCGGGAGCAACAACACCCACAAGCGGGGCAGTTTTCGGGCAATCACAATTTGGTCCACATTAAAAGGTGGGGTACCAAAGTTTGCGCTTTTAACCTGGTAAATTGTGTTGTAAAGGCTGCACTTTATGACAAAATCAAACCACTGCGAGAAGTCAGCATCAAATAATAAAGTATTTTATTGATCGCAAACCCCGAAGAAAGAACTGGAAGCTTTGCTAGGATTTACAGAACATTTGCAGTCCACCCCTGCCTCACTTTGCCATCTGAAAAATGGTGTTCTAAAGCCGTGAACGCGCCTGACAATTCATGAATGTTAGTGAATACAGACCTTGGTAAGAGCTAAGAACTAGGTAGATATACTTTGTCTTTTCATGGTTTGAAAAGACTAATTATTTGCTCATTTTTTGCACATAAGTTTTAGGAATACTTAAAAACTGTTGGAGAAATGTAGATTCTCCTAGATAATATAGATTCCTGGTTTGAATGCTGCACTGTAAAAACTTGATAGAACATTTGGTGGTGGGGAAATCACTTAATTTGACTTGACTATTACAAGTTATCAAGGCTGTTTCAATAAGAGTCTGAGTTTTGAGTTTCTTTGGTAAAACTAGTTCTCGCCTTCTGTATTTGATTTTTTTTTTTTTTCAACTCAAACCATTTAACTTCTAGTTGAATAAACTTTCCTCTATTTTAGACAATAAAGCGTGACTAGTTGAGTGGTTCACAACTTACACAAGCAAGTTGAAAGGCCATTAGTTAGCTGAATGTATTAAAATTCACATATTGACTAACGTTTTGCAGTGATTTCTTCTACCATCACATGCAAATAGAAAACATTTTAAGACATATATGTCAAGTAAATGAACTACATTAGATCAAATATTACTGGTCAGTTGATTAGTTAGTTAGTTACACGTTTCAGGATATATTTAGCATCGTTTTGATTCTCAGAAATCATTACTATCAGTCCTGTTTATTGAATATTTCCGAATGTTCTTTTAGTTCCAATTGCCATTTGCCAGTCCATTTATCCTCGCATAAATGCCAACTGCTCAGCCCATATTTTTGGCATTTTTTTTTTTTTTAAACAGACATTTTAAAATTCTGAGGTTAAAATGATAGCAGTTACAGACTTGATGTTTATTTTGGAAGCTGGTTTGACTGTTGCAGAGAGGTTTCCAGGCTTTGAAATGTAATTTAGAATGTTTTTTTTTTCTGTAAAACTAACACATTGGATCAAATGTGTGTTTTGTGGAGGTCTTCTCCCTGGTCGAGGACTGACGCGACAGGGGAGCAGGCATAAAGACATCTGCGGATATTGCTTTCTCACATCTCCATTTGTCATTGTGTGTTATATGCAGTCTATGGGTTTATATATGCAGACATTATGTAACCACAGCTGCAAATGTAGAGGCATCATAGGCTGACGCAGGAGTGAGTTTGACGTACGCACGTATTGTTCACTAAACCCTCTCTCTATTAAGTTATTTTATCCATTTATCATCAAAACCAGAGCGTGCGGCATTTAAGACAGTTATGATGCTATCTTTATTATTGAAGTGGGACTTTTTTAAACAAATACATATTTACACAAGTTGTATTATTGTGACATTTTTTAAACAAATTTCAACAAATTCTAACCATTTAATAAAACATCAACACCTGAAATGTAGAACAATACCATAAGTTCTAATAAACTCATTTATTAGCTCTGCAGAGATGTACTCACAGTGCACCTCTTCATTGCTCACCAGATGAAATCAATGGCTGTTTCTTCGCAGGCGTATGCACTCAGAGCAGAAGATGAGATACTGTATTTGCTGGAGGATTGCAAATTTTGAACAAATCTGCACACAAGTTAATTGGGTTTTATATAGGCTGAGAAACTCATTTAGAGAAAGAGTTTCTGAAGTTTGTTACAATTGGAAAGAAGAGCTTTCCTGGGTGTTGCTATAGGGGTAAAAGTGAAATGAAATGTATATACTGTTCAAACTTTTTCAATGGCACTGCAAAATATAAATTAACAGTTTATAACTGTTGAAAATGTTGAGAAACTTTCCCCTCGAGTTGACAAAGCATTCTGTTTATAAAATTGACTTGGCCATAGCTACCTTTTCAAGCAACTAATGAAATAGTCGGTGTAATACCTCATTCATCCAGAAGAGATCCATCGTAGAAAAATATATTCAATGTCTTATTTTTAATTAAATAGGACATTCTAAAGGGGTGGGGAAAGCAAAGTTCATCTTCTTCTTAAACTACTTTGTAAACATGGACATGGTATTTTCTTTAGTAAAACTTACAATACTGTATGTGTTGCATGTAGTTTCAAAAAACACCACCAGATGGCAATAGACCTGCATCTGCTTACATGCCAAAAACTAGAGTTGTCTCAGCTAAAAACACTTCCTACGCTGGTTAACGGACGCAATTTGAGAACTGAAATGGTCAAATAAAGTTTTGTGAAGCTCTCTGAAATTAAATATAAAAAGAATAGGAAGTATGGAAAGAGAAGCGGGCTGAAGTAAACATGAAAGATTAGTGAAACATGCACAAATGATACAAATCACAACTTTGTGAGTGTGAGTGAATTAGTATACAACACAATAAACAATTAAAATGTACATAGATACTAAAAGAAATAACTCAAAAGTGTGCTCACCAGACTGTGCTACTGAGGCTATTCTTGGTGTAATGGCCGAAAGGGCTAACCACTCTGCCGCCATGCAAACCACTACAATATGACAACCGTAAATCCAGCAAAATGTTAAGGAATTTGAATGTACTGTATGTTTCAATGCCATGGCACTGGTTTATCTTACTTTATTCTTTCTCTCTGACACAATGGACCTTGAATCAACTCACCAGTTGTTATCATCTTGCTTTATTCCCAATTGTGCCATTACTTAAACCCATTTAGCACACACGGCTCACTTTGCCTCCCAGTGCTATTACATGCCTTCATCTCCATTTCTCTGTCATTTGTGTGCCTCTCTGGTCGTCTGGTGCTCCCTGGACACTCTGCATGTTAATAATGTTTGTGTGATGGGGTTCAGCGCTGTCAGCCAGATTCCTCCTCCCTCCTGAAGTGTTTTTGGACGCCGGCCCGTCTGGGTGGGGCTTTGGAGTGTGACCTTCTCGTTGCTGCGCATTCTACAGCGGACCCCAACGGACGCGGATCCTCTGTTCCACCAGGAGCTCGCGGTTGTCGACAGATGCCACTTTCACACTCGCCTCCCAAAACCAGCCTGCGTCCAATAAGCCTCCACTGTCGGATCGGCAGGGGGCGCTGTTCTGCCAGGTGAATGTGTTTCATGTGTCACAATGGAGTTATACAAATAGGAATGATTCAAACTGTGCATTTTAATCTCGAAGTATATGCGTAAAAGCTTTGGTTCTGTTTAACTCTGTCAGGTCAGGTCCATGTCAGGTCTATAAATGCCAACCATACGCAGCTGCAACCCCATTTAATGCTCGTAGAACACGGGCAGTGCCAATTCTCCGCAAAATGTTGTGCTTTTGTTGACTACACTGACTATATCAGTGGTTCCCAAAGTGAGGAACTGGGGGGTCGCGAGACCGATCCTCAAGATATATATATATAATTTTTTTTTTTAATGATGACATTTGATTTTAATTTTTTGAATTGAAAACAGTGTGATTTAGTTAAATTAGGTCCAATAATATAATAAACTACTAAAATAAACAATATTAAGCCTATATTATATGTGTTTTCCTGTTTAAATTTAATTTTTAGAGCCATTTAATTTTACTGTCGCGGGTCTGTTTCATATTTGAATTTTTGTGTGTGTGTTTGTTTTGTTGTTTTATGTTTAAAAAAAGAAATACAAAAAACAAATAAAACATAAATAAAAGAAAAACAAAATGAAGTGTTTTTAACCCGCGCACTGTCTTTGAGGGTAGCACGAGGGTTAAATGTGTGTCGGATTAAAGTGACACAACACTTCCCCATCACAGCGCATTATTTGATCGACACAGCGAGTACACACGCACATCAGCGCTATCAGCTGCACACAACTGTATTGGACATGTTTTCCTCATGTTCTTTCATTATGCTCTAATCCTATTGCGCATAGACCATACAAACACACACCAACACTGTTATTACACTTTAGTCACGCTCACTCCTTTCACCAGTCGAGTTTATTGACACTTGTTGAACCTGTCAGGCCTTCTCAAGCGTAATACTTCACAGTTCGTTCATTCTGTGCTCCCAAGGTCCAAGTGTCAATACATGCTTTGCTTGTTTTAGATGATTTTTTTCTGAACGTGTCATTACAACCAACTTGGGTAACGTTGTTTGAAACTGCACAAAACCAGATTGGATACTTGAATTTCAGTGATCACATAACATTTACACTCCAACCCAAGATAAGATATGTAAAAAATAAGCTAACATGCTATTGCGAAATGAAACGGCACACCTCTGAGTATGGCAAGATGTGATACTGCGTGGGACTGTGCGGGGAATTTCCGTTTCATCTCATCGTTCCAAATACCTAATGGAGCTGTTCCCAAACTTTTTTCACACTAAGCACCGTCTTCCAAGTAACTCAGGTCTGTAATCCAGGTCCAAACCCAGCCTACACGTTTTCTAACAACAGTCCTAAACATAGACTAAGCCAAAGAGAAAGATCTCCAGTACCACTAGTTAAAAAAAAATCCCGTTTGACAAAAAATGCGATGACTTTCCACGTTACATATGTCATCTGTAAAAAAAAAAAAAAGACAACTTCAAAACACAGAACTTTGCAACATCAGAAAGCTTTTAGAGCTGAGGAAGCAGGCGATTTGTGTTCAGAGAGACGAGAAGTTTGCAAGTTCGTGGAAGTTTATGTTTTGTCCGCACGTAGACGCCTTAAAAGACCGTCCATATCGCAATGGGACTTTCCTGCCAGGTCAAGATAATACAAAACAACTCAAATCAACCCAAAAACACATTTCCAAAACTGAAGCTTCCAGTTTGTATCAATGAAACAGAAACCAGTTGCACATTTGACCTCATTTCAGCCAAGTAATGTTCAGTGTATAGTTAACAGACTACACTTCTTCACCAATCTGATAAATATTTAGTTACTACGAGAGCCAATCACTTTAACACAATGCAGCCAGACCGTGTCAGTGTAAATGTAAATTGCCTTTCCATGTTTGCACAACATCTCTCTGAACAATCCTCCCATTTCTCTAAAGCGCCGCTGTTTTCCCTCTCTCCGACCCAAACTGAAACGATCCGCGCCCGCTTCACACATAATGATGGAGTAATCTCGTTCCAGCGCTTTTACGTTTCATCCGAGACCCAAGCTCACATTATACAATTAGATTTGACTACAAAACAATAAAGCAGCACTCCAATGTAGCTCCATAACAACCGCATTGAAAAAAACAAAACCTTTCAAGGCGTTTTTGGCTGGTCAGACCTCATTTTCAGCTTGGTGCCTAATCTGGTAGGGACAAACAAAACAAACAAAACAAAAAACAGAAAACATACAGGCTGGTATACAACATTTGTTTAAACGCAAAATGATATTGATTTCTTTCTTTTTATTCAGACAACAGCGTTTACTTTCTGCACCATTCACATAATAAGTTCACTAACGGTTGTTTATGTTTCAATATACAGCAATGAAACTTTAATTAAATCAATAAAATGTCTAAAGATTTAAGCTAGACCTTGGCTTCAGGTGAAAGTGAAGAAAATGTTGGATTCCATTCAAGATATCATTCGTCTATTCAGTTAATTTTGTGCAGTATAGTCAGTATAGTACGTTTCAGAAAAGGTTTTTGTGTTGTTATCTAATATTCAGAAATGGTCTGTCTTGGGATTGAAAGCCAAAAAAAAATAAAAAAAGACATTACTTGGGCTACTAAAAGAGCTGTGAACCCATTGCAGCATTCCCTAATATTGTTGCAAGGTTACGCAAAACCAACACCTTTTGCCTTTAGGTAACTTTCGTGATTGTTATTTTCTCATATTGTTCATGTGTTCTAGTCCAAGCACACACAAAAAAACAGATATTGCGTTATTGAACTGCACTACAAAATGTATTTTCTCAAGTCAAAATATGTGTTTTCATTCAGACTTTCTGGCAGAGCTGTACTTTCTGCTTTCTGTCCTGAAAATAATGTGAGTGAACAAACAGAAGCAGGGGTAGAAGTTTTGGATCTGTTGCTGCACTGAATAAAGCAGTCTGTATCAAGCTAAATTTGCAGTTATTAACAAAAACAAAAAAACAATTACAAGCTGTGTGGTGGTAATTTCAGCAGTGAAATTGTTAGAACAAGATTTTAACAGATGCACTTGACTGTGTTTCCAGGCAGATCCACAGCATGGCATTATACTTACAATGTCGTCATATTAAGGAGGAGACAAAGCTCACAGTACAAAAACAAGGTAAAAGATAATATTAAAGTTGCTGTACCCAATTTTCTTCATGTAATGAAATTAAATCCGAGTGTTCTGCATCTAACGTGTTATAAAATAAAATCTGAGTGTTCTGCATCTAGCGTGTTATTCTTCTGAAAGCAGGAAGTGAGCTGTTAGCATGCTAATGTTTGTCACCTTTACTGTGACTGGCCTCTGAGAGTTGCGAAAAGCGCCAACAAACTCCTCGCGGTGACTATTTGGGATGCTCAAAATGCATTAGGCAAGGTCACCGCTTAAAATTAACTTTTTTTTTTTCTTCACATTTTTAAAAAGGCAACACAAATCAGGCACAGCGTCTTTAACATGGGAAATTGCAGGAAAAGCAAGAACAGAGGCTCCGACAGTTTGCTGCAGTGTCCTTCCACATTTCTCACCACACTGTACTATCCAACAAAGACTTCAGGCCATAAAACGATTTGGGAGTTAAAACTATGCATTAATCTATTATTTTGTATATTATTTCACACAATTTGATGATTCTATTCTGGCCTCGAGGTATGAATCCCAGCATTTGTTCAGATTCCACAGTCCCACAGTAACACATCCTACATGTTTGGCTTGTGTTCCTCCACGCTGGGTCCAGCTCAGTCCCGTCTCCTGCACACACTGTTCACCCCGCAGCCTGAAACAGATGCTCTTCCCCAGCACTGGCAGCAGCTTCGGAGGGGCCAGAGGCAGTCGGCTATTTCGGGTAAATTAGTAAAGACAACAGTTGCTCCCCAGGTTGACGCTGCCACGCCGAGGTTCGGAGCGGGGCGACAGAGTGGAACACAGAGCCACAGCCCAGGCGACGCCAAAGCACAGCACCCGTGGGTGTCTGTCATTTGGAGCGGTTCCAGTGGACAGGTGGCTGCTGTGGTCCGCTGGTCCCCGTGCACCTTCTCTGGGTAATTAGCCACGCTGCCTCTAACTCCGTGTGCCAGAGAGCAGAGGAACAGAGCTGATGGAGACTGCTTTAATGAAGACGTTTGGCTGTGGAGACACGAGCTTCCTGCAATCTTTATTTAGGATCGGACTCGAGTATATGGCATATGCTGATATATGCAGAGTATGGGGAAAGTGAAATGACATGGTAGAATGCATATTTGATATCGTTGGGGGTGATAGTTGTAGCCCTTATAAAAAAATATGAAAACAGATATATCTGCTTTGGAAAGTGTTGTTTTTAAATATCTTTTTAAAGTCAATTTTCTACATATATTGTATATCACGGTATAGTTGAAGGGATTCGCTCAAGAAAGAAAGGAATAATATTTTCGTTGAACTAAAATAGACTTGCTAGACTGTATTGTAAGCCACTGAAGATTTTTACTTACTTAATCACTTATCTGTTTTTGCAAATTCACTTCTCATGTCAGAGTATCATGACTTGATACTCCGCTTATAAAATGCTCATTGTACGAAGTAAGATTGTACCTTCAATGACACAGATCTGATTATTTTATATTGTTTTTATTTATTTAATTTAGTTTTATAGTCAATCGATATGTCCCTGTGCTTTACTGTGAAATATATAGAGCTAATTCAACTTTAATCAACGTTAGTGAGTTTACAATCATTAGTTTACTCAAAGTCGTATTTTGATTGATTGCTGCATAATCCTGTAATGTCCGGCAACGGACACTCTAGTGCTCAGAACATTCCTGTGTTCACCTGACCCTTATCCCCGCCCACATACCTGCACTTATGTTATCATTTGAAAAAAGTAGACTCTGGGTGACACATGTCGGGTTCTGAAATGTCACGTAGCCACATTCTGAAAATAATAACATATAAATGACAATCTGCTGCTTGTTACAGTGAACTGTCACTATGAAGAGGTGGGGTAAATGGACCTGTTGCTAATACTATGTTTAAGATCAATATTGTGGTTTACAATGAATAAAATGTATAATAATGATCTATTTATGTTATAGTTCAATACTTAGCACCTGTGAATTTGCATTTATACAATAACACAGATGTTCAATAATATGCACTATCCCTACCACATAAATAAATAGGTCATCAGAGGCCAAGGAATTATAAACTACATAACTCAAAATTAAATCATTAGAGAACTTTTATTTGCATTTCTCTAACATATGGCCCGGAGAAACGGTCTCTACTCCATTTGAACGGTTCTGAATTGACTTGACAGGCCACTGTTTGATAGTTCAAATACAGCTATAACTTCACGTTCGGGCCTACTCTTTCAGTTTTTGAACTTTACAATAATATAGGAGAAGGGAATAAAACATAATAATCTTTACAACAAAGTCACTGGTTTAGTCCTGGTTTGGTCCTGTCCTAGTCCAGGTCCAGATCCAAGTGCTTTTCTTCAGCCATCAATATACAAATGGCATGTTATTCCCAACGACTGAAAATAAAGATTTGAAGTTCGCTGTCAAGATTCTGTGGGGATATAATCACATAACTGCTTAATCACCTTAATTACTTGCATCATCAAATCTCCATTTGTCTGGCTCCAGTCACCTCGTCGCCAATGATTTCCACAGAAACAAAGCACAGATCACAATCTCGGCTTCACTACATTGACTCCGAAGTGATAGGAAATTTGTACTGCTTCACATGACACACTGTTGTTCAATTAAGAGACGCCTTCATTTGGGAACTCACTGGAAGTTAAGTGTAAACGTAGACGAGGTAATTACTTTCACTCCGCAATTTGCAACAGAATATTTTGGAGAAAGAAGAATTTATTGTATTTTTTAGTATTATTTAGGTTGTAAAGATTTAAAGATGTAACTATAACATTCCTTCTTTGGTGTTCGCCACCTGTTGGTCTCCATGGAGATGCTTTGTCAGATATATTTCACATTATGGGCTAATTTGCTTATATTGTATTGCATTACGAAAAAATACCTTCAAAAACATGCATTCTTACTTGCGAGCGAGTCCCCCCTCCACAGATATGGCCTGCAACTGGTCCTAGTGTCGCAACCTGCTTGTCTCCATGGAGATTACGACGTTTATTTTGCCATACTGTGGAACATTCTAGTGAAAGCATATCCAAGTCAGACCCTCCACCCGTAACGTTATGGTGCACTTTAAAGTTTATTACACCTGCAGCGTGAAAATATAAATGTATATTTATGTTTGAATAATACATACCATTAAAACAGAAGGGGATTATGTTTGGACGTTTGGCCTTGATTTTCTCTGGGTTGCATATCAACAACTAATCATTACAAAGCTGCCCTAAAAGGAGATAAACGTAATATCAGATCAAATTGATACTTAGTGGACGATTAAACACGGAATAAAAACCTATGGAACTTTTTTATACTTTAATTTTAGTTCAAAATGATAAAAAGGTTATGAAATTAATAGAATAAATACGTTTCTCTTCTGCTATCTTCTCTTCGTCTTGAACTGATTAAAACTGGAATTCAGGAAAAAAAGAGTTCAAATTTTGATTCCAATTGTGCATACAACTTTACAGACTTACCAGCCCTGGTCCCAGCCCTGGTCCCAGCCCTGGTCCCAGCCCTGGTCCCAGCCCTGGTCCCAGCCCTGGTCCAGCCCTGGTCCCAGCCCTGGTCCCAGCCTGGTCCCAGCCCTGGTCCCAGCCCTGGTCCCAGCCCTGGACCCAGCCCTGGACGCCAGCCCTGCAGTGCCACCCCATCTCAATGAAAAAAGTCTGGACACACCACTGTGACTACAAAATCAGTTATTTTTGTACTTATCGTCACTTTAGGACAGGGATAAATCATTCTTTTTTTTTCCATCTTGAGCCACATATTGAAAGGGATTCCAAGTGGAGGGTCCAGAACAGCGGTTAGCACATTGCATTTAACAAAGCCTTAACAGAGCAAACGTACTAATGTACATTAATAATGAAATGTGCTGTTATTGAGATTATAGTGGCAGAATCATTTAAAGCTGCCATAAAAAGTTCCAAATCAGCAGAAATCCTGAGGACCAACAAAAATTTGTCTGGGATCGCATTTGGCCCCTGTGCCATAGTTTGGACACCCTCTGCTTTAGAGTATGATACAATAATAATATCACACATACATTTCTATCATTGAACTAAGGGCTACTGTCATCTGGCCCAGTTCATTATGGTCTTGATTACGGCCATTATCTCGGCATGTTCATTTACCCGTAATGCTGTATAATTATATTTAGTGTTAATTTGGTGAGTCAAACAGAAAGCCCTGTAGTTCTTCCCAAACTCACTGACCTCTGCAAACGGCAGAAGTAATGAGCTGGATATTCTAATGATGACGACTTTGTAGCCTTGTGACGCCCAGACTTTTTATATTTAGTGAAGTGCAATGATACAAAGAATAAAACTTACTTTACCAAACACCCAACCTTCAATAGGGAAAATCAATTCACCAATTCACGTATATACAAACATGCTTGTTATTGGTTTGTGGATATGTTCATGTAAAACTTAATTCACAAATATCATCTTGTATATATAACCCACAAACTCCTGGTTGACTCAGGTCGCCATTTTACGCACCCTTACTGGTTTCTGGCAGTATTATGGCCAATAATTATCTGTTACTTATTGTATTGAATTGTATAAGGGCATTTAGTTTAACTCATCTTATTCATTCATTTATTCAAGTTGTACGACTGTTCCACATATCTGCATTTTATTAATCGAGTAAAAACAACAAACTGCTAGCTATTAGCAACACAAGGCTAAATAACTAACTGAAAACTGAAAGACTTACTCTGCCCACAAGCAATAAAAAAATAATTACAATGCCACTGCCATTTGATTGCTAAATATTGTATGCATAAATGAAACCGAACAACGTCAGGTACCTTTTTTTCAAGACAGAACAGTATAGTAAGTATGTAAGTTTAGTCTGATTTTACCCCTTCAAGATTCAAATACTGCATGACTTAGTTTTAATGTAAGTTTAGTGCCAGTCTTGCTCCACAGTCGAAGTTTGGAGTTCTCCGTGTAGTCAGTTGATAGTTGGGTCATCTCGCGTTGATGGGCTGTAAATGGGGAAACGGAACTACTATGTAAATTTGTACATGGCTGCAGCGTGTCTGTGGGGAAATCAGGTGGCCATTTGAATATTCAACCCCAGGGCCAGCACTCTAATTCCTCTCCCCTCAACATGCCAAACAAGGAGAAAGGAAGTGACAAAATGGCAAGGAGCGCGCGAGCCGAGAATTTGCATTTTAATGTGCCTGTCGAAATCACTTTGGCGTCGAGCTCGGAGTACCAGCCGCGGCGCAACCTCGCGGGTCGCCACCAAACAACCAGTAACAGCAGCGGCACAGGAAACTAAGCATTAGGACACGGGGAAGAGTCGTGGCAAAGATCGCAGGTGGAACACTTAGCATGATAAGGGAGATGACAGGTCTACAGAAGTTTGAAAGTTTTCTTTCCAAACCGTTAGACTTTGGGCAAGGTGGAGGAAGTGGCCATCGCCGTCTATGTCGTTTACTGTCATTTATGTGGAAATAGCAATTATGTTGGACAAACAAGATGCGTTGTTCGAAGTGCAAAAATGCATATATTCAACACCGTTAAAAGACTTTTTTTTTCTTCATTCGATCTGGTCTGGAAAACTGTATACACAACATACACAAAAAATACATTTTGTTGGATGAGAACTATAAAGACAGGAAATGTTATCCAATCAGAGACCGTGTTGGAAAGAAGAGAAACACATAGAAACAACTGACAGTCCCAGACAATTGTTTCCCGGTCATGGAAATAAATAGCCCAGCCTTGAGCCCCCTGTTTACCCACAACACGAGTCAGGAAATCGTATCGACGTACGAGGTGTGAAAAGCTGAAATAGCCCTTGCGCATTTGTCAGAAACGGTGCGCTCCATGCAAAATAAATCCCCTGTTTACAACATCTACCCGTTTCTTGACCAAATGTAAAGTTCAAAAGTTGAGTATTCATGATTGTGGGTCAGTTTAATGCGGCCTGCAGACAAATCGCTGCGCGGATCGGAGCTGCCCTCTCGTCCCACCCTGCATTTATGAGCTCAGAACGGCCTACGGTGAATACGTAGCTCATTGTTGTGTAGAGGAGAGACCAGCGACATGGCATGACAACATTGTGGATGTGTGAAGAACTCGCTGTGGCGTAAACAGCCCCTCGAAGCTCATTTCGCTGTTTCTCCTATATCAGACCATATAACAGATGATTATGTATCTTTGACTGGAGTTACCGTCAAAACAAGTCAAGGTAAATACTATTATCTGATAAAGCGGAAACATGAAAACAAATCTACCAAAGAAAAGAAATTGAGTAATCTTAATCTACTCTTCGGTTTCAGATCATAGAAAAAGACAGTTCCACAATATTGTACTGTACAGAAGGAGGTATAGAATGTTCAACTACCACGCTACTGTGTTATGGAATCAGCAAGTACGGCAGATTGAGCATGATTCTTCCAACTTTCCCCATCAACAGCATCCTATATTTCAGTTCATCTGTTGTCTGTTCATCGGCGTTCACAAGTTGTCCCTCTCTCCTACTGTTTCAGATGCCTGGCTGCTCCTGCTCCTGTGATGACTGAATCTTAAATGCCCCCAAAGTGCCGTGATCCTTTAACTCTTCAACCCTTACATAAACACGATTGTGTAGTTTTATAATGACAATGTTACGGTAGACAAAACTTGAATGTTTATAGCTGCTGTTGTATTTTCTTCAGCCTAAACACACGAATTACAAAATAGCCAACTGTTTTCTTTTATGTATCAAGAAGGCTCTGGTTTAGTCATATGACACCACTTACAAAATCAATACAAACCCAAGCTCAAAATAATGTGTTTGTTGCATTTACAGAATTACACGAAAAATGGGGAATGGTAGGTAAACAAGTATAGGCCTATTCCTGCTAAATCCCAGAGCGACAACATGAATCAAATTAGAATAAAATTCAGTTTGTGCCCTAAAAACAATGAGATACCGTTTATTAAGTCAAAATGGGGAAAGTGTGAGAGTGGAAAGCTTTGCCAATTGCATTAGGAGCGGATCTGGGATGGCTGGTGCAATAATGGCGCTGCCGGCCTGGGTCAGATTACAAAAGGACGGTAACCGATTTAGAGGACATCAGTGCCCCCCTGAGAGCGGAGCAGACCAGCCCAAAGGATAGACCAAAAATTATTAAACCCAGGCTCATTGAAGGGAAACACAGCTAAAGTTTGACTGGAAGTTTCACTTCAATGGTACAGGAAAAGTTGAAAATGTGACACAATAGCCAGGCCGTTTAGTAGAAGTTAACGTTGTGAGTCAATGGCTCCATGGGGGTGTTATTGTCTGGAATGTGCCACAGTATGGCATTAAACGTATCTTTATTAAACTTAATATGTATCTCGAGTGTCAATGGTGAGTGATGAAATCTGCTCTTGTAAAAGCTCAAAACACACTTATAATGTGGAGCTCCTACAGTCTTCAACTGGTCTACAACATAATATTTAGTTCGACATCCAAATAAATAAAAGCAAGTAACAGCAGTAGAACACAAGATTAACTATGGAAACACGGCGGACCAGGAGCACAAAAACTAGTACAGACTTTGGGATGATACACAGTAGAATTTGTTGCTTTTCTTTCCTTAAATAAGCTGTTCCTGAGTCCATCTGTTGAGGCAATTACACAGAACAAAAATATAAACGCATCACTTTTGTTGCTCCCATTTTTCATGAGCTGAATTCAAGGTTATGAAACTTTTTCTATATTATTTTATATATATATATATATATATATATATATATATATATATATATATATATATATATATATATATATATATATATATATATATATATATATATATATATATATATATATATATATATATATTATAAAATCAGTTTTACTGAAAGGCAACTCGGAAATGTTGGGTTTTGGTTTATTGGCAGGTTCTGGTGGGGGCCGAAAACCAGTCTGTAGCTGTGTCTCAATTCAGGGTCAGCATGCTCCGGAGGCTACATTTGAAGGCCGGTTGCATCACTTCCTACGCGACAAGGCTGTCCCAGTTCATGCAGCCCATAAATGCAGCCGACAAATGTGGCCTGCGTATCCATGGAGATCGGTCGTGACTGAAGGCCACCTTTGAGCACACTTCGTGGCCTTATATATCCCATAATGCACTGCGCGGCGCTAGTCTGGTGTCAGAGAGGTGTCAGAGACACAGCATGTATCTCATGTGATAATCAAAATGGCCTCCGCCGAAGTTGCTGGATATTGGCAGAACTGGAGCACAGTGTTGTAGACGTCAATCATGAGCATCCCAAACATGCTCAGTGGGTGACATGTTTGGTGAGTGCTGCACATGCCAGAACTGGAATGTTTTCAGCTTCCAGGAAATGTGTGCAGATCCTTGCATTATCATGCTGCAACATGAGGCCATGTTGTGGATGAATGGCCCAACAATAGACATGTCATGATGAATGGGAGCAAAAACAAAAGTGGTGTGTTTATATTTTTGTTTGTAATTGTTGTCAAAGAAACAATTGACAAACAACTTTATACAACAACATTTAAATTTGACAGCAACACTAGTTCCACAAACTCAAATTGTCATCAGTTGTGCTGCTTCTGCCACTCAGTGGGAATGTTGAGGGTGTTCAATGGTGATGTTGATTTAAAGCACTTGTATTGTGTTTTTTTTGTGTGTCAAAGCATGTGACCCCTGTCCACGGACAAATTTCTCCCATGCGAGACAATAAAGGAGTACTACTGGTTTACCATCAAGCTGAGTGAAAATTCTATGAGGTGTGATGACTCAATCCCGAGCTCATTGAAAATAAATGCCAAACTTTCCAAGCAATGCAATACTGTAATGTAAAGTACTGTATATTCGGTGTGGACTTTGCATGTTCTTCCCTTGTCTGTGAAAGTTTCCTCTGGGTAATCTGGTTTCCCCGACCACAAAAAACCTGTACAATTAGCTCCACACTGGGTCCAGCACTTCCCTTGAAATAAGGTTCTAAATCTTAGTGAGACTCATCCTGTCAGAATAAATATTAAATACATGTTATAAAGATATTCATAGGGGAGAGGTGGTGGGAGTGTCTTGCACGAGAACATAACAGCAGTATGAAATGAAAAGAGGCGGATTTGAACCTTAACCTTGACCACTTTTTGAAACACAATCACTCCAACTGTCACACTTTCAAGATACAAAACTTTGCAAAAGAGAGGTCAGTAGAAACATACGCAATGTACTTGACAGACAGCTTTTTCTGCTGTGTAAAGCAAGCCTGGCACACTTCTGTCTCCATAGTCTGAAGCTACAAGGACCTTGAGAGTCCAAACTCTTTCCAGGACAGTACACATCCCGGTAACCCCTCTAGGATGTCAAACTTCTCGATAGCGTCTAGCCTTGCTGCCTGTCTGTCCTCTGCCAAGCTTTGACACAGACACTGATACGAGTTAAGATAGACTCTCAGTTGTTACGCCGGCTAAATTTGGACTTATTCAATCGCACTAGTCGATCGCCTTGTGCAGAATGAAAGTGATTGAGGACATTAAAAAGGCTCCAACAGACAGGCTGCATGTCAAATTCCCAAGATGCAACACGCCTATTGAAGTCCATGTCTCTCGGGAGTTGTACCCATAAAAAGGCTTTGAAATATTCGTTTAATTTAAGTACAAAGTTGGGAGAATAATGATGTTTTTGCTCCTTTAAGCAGCACGTCCTGACTGTCATTGCTTTGGGACCAACTGGAGTTGTTTTCCCAGATGAGAAGAATACAATTGTCCTTCAGGAACACAGATTTCATAATTAGACTGTCATTGAAATTAATTATATGTTTAGAGGCGAAGCTTGTGGAGATTTTTTTTTTCAAGGTTATGGGATTTCTGTTGCTTTGGGAGTAAAACTTAACATCTCACTATCTCTTGTCAGAATTAGTTTGCTGAAGTTGTTCCCAGAATTAAATTTTTCCATTTTCCCAAGAAAACTTTAAACTATCAGTTATTTTAAACATATTGTCATAAGTAGCAGTCTTAGTAATGTAAACTTGGAAAGTAGCACTTGAAAAGCAGTTGAAAAGTGAAGGCTTTATGCCGGGTGTACACCTATTGCAAGGCAAGTGCACACATAAGACGTACAAAGTGATTAAAATCAATGTGTGCTGTTACACGGGGGAGCACTGCGGGCGCGCGTCCAGGGAAAGTGCAGGTCTGTGGAAAGAATCCACAAGAAGTCTATTTTTCTCTGACACCGCAGAGGTCTGTTTTTTTTTTTTTTTGGTAATTAGACGAGTGTTCTCTTGTGAACTCGCATGAACCTGCGCTGCGTTCAAACATGTGTACTGCAGTACATTGTAGCTGATGTAAGTTTGCAACTAAACCATTCAAAACATGTGCCGAAGCTGCCTCATTTTGAACATAAATCCGGCATTAAGATACATTATCACACACCTCTGGCTCTGGTTCACGCTCACTCAGAAACTCCGAGATAACTACATCATTCCAAAAATGTAACAGTTCATGAGATCAGCTTTGAAAAGATTAATGTCACAACAACAACAAAAACATACATTTACAAACAACAATTAGATTATCCTCATCATTTCATTGGAAAAATCCAACACTTTCGCATTTCCAGAGTTTCCAAGTTTAAATTTCGACCTGAGTTTGCGTTCAAGCCAGTTTTTTCGTGTCAGAGATTGTATCATCCAACATGACTGCTCTTGCACACACTTGCCGGAAGGGGCGCAGTTTAGGTGTTTAATCCCACTTTAAATCTATACTTTTACAGATTGAATAATTATTTTTTACATATTATAAAAAATATAGTCCATTCCAATCCAATCTACTTGTTCCTTCTTGACTTTTTCCTCTCTGTATTCGTAACGAGCAGTGAGTGATGACTGTTTTTCTCGTTGCTTCCTATGTGCAAGACTCTTGATTTACTTGTTGCCTTGAAAGAATGATTGTATTGCATTGGAGAAATCGTCCTGTAAACCAGTGGGGGCCCTTGCTGCGCTCCTAAACATTCATTTCCTCCAGAGAGCGAGAGCGAGAGCACAATTCCGGTGGCTTTACCATGAGCTGATAGCTCACTTGATTACCACTTCTCCTTCCTTCCTCTTCTCTCCCCTCCCCCCTTGTTTGACCCTATCGATTCGCCTCAACCTCCTGCTATAGTTTTGCCTTTTTCTTGTTTATTTGCACAGTTAATCTGCAACACGACTCTGACCCATTGTCCTGAAAATGGAGTGGAAACAAACCTGCAGTGGCTGAACGAATAGCATTTGAATTGGTCTTACAAGTGGGCAGGTTACAAGGTTGTAGAGGAGTGAGCCGGTGCTGTTGAGTCCAAGGCCAAACATTGCTAAAGAACAATTACAAAGCTGATCATTTGAATGTATGACTTCAGCTATTAATCCATCGTATTGAACGTGTTTGATAGAGGAAATAAAGTTCTTTGTAAACAATAAAGCTGGCTCTCCAACTATGAAAGTTTGAGTTCTCAGTTAATTGCTTTTTCAATTGAGTTGCTACATATTTTTCCACACAACTACCGGTACATCTTGATTTTTGTTCTCTTTTATTTATATTCTTTGCAAGAGCGCCATCTTAAATCCATATCTGTAAATTGTAGAATCACGCTAGTTTTCTATCAATCTTTAACGATTATTTTAAGTACATAATGCTCTAAATGTACGATGTAACTTTGGCATTAGACTTCTCTATCTCCATGGAGACGTGCAGGTGACAAAACCAAAGCCAAGTTACAAGTCAGATCTGAGTTGAAGTGCCAATAAAGCGATAAAAAAACCATTAAAAACACATTTAAAAAAGGGTAATTAAATAACTAAATATATGATAAAGTAATTAAAGCAATAACATGGCCATGCTTACCTCCCACCAGCTAAGTTACATAGTGCACCTTTAATATGTTTAATATGTTTGCATGCGCAGTGAATCCTCCAACAACAAGAAACAAGAAAAGGCAAAGAATAGGTTTTCACTGTAAGTAAGCATTTCCGTGTTTTTTCCACCTATATTTCCTCAAAAACTGAAGTGTGTATTGTAAGTTACAGAGTAGGTACCTGGCCTGGCGAATACAAATGGCTGCTCTTTTTGAATTATACGTTAATCCATATCTTCCACCTGCAGTGATTTAATACGAGACCTTCGCTTTCTCAACAGTGTCCCAGAGTCTCCCTAATGCATGCTTTGTTCCCGCTGAAAGCACCGATTGCACACATGAAGCCTTCAAAACATTACATTACCATAGTTTTTTACCCAACTCGACTTTTAATTATCATTATTTTACATTCCTGTCTTCAAAAAGATTATGTTTTTAATAAATAAGTCATGCTTTCTTCCCCTTTTCCTTCTTTCTTTACACTTTACGATACACGTCACCATTTGGATCCAATTAGACTCATCATCTATCGTGTATTACTTAAAAGACAAAACAAACTAAACATTCTTGTCTTCTTCAAAAGTATCCATTTTAATAGGTTACGCTTTGTTCCCCTTTTCTTTGTGTCTTTTTAGAATAACTCTTGGATCAATACTCAATACTTGGAACATCATTAAACATACACAAATTCCTACAAACTACAACCAATGCCAATAAGATCTTCCAGTTCCTGCAATGGGGAAATGTTAAGGTTGCGACAGTAAAGTACAAGAACAGTAGCAATAGAATAAAAAGTGGAAAAAGAAAAAAACAGCTTAAAATAACTGTAGATGTCTAACTAGAATATCAGTAAATTACCGTAACCAGTCCATGCGTTTCAGAATGAGGAAAAACCCGGCCTGAATTAATACTACTCCTTCTACTCCTACCAGTATTACTCTAGGTGGTCTTTCATACTATCTTTTTCCATTCAACTTTCAATTTTCATTTCCAATTAACTCTCAGAACACGTGTTACAAACTGTTCTCGGGGAGTGCAGTTGGTTCACCTGTTGAAATGCCCAGTGGACCTTTTCTCAGGTTGATATTCCGGTCCTGGGTACTCACTAAAAGCTCAGATTAGGTTGGCACTGCCTGGTCCAACCCACCACTTGAGTCTCCAAGTTTTATTGTCACGCTCAAATTCCATAAATCATTTGAAACATGTCGGCCAAACTCGTCCTGTAATTAGTTTTGCTTGGCAGCTGAACGCCCGGCTTTTGGCTGCTTGGGTGCTCATTTGCGACTCTGGCAAAAGGCTCTGAATTAAATTGTTCGGCTAATATTCTCAAAAGTCACTCCCCATGTAAGTCCAACCTGTACTGCCCTGGACTGGCCCCACTTTGGAAATCCCTCGAGAGGTTTTTTGGTCTTTTGATAGCTGTGACAATGTCTGAATAAAGAGCTTGCTCTGCAAGCGGAACAAGCTGAAAGAGCAAAGTCGCATCCCTGGTGTTTTCATAACTTTTAAAAATGGTTCCATTAAAAGACACAGACTTTCCCTGGCTAAAAATACCCCCAAAAGATTGTACTGTACCTCCTTTCCCTTTTAGTCATCTGCAAAAGTGTTTTTTTAATGTGATAATTATAAACTTTGCGTTGCAGTGGGTAAGAACTGACTGGTGCTTTCAAAAATAAATGTATCTTCCACATATTCAGTAGAGCAGCAAGAAGTTAATCCATTTAATGCAACTAATCAATTATTTAAGTAATTGTCAACTAATGTATCAATCATATATTTTTTAACTGGTCTATAAATGACAAAATAAGTTTCATGATCAAATTGATCCGCAATTGCCTGAAAATGTGTACATTTTGTGTATCCCAGTGAACACTATATATCTAACTGTTTGCTCGAATAAACAGCACCTCAGGACAAACAGACATGACCAAACTGCATATCCGTCTGTCCATCCGGATCCATGTAAATGTAATGTTGAGTGAAAAGGAGACACAATACTCAGGCTTTAGCTCAGTCCTGCCAATGTCAGCGCACACGGTTAAGCTGCAGAAAATAGAGGTTTTACTAAGAATAAGCTCATTTGTCGTTTTACGTGTCCTGTGTTTACAAACTGTTGTCATTGGCATCACGTTAGCAAAGTCTTACCCATGTTCACATGTCCTCGGCAGCTCCTCAGCGCGCGTGACCTCAGCGTGGAAGGTTATGTTCTGTCAGGAGTCCGCTTCATCTCCGTGTCCAGCATTTTATATAAAGTGTTCATTATCATTCCCACGAGCCGAGACACACGTTTAGTATTTCTACTTTCTACAGGTGTTTAATCGAACGCAAGCGCAAACAAACAAAAAAACCTGCTGGTACCGAGTCCAGATGCATCTTGGTCCTTTCTTACAAACTAGAGA
The DNA here is from genome assembly GCA_015082035.1 of Chaenogobius annularis. Classification (NCBI taxonomy): domain Eukaryota; kingdom Metazoa; phylum Chordata; class Actinopteri; order Gobiiformes; family Gobiidae; genus Chaenogobius; species Chaenogobius annularis. The sequence goes on along the minus strand of BJKM01000502.1, from coordinate 330,750 downwards.
AGCCAACAGGAAAACAACAGCAAAAATACTGTCAAGATTCCTGTGACGTAATCAGAACGGCTTTAAAACATGATGTCGTTTTTTCAGCTACTTAAACTATAACTTAAGTCAATAATTATTTTTCATTTTCTTAATTGTAGAGCGAAATATTGATCAAAATTGGCTTAATAATAGAAACAGGCACATTGACTTCCTGTTCAAAACTGCAGAACTGATAAGCCCCGCCTCTTCACCATAGTGACGTTGTAATGCAGGGCTAATCAACCTAAGGCCCGGGGGCCGAATCAGGCCCTTCAAGCAATTTAATCCGGCCCACGACACATCTTCCAAATGTTGAAAAAATGTAATTAAATTCTTGTTTACTGGTTTAATTTTGGGTTAGCACTCGATTAGACCTGGTTTGGTCATGGGGTTTAGTCCTTGTTTGATTCTGGGTTAGTCCTGGTTCAGACCTGGCTGGTTCTAGTCTATGCCTAACTTAATTCTGGTTCAGTTCTGGGTTGGTGAGCAATGTTGGTAAAGTATTTTGAATGTTATTTCTCACAAAAATTGAATCTAGCAGTAGTTGTTTTTCATTATATTAACTAATTGCATTGAAATAGTGCGACCCAAAAGGTTTTTACAGTGTCGTGTTGTGCACTTCCGGCCCACAGACCACCGAAAAATCTGGCCCTCGGGAAAATAAAGTTGAATACCCCTGTTGTAATGGAACAGTGTCATTAACATGTTTTTATTTCTGAAAAGTGGCTTTACCTACATGAAAGAACCTTACATGTGTCATTCTGAATTTTATACATTTATTTTTTAATGCAAATGAATACAGGGATGTGGGCGGTGATAGGGGGTAGGTGAAAACAGGATTGCTCAAACGTTCATGAATCAATCAAAAAATAAAACTCTTGAGTAAACTAATGATGAGGAAACACTTTTGTAACAATGTTAAAAGCTCATTAAAGACACCATCACCTTTAGGCTGCCGTTGAAAAAGAGGTCACAATCTCAATGGGAACGTATCGGGTAAAAAAAAGGTTAAGAAAATAAATCAATGTAAACAAATCTAAAGTGAATGCCTAAACTTCCCCTAAATCAGGAATGGCCACATAGTTCCAAGTGAAATGTAGTTTCTGAGCCTAAACCAATACAATATGTCGCCTTTAATGAAAAATGGAAAACTATTGGACACGATGACTGTAAATAAGGATTCTCTGTTGATTTTAATGTTTTTTACGGCAAAAAGAACTTCGTATCATTGTTCTTTTCCCTTGGGCACGGACATGTGACATCTCCATAACAGTTCTGGGTTCTTTTATGAGATTGTATAACTAATGCCAATGTTCCCAGAAACAACAAAGTTTGAAATGTTGTTTACTGTTAAAAGCTAGTTAGGTAAATGCTTAACAAAGTACCCTGGGTTTCCACAAAGCCGTTATCGCATGACTGTAGCTAATTTGGTGAAAAGAACCGACTGGGTGATAAGAGCGTGCCACAAATGAAAAAACAGGGGGAGATTTTGTTTGTGCTTGGACTTGGAGCGTGGCTGGGCCCTAATGATGCTGGATTCTTATCTGAGATTTTGGAGAGATGTCGGAGATGCTGTTAAGAGGCATGAACACTAATTAATTACAGTGAGCGCGGTTGTGTGAGGAGGAATCCTGTTTTAATGGTGTGCTACTGTGACTTCTGCATTTCTGTTGCTGTTGGATTACGAATAGTTTTGAGTGTGCCATAGCGTTTCAAACAACAAACTAAAACATGCACTTGGCTAATCCTCCAGCGTGGTGCTTCTGAGGTCATCTTGGACCCCCACGATATGGAAGAGGGGCTCCATTGGGGGCTCTGAAAGTCTGCAAATTAAAATGACAATCCAATATACTGTAAAATCCCAATACAGAAAATAAAAGCATTAATAATTACATAAAAAATATTTTCAAAAGAGTAAAATGTGGATACAATTATTTCAGTCAAATGCACAGTTTAACAGTTATATCCTGGAATGTAAAAAAACAAAAAACCCTGCAACTTAATTAGCCTTAATTAGCATGACTGTAGACTTAATTCATAATGAACAAATTGTTTATTAAGAATGATTGTTAATTCAATGATTCAGTGATTAGGCTCAGTGATTTAAGTGGTTAGGAGTTAGAATATTAATTAAGTAAGGCTGAATGTTTAAACTATTAACTATAAACTAGTTGTTCATTAGGAAATATAGGTATTTGTTTGCTTTATTAAGGCTATTAAAAGTGCAAATAAAATACTTAAAATGATTTATTGTTTTGTTAAACTGACATTTGGTTGAATTTCCTCATGAAAAGCATCCCCTTCTCTCACTCTGATGTTGAACCATGACAGAGAAACAACTGTCTACGGTTATTTCTTCATGTCCCTCATCCAACAACGTCTGGATAAAAATGTCTTCCGTTATGGTTCTCATCCATTGAAAGTGGTTGTAGTTTTGTTCCAGATTTATTGTAAAAACAGCTCTTCAGGTAAAAATGAGACCGCTGTATGTTGTCTGCATCTAACTATAAGAGTTTACCCCCCCCTTTTTTTTCCTATTATCTTCAAGAACTATGAAGTGCGCGACAACAAAACTCGGCTCTGGCCTCTAAAAGTTGTGAAAAGCACTTAGAAACTCATCACGGTGAATCATTTGGATGCAAGGAATGCGGATGAATTTTGACCCCTGCACTACTTCTGTTCTTCAATGTTTTTTGTTCTTTTTCACAATTCAGTCTCTTTTCCAGAACTAAAAGAAGCAACAGGCCCTTTCTTCCATGCTCCAAAGAAAAATGACAACCTTGAATAAATAATTGGTATCTATACAGTTTGTAACTTGTAAACAGGCCATATTCATATTTCTATAATCTCACACTCTTAAAATAAGATCAAATAAGATAAAATCACCTTTATTTGTCCCACAATGGGGATATTCCAGTGTTGCAACAAAGGGTACATAAACAGATTACGCACAGTATAATAATAATAAAAACAGATAACTTAGAAAAAACTCTTAGAAAAACAGATCTTCTTGGTGTTTTCAGCAAACGTCTTGTTTACAGCTACTATACTTTGACATAGACTCAGACGGCGCGCACTGAGCCGGTGATGGATGGGCAGTGGACAGCTGTCTGGAGGCAGCAGGAGCCTGAGACCCAGGAGCACCCGATAGGAGAGACATAGGAGACACACCTTAATTCCCTGGTCTTACTTTGTCAATAAACAGCAAGCCAGTGGCACTCAATTAGAGAGGCTTTATTGACTATTCTCTCCACGTCGTGTCATATGTCAGCAGGCGTCGCTGTGTGATGGCCAGCGCTGACACTTACTTGGAGATTACAGAAAATAGAAAAATCAAAAGAAGATTGGGGCAGGAGCGAACATAAATAAAGGAGCAAAAAGTACAGAAGGGATTTTGTGGAGAGGACAAGAGGAAATGGGATTAGGAGATGAATGGAAGAGATACATTGTAAAATATAAAGCGTTAAAAAGACTTGGATTCGGACTGAGGATTTCGACTATTTTGGATGTTTGAACTTTGGTCTAAAGCGTCTGCCCTTTTATTGAATTAAGATTAAGATTTGCTTCATATTTCATGTCATATTATCTTCAGAAACAGAAACAGCTCTTGCTCTCAAACCTTTTGGCACATCTTTAATACACACACCACATGCATTCATTGTCGGTGCAAGCACAGTTTTAGAACATCTTTTTTCAGATGGAGAAGGGAGAATGGGGTGGACCACCCAACCTGAGCCTATCAGAGGGCAAATTACATCTTCTTCTGTCACAATAACACCAGAGGAAGTGCAGCCAAAACTGTCATGGTAAGAAAAAACAGGTCTGTTCAGAAACCAGTACAGGACAATGAGAAATAAAATATTTTGTCCATACTAAATGCAGAGCCCTGCTTTTACAGGATACTTTGTGGGGGAAACACAACATTTACAAATGAACCAAAAAAGTCAGGTGCCCCGGTTTAAAAGGTGCAACTCTTCTGTGTGTCTTGAGTGTCCACCTGCCACATGAGGTTGCTGTACGTTATCATATATCTTGCTTGTATTGAATTACACGTCACCCCACCAGTCTGTCCTGCATCTTTAGACTTGGTGGTGCCTCCTGCTTATACAACAAGTTTAAAACCATAATTTGGAACATTCAGAGCACAGAATAAATCTAAAGTTTTGTGCTATGCCCCAAATGTTCTGCACTTTGAGTATGTAAGTTTGGGCAGATTTCACGTTCGCGTTTATTAAATGGAATGAGTATTGATAAAATACTCTTCTCTAATTCCTTTGACTGTGGACTAATCCTCTCACACACTTTGTTTTGGGGGTTCCTCTGCTGCAGGATGTTGGGCTTTTGTTCTGACTTCAAACACTTCCAGCTTAGACAGCTTTTAACAGTAATTGCTTGGAAGAACTTTTCACTTTCTGAGTGTACTTTTAAATATTTTTTTCACAATTATACCACGGTGTAAACAGTATAAATAATGGACCAATAATTCCACATTCAGCAATACTATTACACAAATATAGTTCAGATTACGAGTAAATAACCAAGTACAATAATTATTTCAGTACCAGTAAAATATTTGTGTTTTGTTATAATGTTGAAGTAATAGTAGTTTTATGTTTTTGACATTGTCTGTGGTCTGTATTTATCACCAGTGGTTGTTATCCAGAAAATCACCAGTCACTGCTCGGTAACAAGGCTGACATTTTAAACTTCTTGTGTAAAGGCCAATACCCGAGACAAATGCAAATTTCTGCGAGTCTTGGATTCAATACTAGTCCAACAGCTACTCTCAGCAAACAATGTCTACATCTACATCTGGAATGGAAATACGCACAAGGACAATGCTCAAGTTGGCGCAGTTGGCTGTTTTTTAAGCTCCAAGGTTTGATAATTACGTAAAAAATAGAGTGGTAACAAATGACAAATGTGAAGGCTTATTCTAATGTTCTGATGTGTTAATTAGGGCTGTATTAATATTGGGCCATATAACAAAATTAACAAGCCAAAATTAAAAATTAAAAAATCCCATTTAATCATTATGAATGTCAATAAGCGGGGGTCGCAAGTGCAGCTAATCATTATTTTAACAGTCGACTAGTCAGCAATTATTTTTTTTAAGTCACGAAGCAACGATTATTTGTATGTTGTACAGTGTTTTAAATACATGATCTACAAAATAAAGGTTGAAAATTAACGAATATCTGTGCTGCAGTGGTTAAGGCCTCAGCACCCGTGTGCCAGGCTCCATGTGCAAAATATGATTACAATTATGTTTTATAGCAAACTAGTCATGATTAGTCGATAAATGAAACCTACCTCAAAGATGCTATAGTACCATATCAATATCATATCATACCATATCCAAACAGAGCTCTTCACTCTCAAAATGCTGGACTTCTGGTGGTCCCAAGAGTCTCTAAAATCAAAGTAGCAGGTAGAGCGTTCGGTTACCAAGCCATAAAAACCTCAGCACTACTGCTACTGTTATTGTTGACCGGGATAATTCGGATGCTCAACTACCTGGAGGAACAGTCTGTACTCCAGGAGAATGGTTCTTCATCTTCCTGGATGAACCGTCTTGCTAGAGGAACCACCGACTCTCCTCCTGAGTGGTTCTGGCTCCCCAGCCTATCTACAAATGAATTTGCTCATTTCCTCACTGTCGCCCTTCGAGGCAACTGCTGTTGTGATTTCGGGCGTTACAAAAATAAATGTAATTGAATTTATTGATTAATCGTTGCAGCCCTTGTCCCATGATATTTGCATGGGAGCTGCAAACCTTAAAATATTGGAAACCCCAACGCTATCAGAACAATTCACATTAACCGACGCAAATATAACTACATCTGTATTTGAAAAAATAAAATCTCAAAACAAACGGACCAAATCGTTAATGTGGTTAGTTCACCTCAGCTGTGTCCAAACCTCTACTTTATCGTTTTTAACACATGTCGACACCAACAGTTTCTACACAATTTCGCAGATGTTCTTTGGGGGAAACTCTACAGGGAAGTGGCTGCTCCGCTGATCTAATTATAATCATTAACACTCAGCGTGACGTTAAGATGCACCTAGCTTGACACCCAGCATATGGCCCAGACTCGGGTGCCAGAGGTTGCTTATCCCTGTAGGTGGTCTCTCAACCTCCGTCCTCTGGTTTTTCACCTGTCTGATCGGCCCATCCACTCTCACAAAGATACGCGCTCGCATGTTCAAACAGATGCTGGTTTAACTACAGAGCTCATTTTAGTCTAGGACCAACTGGAGCTTAACACCCCATAGAGAGTATTTAATTTAAGGGCATCAGGGGGCAGGTGCACGTTGGTAATATGATGTCATGACATTTTTGTTATTGAAAGGTATAGTTGAGCTTCGACTGTGCCACAAACAAATTAGAATTAAATTAGCCAATGCAATCCTCCGTGTTTACAGCATCTATATCATTCGCTTCATTAACATGCATTCTCCACCAAATAAAGAAATAATAATGTTTCGGTTAAATGTTTTGGGTGTTACATACACTACCGTCTACCCATCTTCGACCGCATATCCTTAACATGTTGGATTTCGTATAACAGTTTAGCTCAATGTTGCTCTTGCTCTTGAATAAAACAGAGATATGACTTCACAAGCGCTAGGCTATTGGAAAGAGGAGACGAGTACAACAACTAGAAAGCATTCCACCCAGAACAGAGGATCAGATAGACAGACTTATTAACCTTTAACAGAAGCAAGCGCTGCCATCTTCCAACATGTATGCTGCTTCATCACTCAAGCAGCACTACGGGAATCGTCCTAAACGCTTCCACTCCTCCCTCCGGGTATTTTCCTGTTATCTTTCGGTTCCTTCTCCAGATCGGCAGCACCAGGTGGACATAAGGGGCCGAGCTCGCTGTGTGCTGGACTGTGGACTGAAGACACCACAGCAGCAGCTCAGTCTGACAGTGATGAACGAGCCATCGCGCCTTTTGATAATTCGTCACTCACGGGCGCAGAGAGCTCCATTAATCAAAACCAGTGTGGGACAGACAGGTTTTGTCGTATGCAGCCCATTCTAACACCTCCTCCAGTCCTTAGGTGCCCCGGCTTAACCTGAGGTGACGAGTGGTGCACAGGAAGAGGTCACATTGGGTTTAAACGATAGTAAGCTGGGACGCAAGACTGGATATACCGTAGTTATCATTGAAACCCCAAATCAGAAAAATTTACAGGATATATCTTATAAATATATTCTGGGACTGAATTAGAAAGAGGAAAATTACACTACTCCACATTTGTTAACCATTTGTTTTTCAGAATTACATACACATTGAATGAAGAGTGAAACAAAAATGTTGTGTTCTCAGTGTAAAAATTATAAGAAAAGAGAGTGGTAGAGAGGGAAGATAGAGGGAAAAGATAGGAGAAAGAGAGTGTAAAAGAAGGGAGAGAGAAAGAGGTGAGATGTCTAGAAGGGAGAGGGGGAGATAAAGGTAAAAGAGAGAGGGGGAAAGGGGAGAGAAGGCAGGGAAATCGAGGATAGAAGCAGAAATGGAGGGAGAAAGAGAGTAGAGGAAAGGAGAGAGTGTAAAATTGGTAGAAGAGAAGAGAGGAGAGCAAGGAGAGAAGAGGAAAAAGGGGATTGAGGGAAAAGGGGAGAGAAAGATGCACTTAGGAGGCAAAAAGGAAAAGTGGAGAGAGAAGGGCAGGGGGGGAAACAAGAGGGTGGAAACAAGGGGGTAAGATGCGAAAGATACGGGAGATATGGGGAGAGAGGTGTGAGAGACAAGGGTGGAGATGAGATGAGAGAGGAAGGTGAAGACACAGGAGACAGAGAGAGAGAGGGAGAAGGAGAAAAATAAATTATGGTATGAGGAGGGAGAAAGGGGAGGAGAGGGAAGAAGTGAAAAAGAGGAGAAGAGAGTGTGCGAGAGAGAATGGGGTGAGATAAATGTATTAGAAGGGATAGAGAGGGGAGAAAGAAAGGAATAGAGTGCGGAAAAGAAGGGAAGTATGAGGAGAGTGCGGTGGAGGGGAGAGAGGAGGTAAACTGATTGATCCGTTGCAGCCGTAATGCATCAAGACTTTCCCGGCGGAGAGCGACTGTACCCAGGATGCATTTGGGCTGAAATCCTGGTTTGGAGGAAGAGGAAGAATGCACAAATCAGAGACGGACGAATCTCCAGAGTGACTCCTATTACCGCGGCTATATATAACAGTAATCTTGTTAAGCCTCCATTCTGTCTGCGGGGTGAGCTGCAGTCAATAAGTGACCCTTTGGACTGTAAATGAGATTCAGCCCACCATTCTCAGGATATAAACACATAAACACAACAGGCACATGCAGCACAGTGGAGGAAAGAGAAAAGGAAAATAAACTGCAAAGGATCTGTTGTCATTTCAGTTTTGGTCAAGGTGGATAAAATCTGTGCATATGGCAGTTTAGACCGTTCGTTTTACTGACACGCAACTTCCTTTTTTTGTGCTTTTGTACTTCAGTGTCTGATGTTTGCTGGTAAGTTTTGTGTTTTGCAACTTTGCCCTGTGTTTATGGTTGTTTTTGAAGTGGTGTTAAACTATAAATGGCAAATTAAACTAAGCTAAACGCAAAACTGCATTGGTGAAGTTTATAGTTTTACTTCCTGGTTGGACATATTCCGCTGCAAAGGAGGTTGGAGATGTTCGGTCAGTGTGTATTACAAGACGGTGAATAGTGATTATTGACTGTCTGTCCTCGAAACAGAGGGACAAAGCCCTGAAGATTGAAGCGTTTCCCTTTGAATGTGCACTTGGCTATTTTCCTCCCATGTTTCCTGGACAGGAGAGGGACATCACTGTAACCCTCCGTTAAGGACCACATGCACCGCTCTTTCCACGTTTGGGAGAGTGCTCGAGCGAAATCGTCAAATTGCTGATCATGACCGGACTCCTACGCCTGCCTATGAGCCAGGTCAGAAAGTTTGGCTTTGAGCAGTTGACTCAAGAAAACTTGCACCTTCCATTGGCCCTTCTGAGATCGAAAGAATCAGCAATCCTACTCAAGTTACCTTCCTCGATTCGCATACATTTTTACTGATACAATACTTTGCGTAACATTCATACATGCCCTGGTAGTGTCACCTGTTTTTTATCCATAGCAATAAACAAGTTGTATTCTAAGTAAAGTAGCAACATCTTTATGGAGACATGCAGGTAGCGGACATTCCATAAGAAAAGTGAATTACCTCATTTTCATTTCTTTGTTTTTGTTTAGTTGTATAATATTATTGAACGGAAACTGGCCTTGCATGTACAGGATTTAGATTTAAGATCAAGTTGCTGTTTTCTATTCCCACTGGTGTTATGCCAGTCACGGTTTAATGGCAAGAACTGATCCGATCTAATGAGATTGAGGATCTAACCTTCGCTATCCCCTTAATGACACTTCTTGTCTGTTTTCCTTTTCTTTTTCGCTTCGCGCCTAACATTTGGAGAGAACACTTAATTAATAATGGCTGTTTTTCGAGGGGAACCACTCCTGCTGCTGTCATTGGAAAAAGCTCACCAAATAATTTCAAATATATGTGCTGGAGACATCTGCTCGTCCCCAAAACAAGAACGCCACTTAAAATGATACTTGGATTTCAAAGGGCATTTTATTCCACTAATTGTAAACCTTGAGAATAATGTTTCCTCTAAACTTGTCAGCAACGCCAATAATAGAAATAAACACTGCAAACATCTGCTTAATAGTTTTAGGAATTGTATCTACACATTATACAAATTTAAGATTTAGAGCACATTTTATGACAGTCCCAAGTCGGGATACATGGGAAAAGAGACGTTATCTAGTGCTGAAACCCATGAATTTATTATATTACATTATATTATATTATATGACGAGGTGTGCATTATGTTATAGGTGCCATTATTCAACTCATATCAGTTTATGAGAAGGTTCACATTTGCACGCAAAATACATCAAAATTGGTGCTGAATCGGGAATGAACCTGTCACTAAACCTGGAATAGACAGAACTAAACCAGACCAGGACCAAACCAAATCTACATGAGGATTAAACCTGGGATGAAACCAGACCATAATAAATAAATTCTAATATGTCAGTGATATTTATGCATTATTAAAAGTACTTTGGACATGTAAGACTTGAAAAACCTTGTTGTTTAATAAAAAATGATGGACAACTTTGATCCATCATTTGTGATAAGCTTTTAAATGTGCTCTTGAGTACCTTTTAGTTTTATGTTTTGGATCTAAACTTTTTTTTTTATAACAAACAAAATTACATTTGGATCTCTTCTGTTTCCCCTGGGACTAACTGAGTTTTGGCACCATCTACTGGCTGCACAGTTTAAGAAAAATATTTTTCAATGCATTTAAAGCTGGCCTCTCACTTCTTGGTCTCGCAACGCAGTTGTACTGATCGTGATTAGACGGGAGAAATTCGCAGAACAAGTCTGGAGATGATTTATGGATTTAACAAAGTCAGTTATCGATGAGATTCGAGTGTGTGTTTTTGATGCTCGGAGGGGTGAGGACTTTCTAACCAGGACTCATCAAACTAGTGTGAATGAAGCTAAATGCTACTCAAGTTGTGTTTTTGATGAGGGAACAATGTTAGAACATGGCTAAAAACAAAAACAAAAGAAACTTTGCATATTATGTGTTTTGACATGAAATGTGTTTATTCTGCTCTATTGTGAAATCAACAAAGATCTATCTCATCTTACTGAAACTAGCACAAACGAAACAAAACTTTATGTATCTATGTATGCATGAAAGGGGATAACTTGGCCTAAAGCTAAAAAATTCAACATTAAATTCTTGTCCAAGTCTTTATTCTCAGTAGGTTGTGTTCATTTTATGGAAAACTATCCAATATTCCCAGATATTTATTCCAAATCATCTCGTCTCCAAGTGGAATGACAATGCAGCCAGGCCAGCCGATTACCCAATTACATGGCACTGCGAACATCTTGGCGAACGTTATTATGTGGCTCTACAAAAATCCCCCATCCAGACCCCGCTGCCTGGTGCCCGAAGTCCGTCAGTTTTCCTGCCCCTTTAGGATACAGCGTGATTTAGCCCCAAGAAAAACCATGAAAACGTCCCCCTTTCGAGTGACTCCATCAGTCTGCGCCTGCCTATCTGTAAATGCCAGCCCATTTCTCAAGCTAGGCCACACAGTTTGGACCACAGAGGCTGCTAACTGCTCATTCTTATGCATCGCGTCTGCCAAACACCACATCAACTGGGATGAAGCGTAGAGAGAGAAAAGCGGGAAGGGAGGGAGGGATGGAGAAGGACCAAAGTTTGCCTTGACTGTACTGTATGTTTGGTTCTTGAGTAATCAGAAGGAGCCGGTTAAGGTATGTTTCAGAAGGACTTTATTGGATTGGATTTGACTGGAGAGTCTCTGAAGGTTTGAACAAAGGGGAAAAGAGAAGGATGAGTGATTGAGGAACTAAAAGCTGAGTTCTGTGCACAGAGCCAACCAATATTTCTTCAAAACGCACTGCTTTTTCGTACTAAAGTAAGTTAAAGTGTTTGTGTTGAAGTGCCTCTTCAAAATTGGTATCAAGGCTGAAATGTCCTCAAAATGTTTTGTCAACTCGTGACAACTAAAGTATATGGATTCTACTAAACTCTCTAGAAGTTGGTCAGTCATATTTGCGTTCAAAGGAAGTTTATGTTGTTTCTTATTCAAGGTTCGATCAAACACTATTCAAAAAGTGAACAAAAAAACTGGTCAAGTGCCACACCCAATGCTCCCAGTGTGCGGTAAACTTGACCATTGTTAACGAAGTGAAGTTCTGTTTTGGTCATAAATACATCATATACAGATTTGTTTTTGATCCAAGATGTGCAAACATGAAAGGCTTGGTCCTGAAAATACACAATTAGCCTGTAAAACGTATTACTAAATTGCAATCTATACCAAAGATTGTCCCTTTTTACTTCTTAAACATTGTGTGATTTAATATTCAAAGGGACAAAAAGCCAAAAGGGCAATTAAAAACTGCTTACCTTACGTTGGACAAATTGTATTCATATTAATGAGAAATACACAAATACTATACAGTAGTTCAAATGCATAAAACAATTATTAGCAACAAAGAGCAAATAGAAGAATCATACAAATGTACTAATGTTACGGACAAAATGTGGCAGTGTGTCATTATTTACAGAAGCTTCCTAATAAAAAAAAAAGTAAAAAAAAAAAAAAAAAAAAAAAAGGGGTACTCTCCGCAGGTAATCTCAGTTAAACAAAATTTGCGCATAATTTATCTATAAGGGCATGCATTTTTATCAATATTTTTACAGCACTATAGCACCTTATTACTAGTGAAAACATGTCATTTATGAGTTATTTTTTGTAACTAATACTGAAGTAAATCATGGAAAGTGGCACTTCAGCCGCTGATCTGCCGCACATGTCCAGAGCAGTGGTTCGTCTTCACTTCTTCTTGTTGGTTTGACTCACACTTGGGCTCTTCTGTCGCTCCTTTAGTCACAGCTGCTTTCCTCCACCATCTGCTGAACTAACACTTCACCGTCCTGGGGGAACGGGCCCCTGCCAAGCCCCCCACAGCCTCACCTCATCAGCCACACAATTTAGACATTAACGAGAAGAAGGGACTCGCATAGCTGTCACACACACTGCTTTGGGTACTCGTGTCTCCAGTAGAAGTCTAGTGAGTGCGAGGAGTCATAATTAGTAGCTAAAATATACTATAATAATGTAGTATTGTACTATAAAAGGGCTCAGGATTGAATAATCAAATATACAGTATATATTAGTGTATTTTTATTATTTTAAAGAGGGGCCATATAATGAGTAATTTTAGTAGTTGTAGTAGTAGTAGTAGCTGTAGTAGTTGTTGTTGTTGTTGTTGTTGTTGTTGTTGTAGCAGCTGTTGTAATAGTAGTAGTAGTTGTTGTTGTATTAGTAGTAGTTAAATTAGTACGGTAGTTGTAGCAGCAGTAGTAGTTGTAGTAGTAGTTGTAGCTGTAGTAGTAGTGGTTGTAGTTGTAGTAGTAGTTGCTGTTGTAGTAGCTGTTGTAGCTGTTGTTGTAGCAGTAGTAGTAGTAGTTGTTGTTGGAGTCGTAGTTGTTGCAGTAGTTGTAGTTGTTGTAGTAGTTGTTATAGTTGTTCTCAGAAGATCTCATTTACATTTGGCTTGAACAAAAAGAAAAAGCGAGTTATACACCGTGAGTTCTAACATTAAACCAAAATTGCGAATTGTACCTAAAAAGGCATTTATCATTATGTCAAAATCTCATCGTGTCGTTCTCATGGACCCAATCTCATCCCGTCTTGTGGAAATTGTGTCTCGTCCTTAGTATCTGCAATCATTAAAATTAAATAGCAAGCCAGTCGACACCAGTCTCTAAAACAGGGGCTTACACGGTTTATCTTTTGGCTTGTGCAGTGAAGTCTTTCACAAGTCTGGCAAATGTCTTGGTATTTTGAGTGTTTTTTTTAGCAACTTGCTGGGAGTTAATGAGCCTCTTTTTCTTTCCTCATGTAGAAAATAGAGAAATTGTTACCATGGACCATAAACAGAAAATTAAATCAACATGAACTTTATTATTTCCTCGCAGCGTCAATAATTAATTCCTGTGTTGTGCTCCAAGTGTCAGCCACAATCTGCCTTATCGCACTTCTGTATTGTCGCCACAAATCAGATTTCACAGTGAATTACATGGATTAGAAGGCTGTTGTTAGAAAAAGAAACTGCTTGTGCCAAGGCGATAGTCTCATCATGGCATGTGGATTTTTCAAGATAAATTGCATCTCACCAAAAAAGTGTTGAAAAAAACAGAAAAGATAAATGGATTGTTGCAGTCAAACTGGTTTATTGTCACATACTGGCACTCCAGTTACGGCATAAACATTTATTAAAGATACATTTGTATATACAGGCAGGACATTGGTAAGTAATAGTTCTGTGGTCTCAAATGTGCATTTAAAGCTTATATGAAGGGATTTATTCATTTTATAGAACATCTTCTGTAAAATGAAAAGCTTTTCTTCAAGACAAATATGTTTCTCAACCATTCTCAACCCCTTAACCAAAATTAAAAACTGGGACTCACCCGGGTTGGGATGAGGTGATAATAATAAAATTGTAAAAAGTATGTAAAATGTTGTAAATTTTTATGCTCTCAGTCGATCCATGGCTCATTCACGGCTCACTTGTGGGTCAGTATATGATCTGAGAGCCTTTGATCAGCTGAAATAAGTGCCTTTAGTGTGTTTTGGTCATACTTCTCTATTTTAGCTAAAGAAACAACAATATATGCCCCTCTTTACTGTTGGCGTGTCTCAAAGTGGTCAAAAACCGGGACAACTGGGACATGTCTTGTGTAAAACTGGGACAAATCAATGGTTTTGGATACATCTGCTGAGACATGTGACACAGGACTCAAAACAGGGACTGTCCCAGGTAAATAGGGACATCTGGTCACCCCAACAGGCCTGAAGCTCACCTTGACTGACGTGTGTGTGAAACTGGGTCTGTGTTTCCTGACTTTTCATTGGTTAAACAGCATCTTGCCGACCGAAAACGGTTCAGGGTTGTAGCGCTAGGCTAGCAGTGATGCTAACTCACTCAAGATTCTCTAAAATTGACATTAGAAGTGGCGACAGAGATGAAGAAGCTGGACAAACTTCCCATGGATTTATCAGAGGGAAACCTGTGTCATTTGGAGCTGTGTCTGAACAGATGAGGATGTCAGACACAAAGGAAAAGAGGAGGAAGGCTGATTTACACAGTGAGAGCCATCATTACGGTTTGATGCGCTTTAGCTTTGGTTGTAAGTGTAAAAGTAATTTGTGGCTGCATTTTTCGCATATACATTCAGTGTTTAGACAGAAATATCACTACAGTATATGCCTTGCTGTTGCCGTTGTTTGTGCCTCTCTATTTTCTGAAAAGAAGAAATAGAACTTTTGAGCCCAGACGCTGTTCCCAGTGCCTCCTCCGCTGCGTTTAATTGGCGACTGGGCTAAGTGTGTGCAGAAGGGTCAGGAAACAGCCTGCTGATCCGGAACATGGCCAAAATCGCCTTTATTATTCAAACATGTTTTAATGACTGCGACTGCAATTCAGATGCAAGTCCAGTCGCAACAGCTCAACACTACGAGACTGAAGCAGCTGCAAACACCTTCAATAAGAGATGACCGAGACTTATAATCTGCATTCTCGGCTCTGGACAAGAGAAACAGCCGTTTACTTGATTGTGGGGATGTGGTTCCAGCTGGCGTTTGGCCACCCAGTCAGTCAGCGTACACAACAAATGTGAGGTCACTGAGAAATCTTTCTTCTTTTCTGACCCTAATGTTACTAATGTGGGCAATTTTGGAAAAAATTTATCCGAATATTCTATCCTTTTTTTTTTGTTCGTTATTCAGATATACACACAATAATATGACAATCCATCAGAAATGAGCTAAAACGAACTTGTAAATGTCATGATTAGGGTTCAAGAATCAGATAATCAGGGAATCAACTGTCAAAACAATCACAAAAGTGCAGAAATATCACTTTTTACTCTAGTTTGGAATTACAAGTTTGTTTTATTTTAAAGCAGCTCTTTCTGCAATCTATTATAAGATTATCAGCGATGCACTAGGCCTGTCATGGTAATTACCAAATTGACCTTTTGTATATTAAAAAGTTGGGTTGAAGATGATCAAGTAACACAATGTATGACTCATTATCACTAACTAACTACTTTCATTCTGCTATTTATTCATAGCAGCTCATGTTTTAATTACAATATTGTTCAGAATTTCGAAAAGGGTTTATTGGGATTATCTGGATTATCCTTTTTAACGGTTATTTTATCTGTGGCATCAGTCGTTCATCATGTTTTTTTCTGTAGCAACCACACTTCAAAATGTTATATGGTGACAGGCCTGTGATAAACTCAATACTAATCCCTCCCACCTGATTCCCGACCCCATTACTTTACATCATTGCAAGGCAGACAATAATATACTTGACATGGAAATAATAAACTCTGACAAAATGACTGATATTATGTTTGAATGTGTGCTAGTTAATTGATTAATCGCACCTAATCGATTATTGAAATGATCATCAACTAATTTAGTAATCGAATAATTGTGAACTATACATTGGTTCCAAAACATGCTATGTGCTGCAAAAAGGAGTTTTATTGAGCTGTAATTCAATGAATGGACATGGGTTAGGGAAATGGTATAAATCCAGTGTATCCATAAATGTGCTCCACCAGGATTCTCAAACAGCTTCACTTCAGCTTCAATTGGGGCAAATTTTGTAAAACTCTTTAATCCCACGTTCCAAACAACTACCGGTAACTGATGAATCCAAAGAATAATTGCCAGACTAATCAATTAGCAAAACTATTGGTAGTTGCAGCCCCGGTTGCAGTCAGAAACCCCCTAAAACTGCTGTTGACTTTAAAATACTTTATACGTTTTTAGTTTAAGGGAGGAAACCAACCAACACAAAATCATACAAATTACTCACACAGGCCGGGTACTACATTTTTCACTATTATTATATTCATCATTATTGTTTATTTATTTTATTCAACCCCCCAAACAGTATATTGTAAAAGTAGCACAAAATGAGACTGCTGTGCGCTGTCGGTGGCTAATGATAAAGCATTGTATTTACGCGAAAAGAAGCGTTCTAATTGGCCACACATTGGTGGTCTACCTCAGTTTCACCTTGCCCTTTGAAAATTGTGAATATTAACAATGTGTGGAGGGGTTTGTGGGCGCTAGGGAAGAGTTAGACACTTTTAAATACCTACTTCCGGTTTGATGGGAAAATCGGGTATCCAAGCTTTAAGTTCTGCAATTGCAATCCTAAACGAATAATCCTATCTCAAAATTTTTTTTATAAAAGTCCAACAACTAAGTCACGTGATTACAATTCAGACACTAGCGTCCCATTTGCATCGCTCACGCAAGCAGCCACAACCCATTTAGCCTCCTGCAGCCCTAATGGCAAACTAGTCCCAAAAGCTGTTCCCCAGTTACTCTCTGCTAAATGCACGCTGGATCAGTGAGTGCGTTTGTATATTCATGTCTCCACCGAGCGCCGTGAGAAAGCTTCTCTCACTCGCGGGACATTCATTAGCGGCACTCCTCGTCCTGTCGTTCACGAGACGTTTGGCTCCGTGTCATTTTTCTAACTTAATTCCGCGTGTCAGGACCACACTTTGTCTGCAGGGACGGAGAGTGTTTGAGAATAAAGGAACAAGACAGGCGGCGCAAAAGTGAGGAGCAGAGTGTACCGGCAAGTGTGTCTCATGACATTTATCCAAGTGAAAATTCGAAGACGTTCTGATAAATTTGCCTCAGAGTTTAAAAATGTTTCAATGAATAGACAAATGATTTCCCAACTCTGCAGTGAAGACTCAGGATAGGATCATGGAAAATTACATAATTTGTGAAGAGATCCAAATAACTTCAATCCATTGATGTTGCCTTTTCATTAAATTATAATCTATAGCAAAGAATGTGCCGCCATTATGTGCACTTATTATCCTGTAACCAATAGCTTCTAAGCTTCTCACAGCAGTTTGAATATAAGAACTATTATTACTTTTGATAACACTTTGGTCTGTGCTAACTAATACTAAAAAGCATAATAAGTGCTTGATTATGACAATTTAGTATTGATACATTTGAATAATGTTTCATATTTTCTTCCCATTAATGCTCTTCAGAGTGTTCATTGGCATTATCAATAATATATGTCTTTGTACATACATTATAATCTATAACCTCATCATTAGTTCACTCAAAGTTGTAATCTAATTGGTTCCTGCATGTTTGAGTTAATCCTGTATTGTCCTGCAAATACAGTTTTTACCTAGCTCGCGTCCTTGTAACTTAGTGCCTCATTCATCAAGCATTTGCTCATGTGCACAACAGGTAATCGCGCTAAAAGAAGAGCAAAAGCCGGGCACAACTGACATTTGCGTCTCACACAGACGCTAAAAAAGACACAGCACAGTTTGTGCTCATTCCAGAGAATGAATGTGTAAAACGGGGCATTTTAGCTAATATGAGCAAAAACTGAGGCGGTGCAAATGGAAATGAAGCTATTTAGCGGGTGCTGCCTGATTTATCACAACTATGAGTGCTAAAACTCAATTTGTGCACCAACACAGCATATGACTGTGGATTTAAATGCTTTAAAAGGCGCACGTACAAAGATAAAACAATGATGTGTTGTTTTCAGTTGTAGTATTCGCTGGAGTGCTTGCACAGCAGCTATCCATCAAAGGTGTTTTCATGCACCTGATGACCCAGGTCCATTAAAGTCCTAAAACATAGACTGCAGGGTCCAATTACACCTCGCATAAGGGTCCTGGATGCCGGTGCAACAGGTGCGCACGTCTTCGTTTGTGTGTGTATCATTGTGATCCGACATCCTGCATCAAAATCCAAAGCAGAAATAATCTGTCCCACCAGCGCTGGTAAACCTGCTGTTAAAAGTTTTCACCACTCGCCATCAGACTTTCCTCGAGCCGAAACGATATGCGCGGATTTGACTCCTGATGTGTGTCTGTGGGGAGTGGTGCCTCTAAATTCACGATCAGCGCTCAAAACTTTATTATACATGGATATACTCTCGTCGGCACTCAGTGAGCAGAAACATGCATGAATGCTCTCATTTACATGCAGCGAAAATAATACGCGCACTTTCCAATAATAACATCATGTGAAACTTGCCCACAAACAGCACATTCTTTTTTTTTTCCGGTTTGCACTCGCAGTCTGTTGTGCCTGGATTAATAAATGAGGCCCTTAGTTGCAATTATCAAATTCAGATGCAACATTTTCAATCAACGTGAAATGGAGTCATTGTGGAGAGTCCATGCGTTGTTTTTTTTTTTTACAAACCTTTATAGTCTTAAACCAGTAGTCTTGTCCAACTAGTTATATTCATACTGTGTCGGGATTGTAAAACTTGGATACCAGCCTTCTTTTCTCTCATCTCTCCTGCACACTCCACTCTATCTGTCACGTACCAGACGGGACATAGAATATATTTATGTTGTCCAGAGCATTGCACACTCTGCTCCACAGCCACCCGCCTTTATCTCAGAAGTTCCTATCCGCACAACAAACAGCCCCCAATCTAGTCATTTCCTGTCTGGAGAAAAACCACTATAATTGCAAAAATCAGAAGTTTGCCAAGCGATCACTGAAATCTTTGGCTTATCACATCATCCTGTCAGATTTTATCAGTGGATTCACCGGCCGTACAGCAGGGGTCTGGTGCTGTCCTTCTAACAAAATTGGACCGGCATTACAGGGCGGGTGACACATGTTAAATATCCAATTGAGAAGTTTCATGAGGGACACTGCAAACAGGATGGCTAGAGGACAGAGGAGGGAAAGAAGATTCATTATTCAGGATGTATAGGTCCTGGCATTGGATTTTACGAGTGTTGTTCATTGTGACTGGAATACACTGCCAGGGAACACAAGTGTGCCTTGAATTGAAGTGAATGAACAGATTCACAAATGTATTTCATTGAAGAATTTACCATTTTACAGCAAACTTTGAAGAGAGAAGAAGATATCGATCGTCAAATTTGAAAAACCAGGCACAATGGCATGAATAATCTCGACTACATTTTCAAACTGCATCGACAACTTGATCTCATCCTATAGCATTTAACTTCGACACTTCTAGGTTTTTCCTGTTCGCGATGACATTTTTTTTTCACAATTGGATGCTACAATTAAAGATTTTACAAAAAAAGAAAAAACACAAAACATAATGCCTTTGAATTCGCCATACCTTTCATAACACACAAAATGCTCGATCACATTACATATTCTCTGTGCGAACTTGGTGGTGAGCCAATCACTGCTGCTCTACATAGGCATAAATGCTAATCTTCGCCAATGGCTCATCACAATCACAACTGGGCAAGATGAGTGAAATGTCTTGCCCAAGGACACAACTCTAGTATGCATTGAAACAAGTTGATTGAAGCGCATGTTTAATTTACTGTCTTCATAAATGATCTGGGAAAAGGCCTGCGAGCCAAATGACATCTATATGCAGATGATACAGTACTTTACCGTCAAGGCTCATCCATTGTGGAAAATTATAATTAGCATTCCATTCCTTAGAAATGGCGCTATTGAGTCTAAACCTCACATTAAATGCCCCAAAAAAAAGAAAATTATTGATATTTTCACAAGCTCATTTGATCGATTATCTTAATATTTGTATATCTGATGGCTAACTCATCGAAAAGGTTCTCGCATATAAATACTTAGGGACTTATGGACTGATAATTGTCTCATATTGAAAATCCATATCACAACAATGATCAGAAAACAAAAACAAAAGATTGGCTTTTATTCATTCATTTATTTTCTAAGATACGATAAGATCACCTTTATTTGTCCCACAATTAGGTACAGAAACAGATTAGGCCTGATTCTACCACTTGTTCCCGTTAGTTTTCGACACAACAACCTAGTTTTTCTTGGTTGAAGTAAAATATCTCTCTCTAATCGACTATGGCGATACTTTAAATATGCAGGCGCCCTCATCATGTGACGTAGTTGGTTGGACGTCACAGTTAACTCGCAGAAAACAACATTGGTACATATTCAATTACAAAGCTATTCTGGGAAAAGTACCTCAATTACCTCCTCACTGTTAGCTCTAGCAGTTACCGGCTTTGCGCCTCATACCAACTACCTTTCAACGACCTTTTTCGATATCTCACAGAGCTGGGAAAATCAGATTTCTCCTTCTCTGCACCTTTGTCTTGGAATAATCCACAAAAAGACTTGGAAGCTATAACGTCAGTTGATAAATTCAAGAAGATTATTTGGTGATTGAGAATTGTTTGTTTTTCCTGAGAGAGCTGTTTTCATAATGTCATATTTTGTGATTTTCTGTTATGTGTTGATTGTGTTATAAGACCCCTACTCTTCCACCTAAGCCACTGTCACCCCAAAAGAAAGTAAGTATTGTATTGTGTGACTGAATTAAAATAAGCAGTTTCTTCTCAAGTCCCATTATGTCTTTACACTATTTTGGTAACAACACCTGAACATATCACCTCCCACTGTATCCATTTGTCATGTTTGAGTCAGCGCTGGGGGCTCGGGCAGAATACTAAACAGACGGTTTTGTCCCTCTGGGCCTTATCTATGGAGCTGTCAACACAGAGGAGGAGGCAACAACTGGAGGCAGAGAGCATCCACCCATCCTCACAAGTGATTCAAAATATAATAAATAAGTGGATTTTCTCTCCATCCAGCAAAACTGAATTCATTCATTTAAAATTGTTAATGAATTCAAGTCTGGATTGATGATAAGATCACTTTCCTTTCAACAAACACATACAGGAGCTGACAAATCTAAAAACTTTAAAGCTAAAGAAGGATGATGTCCTTCTTTAGAAAAAAAAAAGTATATTCCTCTTAATTGTAGAAAACTGAATTTCTTTCTTTATGGTGATATTATACATATATATACGTATATATATGTATTCTAAGGTCTCTCCATCAGCTCTGTGCTCCGTTGCAGCGAATCTTCACGCTCAGGTCTCTAGTCAGAGTCGACACAGCCAAGGCAGGGGCCGATGGCGCCCCTGCTCGCCTCCTCAGAGTTCCTAATTCGGAGTGCACCATTGCAACAGTAGTTTCAACTAAGAAATTACTTAAGGAAGAGCAAAAATGTGGTGATGGGGGGGGAATTACTAAAAATGACAAAAACACAAGAACTGAAGGTGTTTGAGAAATGCAATCCCAGAGTGTTGGAAAGCTTAAAGTTTTTAGATTTCAGTTTTTTTTTTATGTCTATGTCTATTTTGTCTATGTGCTGGGGTTCAAAAGATATGTGCAACACTCTTCTGTCTCATGTGACATTCTGATTCTGTTGTTGCTTAAATATCATTTTTAAAAGAGTTTGTGTTCCGTGGCAGAGCATTGGACCAATACTCAGGCTGTCCCTGGTTTGATTGCAGTACTTAATTTTGTTCTGTTAAAGTATATTCAGAATTAAACAAATACTTAACTTCTGGTGGTCCCAAGTCTCTAAAAGCACAGTAGGAGGTAGAGCGTTTAACTACCAAGCTCCTGTGTTATAGAATCCTCTCCCTGTCCATGTTACAGAGGCCGACACAGTCTCTTCTTCTAAGACCAGGCTTAAAACGTTCCTCTTTGAAATATATTATTGTCAGGCCAGTTAGGAACTGCACTCACTTCTGCTTCTTCCTACTTTCCCAACAATTTCATATTTGAGTTCACCTGTAGTCTGTTCTTTGCGGTTCACATGTTTTTTTCCTTCTCCCTCTCCCCTTGGTTGAGATGTTTCAGATACTGCTGATGCTGCTCCAGTGATGACTGCACCTTAGATGCCCCATCTCACGGCCCTGACCTGTAGATCCGTATGTTCCTCATCTGCAGGGATGAACTGTCTCACTAGATGAGCGACCCTGTCTCCTCCTGAGTGGTTGTGGCTCTAAAGTCTCTATCTGCAAATGGAAGTGCGTCAGTCCTGGACCAAATAATTAAAAATCCTGACTGCGTCACTATGCTACCTGAATTTGGAATCAGAAACATGGAGAACATGTATTTAAAGGTGTTGTATGCCACTTTCTGGTTATATAGTGATGCCCTCGCTCACAGAAAGAATGTCTTTTTCAGTGTTTCTAATTTTGGCGCTAACACCATCTGTAATTGAATAAATGCAAGACATATTAGCTTAATTGCATACAGTGGAACATTCAAGCAAGGCAATAACAAACAGGTTGCCGCCCCCCCATCAGAAAAGTTACGCAGTGTACCTTTAAGCCTGGTAATCAATTTATATATATATATATATATTTTTTTCATTCATGAACGGTCAGGCATTTAGTATCAAATGATAACGCACACATATAGCATCATTTGTTACAGTGCCATGTTCTCTGTGTCCACTCTACTGGAACTCTATGCTCCACCCCCTCCCTCCATCCAGTGTGATGCTGCTGTGGGCTTGGCTTCTCCAGTTTCGTGGTTGGCTGGGCACACCTGCATCCCATCCACTCATCTGCTGCAGTATTTAAGCCTGGGTTTTTCTTCACTTCTCTGGCAGATCAACCGTCTACTTCAGTGAGAACATTCATCAGGTCTTTTTATGATTTTGAACAGGTTTTTTTTTTGCATTCTGACCTTGTTTTTCTGCGCTCCCTCAGATCTCCCTGCCAGCGCAACAAACCTGCTCCAGCTCCAGTACTTAGTTGCTCCTGTTCCTGCTCCAGCCCCTACTTCAGTTCCAGTACCTGCCTGCTCAACCACACTATTACCTGCTCCAGCTCCAAATCCTCAGCCTCCTTACCATCTTACCTCTTATGCTTTTGGGTCCACCTCCTAGGTCATAACATCATTTTACAGTGTTGTTCATTGTAATATTGGTGATGCTAAGACAGTTTGAGAATAGATACAGTCAGGACCGCGTCACTGCGGGGGGGGGGGGGGTGCTCTGGTGTGGGTGGAAACTCATTGATTCAGTGGGAAACGCAACTGTTTTCCAGGCAAATTATGTGTATTTTAAGCACAACCAATTCAAGTCGAGTCACAATTTAGTCTCAATGGAGCATCTTGGTAGCATTTAGCCGCAGCTGCCATTAGCAATCTTGGATATACTATAATTCGGGCTGTTCTCCATGTCTTTATGTATGTAGCTTAATGTAACTCCTAAAATCTGTGTTTACTGTAGTTGTTGAGCATTGGGTGACAGAACAGCTCTTCTACGTTAAAATTAATGTTTGCTTCCCCCACTGTGGTCCATTAGTGGGCGTTCCCCAAGCCCCCGGAAAACAAAATGGCGTCCATTTCAAGTCAATGGCGTGTGCTCATTGGCTTATGTCTCCAAAAAGGTTTTCTACTTCCGCATTACTTCCTGAATGCGGGCTAGCGTCTCCCCCTTTGTGACCAGTGCGCGTACACCGTTCACCGTGATTTTTAAGGATTTTAGAAACGGTAAAAGCGTGAAATTCCTTCTGTTTTATTTTTAGACTAAAAAGAATTTAGCACTTTCGGTCATTTTAGAGGCCGAGCTCTTGAAATGGTCGGGCCTGGAGGCTGCAGTCCCGCGGATCTGTTATAATAGATCCATGACATTCCCTGGGATGCCAGCTGTATCTATAGACTATAGAGATCTATAGAACTCGACTTCCTATTCAAAACTACAGAACCGATTCCTGTCTCTTCATAGTGAAATTTCAACCACAGAAAACAGTAGATTTAATTTACTTGTTTTAAATGTTATTCTTGTTAAATTGGTTAAGGGACATTTTAACCCTTTGTACTATGACCCAAAGTCTGAATTATTTCAATAAATGCAAGTAAGTACACAGTTGTGGGCGGGGACAGGTGAAGACTGACATTTTCTTAGCGAGCTTAATGCAGGCCATGCAGGATTACTCAAATCTGCATGAATCAATCAAAATACAACTCTGCATCAGTTAATAAACAAGGAACATTTTTCATAAACGTTGATTTTGCATAATATTTCATAATAAGTTGAATAATTATTACAAGTAAATTTATGTTACAAATTTCAGTACTTTCCTACAAGTTTCTCCATTCTGTACATCAACTCTTTCGTTTCTATCATCTTAGATCTAAGCTGGATAGTAATTTATCATTTGGGAGATTTGAGAAAAGAAGACTTTTTCACACGCTTCTGTGTTGATAAATACGTGTTGTCCCTATACAAATGCATTTACCATTCAAAATACACACTACAAAAAGCACAATACACGATATCCGCGATGCATAGAGGGAAAGCAGAAGCAGCCATCAGTCTTCCAGCTCTTCCTCAGTCACCGTTTAGAATACACAGCAGTTGCAGTGAGATAGATGGAGCAGGCGCGTGTGCATCCACCGTGGGTAGACTACGACAAACAACTGAAAAGATGAGATAGCAGAGTCATGAGCAGCGGAAAAAGCACTGATGTATAAAGTTTGGCATAAAGTGACTTGAGCAGCGCGGTGATGTTTTAGAGTGGAGTATAAAAAGGTGTGTCTCGGCTTGTCATGTGGTTCTGTGGAATCGTCTTATGAAAGAAATCAAAGCAAGTTTCAGTGTTAGTCAATTTAGAAAAAAAGATACAAAGACATAAAAATCATACCGTGAAAGAAATGGAATTGAACTAACAGTAATTGTTGGTACTTTTGTATTATGTTATTCTTCAATTTATATTGTATAGAAGAGAAATATATCATTCATTCTGTTTGGGTGATTATTGGAGAAATAAACATATTTAAAATGTTTATTCAAGTTGAAGAGGTGACAAATCTTCTACTTCTTCTCACACTCCTTTTCAAATATGGTGGAAATTTAAACAAACTAAAAAAGTGTAGGATAATTGCTTTTACTTTTACCTTGAACATTAACAAGCCTGTGTAATCCCTCAATTGTCCAGTAGTTGTCCATGGTAGAAAAGGTGGTCAATTTTACATTTTGAATCGAAACATGTTGACTTGCCATCCAGAAGTCATTTTCAATCTGAAGGTTCTGTTTTGAGAAGCTTGAATTGAAACTGCCGGTAAAAATCCAAAACAAGGGTTCATAGACCAGTACCTTCAGATTGAAAATGATTTCTGGACGGCAGTCGAAACATTACTGTCCCTTCCTCGTCGTATTTTGCAAAAAGAAAACAAAGGATTTTTTTCTGTCACAGTTTAATGTTTATATATATATTAAAGGTTAGCCCCAATTTCAAGGTCATCTGTTGTTTTTACACTGCCCTCTTGTGTTTGGAGTGTGCATCTTTTGTCTTAATTGATACAGATACATTCATATTGATCTAGAGTCGTTACTGGAAAATTGCTGAATAAATAATGACCATTTACCTATTACCATATATAATTACTATCACAAGTTAGGTAATGCATGTATGTTTGTCAAATACGGCTCAAAATAACAAGTAGTACCATTGGGGATCTGTGGTCGTGCAAAAAAATATACACTTGAGTTAATTTGCTATATTTATTTAGCCTTGAACATTCAGCCAACATGTCCAGAGTCACATGAAATGTTTTGAATATTTTACCTTCTCCCAACCTGCAGAAATGGACAACTAGTTTTATCAAGATGCGAGTTTGTTTTCCCACAAGGCCATGCCAGAGGGAAAAAAACAAAATACATATTTCAGCTGGGAGCAATTCAGGTCCTGTGACAAATACTGCACAACTTTCACATTGGAAATTCAAATAGGGAACAACTTATTTCCAAGATTGATCAAGATGCCGGCTTAGAGTGAATTCATTTGTCTGTTTGAAGCTTTTGTGTTTTGAAAATGAACCAAGAAAGGTGAATCATTGTTCGTACTGTACACAGAAAAATCAAAACTAGGAGCAATTGGCAAGTGTAGAAACTTTCACCCTTGCATTTTGATGAGATTTTGCATTTGAAAACAAAAGTTATTGAAATTGTTATTGAAAGAATTGTAATAATTTGGTGAAAATCTATTCTCTGCTGCCCATTACATACAGCACAAGCAATTTGTCCACGATATTAAAGAATTCACGGTAATGTTTTTTTGTAGATCTCACTGCACATGGGTGAAAATGTTTGCTTCAGTTTAGAATTCAACTTATGCCGAGTGTACACTGATTTCCGACAGTTTTTGGCTCCCTCGTCAGCCATTTCTCTCTGCTTTCTCTGTTGTTTTCTGGCGCCCTTCCCGCTTTGACTCAGAATTGTCACGTTTAGCCCGGAAATGATGACGTTTAGGTCGGATGTACGGGACCTGAGCGTTCAGACTGAAGTCGCATTCTAAAAGTACGGATACATATCGGATTTATTTCCACATAGGAAAGTGGCCTGGGTTGGATTTGGAAAAAATCCGATTCGTGCTGTTCACACTGCCCTGAAAAAATTGGATACAGGTCACATATGAGCCAAAAAATCGGATTTGCCGCCGAGCACTGTGGCCGCGCAAGTCTGCGGGAAGAATCTATCTTTGCGGGAGACCGCAGCAGTCTTGTGTGGCTTCCTGGTCAAGGTTTTTTTTTTTGCATGAAACCACGTGAATCTGCATGACGTGTGTCTAAAACAGGCCGCAGTGGGCCCGGAGGTGGTGTAACAGCACCAGCACTGAAGTCAGTGTGCACCCAGCGAAAAACATGCAGACATAATCACTGAAAGATGCACTCTGTAACTTTTCCAATGGAACCACTGGCCCCTTCTTTTCTCTATGGAGATGTTATTGGCATTAAATTGCAATTGGGTAACTCCACAGGCCCCCCCAGAAATAAAACACCTCTAACTGAATAAATGCAACATAAGTGTAATGCTATACTGTGGAACCTTCTAGGCAAAGAATTAGTGACACGTGGCAGAACCTCCACCAGAAAAGTTAAATACTTTACCTTTAAAGGTTAAGGTTTATTATAAATGATTTGTATTATTGTTGTTTCCGACAGCAATAACTGAGTTTTGACACCATCTACTGGCTACAGAGGGAATTACACAGGTTAATAATAAACAACTAGAACGTCTTCTGGAAGATGCTAGTAGCCACGCAGCTGTATTGATCATGACAAGAGAAATGATTTATAGACTCAAAAACAGCACGAAAGATTCTCTGAGCAAAACGTCACACATCGAGGAAATTCAGAATTGAGGTTTTTTGATGCTCTGAGGAGGGAGGACTTTCCAACCAGGATTCATCAAACTTCAGGTATGTTTTTGCGTTAGAACATGATTAAAAACTCCAAAAAGTAAATTTAGTGTAATGTGTGACCTTTGGAGTGAAAAAAGAAGAGAGAAATTAGTCAAACTTAATGTTAGCATTCGGGATGAGCAAAACCCGCGCATATCCGATCAGTATCGATCGACAGTGAAGTTTCCGGTTTAAACCTATTGGTCCGCACAAGGCTGCGGGCGTTTTTCTACGCTCTCATTGGACACTTCAACTGCCGTCGATCCTCAAGGCGAGCCGCAGCTAAAACTAACATGCCTATAGTTACAGTAATGCAGATTATATCATATATAATCCAGAATTGGGGATTTTGAATTCATTTTGTTTTATTGTTCTCTTAAAAAGGGGTGGAGCTAAAATTGTTTTTACTTCCTCCCACTCGTATTATGACATACAGGGAAAGAGAGAGCAAATGCGATCAGTTTGCTGTTTCACTTAACTGCATGCATGTAACTTGATGACAGAAATGTTGTTCAGTTTTCTTTGCTGTCATTGCTATTTTGTATTTTTTTTTCTCCCCCATAGTGTCAGAATAAATGTATTAATTGATTAATTCATAGAGGTGAATAAATAATACAACAGCTGAAATGTAACAAACATGGCAAAAGATTGAGTCTCAATGTACATAAAAACAGCCTAACTCTAACCCCAAACCCCACATGCACAGAGCATGCAATTAGAGCCTTTAAAAAAAGCACACTCTCACGTTGGTTTGAGGTGTTATTTGTGTGAAAATGACACATTGTTCGGTGGAGGGGTTAACATGTTCCGAAGCCTGTGTGAAAAACACCAGTTTCCTGTTTGTTTGCTAAAGATCAGAGACTCCGAAATCAAATGAGGTTTAACTATGTAAGAGGAGGGGCGACTCTGGAGTGTGGAGCCCCCTACTGTTCTGACATGAGCGTGGCATGTAGGTCTGACTGACAGTTCATGACGCAGTGTTTGCCAAACTGTCTGCTATATCTCAGACTCATAACCAGGAATCTTATGTGAGGCATAAATATACTTTGGGAATAAATTGTACTCTACAAATAAATGTTCCTTGCCTTTGCAAAAATGTAGTAATTTCTGGCATTTATTTACTTTAATAGTAGTACATGGTAGTAGCTGTAGTAGTAGTCATAGCAGTATTTACTCTATTTATTTTGGTTTTATTTATATAGTATTGTTTCCCCATGGAGCATCTTTAGAAAGTACAGTCTCATTTTATAAGAACTACACCTAAATTAGAATAATGCATGAACAAAGACTTAATTAATAATGAACAAATTGTTTATGAAGAATGATTCAGGCCTATTGGCTACTTAATTAAGGGGTTAGGAAGAACCATTTTGAATAAAATATTTGTTAATTATGAATGAAGCCTTTGTTCATGCTTAATTATGACTATTAAAGTGTATATATATTTATAAAGGACCACCAAGATATTAACCATGGAAATTAAATGAAGCAATTCTAGCGCTCTGATTACAATTTTTATCAAAGCATATAAATCAGAACTCTCCAGGGGAATCATCTCAAAACTATACCGTGTGTATTACCAATATTAACAGCAATTCTACAAGGTACATAAAAACAAAAAATCATGGGAAACAGAAAGAAACTGTGAAACTGATGAAGAATGGGAACAAATAAACACATATCAATGAAGAACCACAAAATGTCACGTTTGGAAAAGAGAGTAGAATATTTTATCAGCGTGCCCGTTGTTCACAAGGAAATATTAGTTGTTGGAGAAAATGTGGCTGTCAAGTGGCTCATCACTATCATGTGGTTTGGTACTCATCACCGACGTTCCAACAAACTCCAACAATGGAAATGATACATGGATCCGTGTGGAATGTACTTTTGGCTGCAGCAAAAAAGCAAGAGGGATGACAGAGACAGAGCCGACTGTAAAGGACTGGACTGAAATAAAACTTGACATTTATGAAATGGAAAGACCAACTTTTGTACTGAATTTGAAAGGACAAATTGGAATAAATGGGACAGGTGCAAGAGGGAATAGACCAGGGCTATTCAACTTCATTTTTCGGAGGACCAAAGCCTCTGGGCCGGAGGTGCACAACACGCCACTGTAACTACTGTATTTTGGGTCCCACAAATATCCCCAACACTGTTCCAATAAATGGAGTTAATGCAACAAAACATTACTAATAGATTGGATTTTTGTGAGAAAAAAACAAACAATGCTTTGCACAATTGCCCTGAACAAGAATTAAACTAGAACTAGACTAGGACCAACCAGGTCGGAAAGCGGAGTTAAACCGGGACTAAACAAAGACCACCAGATCTAAACTAGTGCTAACCCAGGATTAAACCAGTAAACTATTTTTTGTTTTGTTTTTTATATTTTGAAACTGGGTCTTGGGCCGGATGAAATCACTGAGAGGGCCTGATTTGGCCCCCTGGCCTGATGTTGAATAGCCCTGGAATAGACAGTATGCCGGATTGATTTCTGCTCTCTGTGTCTTTTTGTTGTTGTTGTTGTTGTTATTGAAATAAATAAATAAATATGATGAAACTATGACTATTCAGAGTTCTGTGAAACCAATGTCTAATTGTAAACATATTTTACTCTATGCATTTAAACATCTAAAATCTGGAGTTTCATATTTTCCGCTTGTGTGTGATGCCTTTGAGCACAGCATGCAACCGTTAGTTTGCTCTTCAAGTCTAGACAGTTGTGAAGCAGCAAGCTGTTTAATGTTAATCACCCCGTCTTTGTTCATTGTCTCAGCGGACTTCAACCAGAGCGACAGGCAATTTCAAAAGGATGACTCATAGCTGTCCCATTATAATAAGTCCTGCTTTTGAAGGCAAAGGTGTGACGTAGACAATTAGAGACGCCGAGCTGGAGATGTGGTCTGGAGATGGTTCTTTGAGGTGGTCTTTGGGAGTGACAGAAGTACTTCAGGGCGGAAATTATTGTTTGTAGAGCACAATTCGTACACAATTCGTTAGCTGTTTTGGAGCAGAATTGTATGCTTATTTTTGGAATAGGGTAAACCACTCTTTCCTCCCATCAAGAAGGTTAAGAGTCACAATTTCTTCTTCTAGTAAATTTGTCCTCTGCATTTGACCCATCCATCAATGCTGCAGCGACAACCTGTCAGGGGCAGTGGGCAGGGACTCTTCACCAAATCTTAGGGCAAGTTCACACTTATTGGTCGTTGTGCTCTTCAGGAGAAAATCCGCACCAGTGGCTCACGGTGTCATCGTTCTGGTTGATGTTCACATTTGCGTTCTGTCAAACAAACTGAACTGAGGGCACAGCGCTACCACTCGTGAAGAGAGGTTAGTGCGCGCTGTCGGATAGAAACGTGTGTTGGGTAGAAACGAGACGGAATTACATCAGATTTGTATAAATATTTAATGAGATCTAAAGATTGGTGCAGCAACTGACTGACTGAATACGGAGAAGAATACTGGAAATGGATCAAATTCAAATTGATAGGTAATTTGTTTGATATGTTTAGCACCACATGCAGACACATTTTTTCTAAACTTTTTTCTTAGCAGGGAGAAGGGTTGGTTTGAAAGAGATGTGAAAATGGCCATCTTTGTTGGAAAGAAAACCCTTCTACTTAAACCATGGCAGAGATCAACGCAGTCAAATGCAAATCACAGAACAGCAGAGACCAACGAAACGCCATCAGGTGAACAAAGTCAGAGCCGCTTCAGGTTAAAACTCCTCCCTAATAGGGCAGGACTAATCTAGATTCTCTGACCAGTATCTTCAGAACTACCTTTTCCTACAATGGACTCCTCTTGGACGAATGAGGGATTACACCTACTCGTTTCCAAGAGCAGAGTGTCGCTTTCTAGATGTAGTCAAAGAGGATATGAAGTTAGGAGCTGTGAGAGGAGGATGCAGAGGATGCAGAGGATACAGTTAAGCAGGCCGGTTCAATTCAGTGTAATACCTTTGTGTAGCTGATGGACATTCAAAAAGGAAAGGGAAAATAGCAGAGATGCAAACATGAATTTGCTTTGACGACATCTTCAGAGTTGACCTTCGATCTTTAAACTTAAGAGACAGAAGCATTTCCATTGATTTGACAGCACTGTAAACACCAATCTAGGTTAAATATAAATATAGAAATGTGATCCTTTGAGTTTCCTCTTGCTGCGATACAAATTGACTGCTGTGAGTTAACCTGCTGTAGACAAGTGCAAGGGGACATCATCACCTTATGAACGATTCAAAGTGCATGCCAACTTGAAAAGCAACGCAAACACAAAGCTTACGCTTTTCTTGTCCAAACTACTCATTGATTCCGCTCAGTACAATGCTGGTTGTTTATTTACGCAGTCCTGCCTCCTGCACCTGAGCAGAGCCGTGCGCTGACAGTCTGAGCACGCGGAGCTCACCGATAAATACAGGACCATGATTTGGAATATCATCTGAGAGGCAGCAGACTTTAGACATATGCCATTGCGTTTTCCTTCTTCCTAGCTTTTTAATGTGCGTCCTGCGCCATTTCTGTATTGACGCTATTATCAGTTGCGTTTTGGTTAGTTTTACTGAAGTTATTATATTTTCTGAAATGAATATATGGTGCTACACATACTATTGCAGCAGCGAACTCTTCATCTGATCTATGTCATTTTGATGTTGTTTGTTGTACTTGTATGCATTATGACAAAGAACTTATTGTTTTTGGCGTATTAAATTAGCCTTCATTTGGACACCTTAGCTTTTATATGACATATCGTTAACTTAATTTAACAACTGTTGCCATAGCAATAAACTACTGTAGATTGCCTTGAGAATGTGCGATCTCATCTGATTTTGGAAGCTCAGCTCAGCAGGATTGGGCATGGTTAGTTCAGGATGGAAGACCGCTGAGGAATACAGGTGGTATAGTGGGGCAGCAGTGGCTAAGTGCTTGGAGTGGACACTGTTATTGTGTCCTTGGGCAAGACACGTCACCAGCTCCACTCACTATGACAGACTCCTCCATCACCACCGTAGACTCCATCCGTTTCCTCGGCACCACCATCACCCAGGACCTCAAGTGGGAGCCCTCCATCAGCTCCCTCATCAAGAAGGCCCAGCAGAGGATGTACTTCCTGCGGCAGCTGAGGAAAGCCAAGCTGCCAGCCAGTGCAGATGATGGTGCATTCTACAAGGCCATCATTGAGTCCATCCTCACCTCCTCCAATCACCGTGTGGTACGCTTGAGCCACAGCCAGGGACAAACAGAGACTACAGCGCATTGTGCGTTCTGCTGAGAAGGTGATCGGCTGCAGACTTCCATCTCTGCAGGACCTGTACGTCTCCAGGGCTCTGGGACGAGCAGGTCGGCGATCACAACTGATCTTTCTTACACTTGACATGGTCTACTTGAACCACTCCCCTCAGGCAGGAGGCCATTCGGACCAGAACCTCCCGCCACAAGAACAGTTTCTTCCCCTCTGCCGTTGGACTCATGAACACTTCTTAAACACCTGCCACTTTAACTAATTTAACCAATCAATCACTGCACTGTCACTTTCTGCAACTGTACATTTTACTGTAAAAACTGTGTACATAATAAGCCCATTTTTATTTTTTATATTTGGCTTATAGTAGATTTAAATTGTTTCTTAAAAGCATGCCCTTTTGAGTTCATATATGTTGTTTAATCATTGTTCATTGTTTTATGTTGCACCGAATCACCAAAGCAAGTTCCTATGTTTGTGAATTCTGTTCATTGGCAATGGCAATAAACTTTTCTGATTATGATTCTTATGTCAGTACAAACGCAGGCGCTAAATATTTTATCTTTTTAATTTGCAAAAATCCTCCTTGGATGCATTCATTGATATGCATTTACGTCTTTTCGATTGTTCCATAGAAAACAGTGTAGGAAGAAAATTAAGGCAGGATGTTATATTTAAAGACCTTCATATTTTTCATTAGCATACAAATTCCCTTCTTTGTCATGTGAGGGCTTTTAGCCAGTGTAAAGGCTATTCATTCTTCTGGCCAATTTCCTGAAAGTGTTTAAAATTTTAATTAATTATTCTGTTTTTTGGTCTTTTTAACCTTCTCTTTGAAATGTCAGCGCTGCCTTAAGACAATGGGTGCTGGGGTCAGAAACAGAAGGCCACCCATTTCAACACTGCCTTGGTTTAGGAGAATTTATCATCAGGTTCATTTGAGCAAAGGAGTGTTTTGACAGGGCAGCCTAATGAAATTTCTATTGGCTGAAATATGTACTCACTTTAGCCTTGTAGATTGGGTAAAAAAAAAAAATCACTTGAACAAACATATTTTCAAGCCGCAAAGGAAAGTATGCAAGTCAAATCTGTTTTTAAAGTAGATATAATAAAATGTCAATCAAAAAGAGCCCATCCACACTCTTTTTCAAAGGATCAAGCTGTACTTAAACAATTAAAATTAAGCACATAGTTTCATTGCCACCGCTAATTTACTCTACTAAAAGCAGTGTTTTCCCTGTAGTGCAGCTATAGATTGCTTATTTAAACAACTAGTCATAAAATCTACAAACTCATTGTGTAAATAAGAGGAGAGAAGTGTTATAGAGTACAGACAGCATTATGTTAAAAAAAAGCAATAACATTTAAAAAGATATATCCAAATGTATTGAAATAACACATTCAAAGAAATCAGGACATTTTACCATGTTTTATTAAGTCTAAATGTTGGCAACAAACCACTCTTTCAATGCGCAGAACTCGCAAACTAATTTAAATTACAATGAATTGGTCATAATCAGCTAGTAAATTTCCCCCAAAACACATAAAAAACGTAAAATTCTACAAAAATGTTTTAATAACTTGGCAATAAATAAATAAAGTTTCAGAAACAGATTTTAAATAGAAAATGTGGTATTTAGTTACCACATATCAAGCTTTCAAAGTTTTAAAGTATGCAAATTACGCAAAATTGACTTTTTAGAGTTTTTAATCACGTCATCAAAAACATACCTGCAGTTACATTTAACCTCATTTACACTTGAATCTTGTTTAGTAAGTCCTCACCACTCCGAGCGTCAGAAACTCAGAGATCTTCAGTGCTGTTTAAGTCCATAAATCACGCCAGACTCATTTTGAGCATTTCTGCCGTCACATCACGACCATCAAAATTGCGTGCCTGCGTTAGCATGTTGGGGGAAAGCTAGGTTTGTCTGTGTGCCCGATGTAATTCCCTCTGCTGCCAGTAAACGGAGCTCTAACTCTAACTTCCTGACGTGCGAAGAACCTGACTGATATACGAAGTCATTTGTGCTTTTTGTAGGCCAATTATTGGAAGTTCTAAAACATGAGATGCCAAAGCTAATTTACAAGAGCATGTTTAAAGGACAGGAGAAACTAATGAAATGATAAAAATTAAATCAGAAACATATGGGAAATCTAGTTCCAGAACAAAGTAGTGAGCAGTCATTGTTGAGCCCCATTTGCAAACTAAAGACCCCATCTAATTAAAATACGCTAACCCTGCAGGTAAGACTTTTGAAATCTTGAATTCTTGAATTAGTTTAGCAGTTCATATTTCAGTCTTTTATCATATGCAATGCTCCTGGATGTGTTAAAAACGAGAACATTGCTTGTCAGAAACATCACATTTATACGTTTTCCCCCTCAAAGAAATTGTGCAGTGCTTTACGCAGAACAATCCGATTTTGGTCGTTTTTGCCTTCGGCTCAGCAATTAAAGTTTAAAGAGTGAGAAATGAGAGTGTGCGGTGGTAAAATGTGACAGATGCAGTAAATGCCAGCAGCATGTTTGGAGGTCAGGCGGCGATGTTAGTGTTACTGTCTTCGCGCTCACCTGAACACAACAACATCTTGTGACGAACTGGGCGCTGGCCTTGAACGGGCTCCAGCAGATTGGTTGTTAACTTTGTTGTCATGTCAGCAGAAGTTATAAAACACACTTCAAAAGGCTGTACATTGATTCAGTTTAACATGGCACGCAGTCAAACATTTTATATTTATGGGATAATGTGTATGTAATGGCATATTCAAATATAGTTTAGTTTATGGAAACATATGAAAAAACAACAACAGCTTAGTGCAACATTTTAAGACTTCTACCTGCCACAGTGAACAATTATGGACTACATTATACTTACCCCATAGTGAAAAATAAATACACTATAAAGGTGGGTAGTATTGACAAAAATGGAATGTCCTGATAATGATATATTCAGACAATATTAAGTCAATCCAACAGAAAAAACCCAAATGTGGAATGTCTATAAATGGAATCACAAAAGTGATGTTTTACCTTTATTTGAAATTTTAGAACATCACACCTTTTTAATTTTCATTAGTAATCAGCTCTTTGTGCCAGCTCTCTTCGTAGCATTGTTTTTACTACAATACAATACAATACAACATACTTTGTTGTCCCTGTGGGGAAATTTGTCGTGAACTCGTGCTGTAGTGCCTTCAGTTAAAAACCACACCATACAAATCATACAATCAGAGCCAATCGGACTCCATAATGTCTCCTTGAGGGCAAAAGGTCATACTCTGAGTGGAGGACA
Organism: Chaenogobius annularis; assembly: GCA_015082035.1. Taxonomy (NCBI): domain Eukaryota; kingdom Metazoa; phylum Chordata; class Actinopteri; order Gobiiformes; family Gobiidae; genus Chaenogobius; species Chaenogobius annularis. Next base: position 294,503 of record BJKM01000502.1, on the reverse strand, counting down.
GGGGAAGGGTCAGGGGCTATCCTCTGAGCACCGACTCCTCGTACAGAGAGCTCACAGACTGGTGTTGTCTCATACCATGTTCGAACGTTGCATATCTTCAAAAAAACATTGACAATATTATCTAAATTTGTATTATTACCCACCTCCAGTCAAGATTATAATTCTCCAAATATATCTTCACAACAACAATTGCAATATATAATCCATAGTATATTTTGATTAAAGAATAAAATGAAATAAGGAGCGCTGCATGGGTACTTAAATCCAAAAAGTATTAAAGTATTTTAAAACAGGTGCTCAAGAGAGAGAGGGGGTGATTCGTGGTCTATTTGGGTATAAAACTGCTGCAAACTATATGTCGAAATATATGTTGAGTATTCCCAAAGACAGAAAAAAGAAAACCAAGGCACTGTTTATTTACCAAAAAACCCCAAAAAACTTTATTGCAACACAGTTATTAGCTTAAAATATGTGTTGCTTTTGATGTCGTGTGTTATTTTTACCATTCAGAAAGTTCATAAATCTGGTGAAAGCATTAGTAAAAGCAGTGCCAACTACTGTTTATTCTTCCTCCCTTCTTTAAGAGGTTTGAAAACAGGGAACGTTACAAATTTTACTTTTCTATCGTTGGTTGTTGTTGTTGTCGTTGTAAGATCCAGTCAAAAGGATGTTGGAACAGGGAGAACTGGTGAAAAAGCTTCATGTCCCAGTTTGTGACGTGAAGGAGGAAGGTCAGTACACTTGATTCGCGGGAAGTCTTTCTTTTCAGGGTCTGCGTTTCCTCCGGTGCCCACCATCGCCCTTAAACACGCATAACAAGCTCTAAAGATCAAAAAACACCTCCGATTCTGTCACCAATATTTCTCTACCTCTCCGAAGAAAGTTTGAATATATTTTGTCACTGTATTTCTACTTCATTGTTGTTGTGCATTGATGGAGAGGCAGAATTGATGAGTGTTAAGCTCAGATAATGTCTAATGGATCTGCCGCCTCCTTCATCACCCAGGTTTTTTTTCTGTGTTCACGGATTATAAGACGGCATTTTGTGTTAATGTTTTAAAATGTTGTATCATTTATAAAGCTGGATATCACAATCCATTAACGCTATTGATCTTTGTAATTTCACAGAGTAATTTACAGAGCCTCATTCTTTATGTTGATTTATATATTTTTTTGTGTGTTAAATGCATTTTTGGCTCAGGAAGTTTGTGTGATAATTGGACAATACCACGTGAATAGATAATAGTTTAAGTTCACCTTTTTGCATTAATCTTACTTTGAAAAAACAAAACAAAAACTTTATAAACACGGGATCATAAGCTGCAAATGTAGCACACTTCCTAAAATGTTAATTCATTGTGTGGAGCAAATTGTTTTTTAAGCCGCACTTTCTTAATCATGTAAATCAAACTAAACTGTATTTCTATGGATTGGATTACAATCATTTATCATATGCGGGATCAGCTTTATAGTTTATTTGAGTTGGAGGACAGGTCAGAATGGTGTAATTTAACCTGGTGTACAATTTTCACAAGGAATCCACAAGGAACTAAAACGGTCTCAAAGTTCAAAGTCTTCTCTGTCAGCATTGATGAAGTGAGGTGAAATGGTTTTATAGAATCGTGACAAATGTGGTGACATTATTCAATCTTTATTTGCGTCTAGAGCGATGCCCTATACATAAATGCATCTGCCAATCTGCCGTGTGAAATCGTACGGTGTATCTCTGAGCTCTGCGAATCACAACAGGTTGTGGGAGGCTCACCAATGACTGTGAACTCTATGTCAAGGCGCTCGCAGGACTATTCAACCTAAGGCCACCTCAGGGCCGGCAAGCAATTTAATCCAGCCCACGACCCATCTTCCAAATCTTGTTTACTGGTTTAATTCTGGGATGGCACTCGATTAGACCTGGTTTTTTAGTCTTGGGTTTAGTCCTTGTTTGATTCTGAGTTAGTGCTGGTTCAGACCTGGCTGGTTCTAGTCCAGTCCTAACTTAATTCTGGTTCAGTTCTGGGTGGGTGAGCTATGTCGGTAAAGTATTTTGTATGTTACTTCTCACAAAAATCGAATCTAGCAGTAGTTATTTCATTATAGTCACTAAATGTATTGAAATAGTGCGACCCAAAACGTTGTTACAGTGTCGTGTTGTGCGCAGAGACCACGGCCCTCCAAATAATCTGGCCCTCGGGAAAATGAAGCTCAATATCCCTGCTCCACGGCCGCCTTTGGGTTCAGGCTGCTTCTCTCCAAGAATCAAATGTGGCCACGGTTTATCATAAGAACACTTTTGTGATACAGTTGTGTTCTTCACATGCTGCTGATGCCAGTGTTTGTCGGTGGAGCCTCTGCTGTCGCTCTGCGCTCTCAGTTCTGTTCTCCAGCGCACTGACCCTCTGCGAGCTGCACTGGACACTGGACCGTGTAGACAGAAAAACTTCTAAAAGAATTCAACAGAAATGTGTCGAGTAATTCTTGATATTAAATCTAGGGACGTATTAGTTCATCGGGTGTTTGTGAGTAAGAGGCAGACTGACCCAAAAGGGACCAAAGACTGTGGGCTAATGGTATGTAGAACTTTTCCAGAAGTTTCCAGAGCAGTTGATTTCGTACAATCAGACTCTTCAGTTTTTGACTCAAGTTCAGGGCTCGTTGTAGCCTGACGTTACTTATTTAGTGCAGATAAACATATTTTTTATCTTGCTCATTTTAGTTTTGATATAGTCTGAATATTGCACTCCGTTATCCCAACAACAAAACGCACGCCGTGGCTGTGCCTGATGTCATCTCCCCTCACATCGCCCACTGTTAGTGTTGGAGTATCAGTTAAGTAGTTACTAACACCTAACCTCAATCAAGTAATTACTAAGCTTGAGTCACGCTTTAATAAGATCTGTAAACTTAATCATGATAAAAAAAAAAACACATATGGCTAACGTCCTTTTAAATTCTCTACACGTTTTCCAAAACATACACAAGCGCTGCCTTTCAATATCCTTGCCTCGTATATTGTAATTTGCATGCAGAAACCTCAAACTGGTAAGAAGCTCTTATCCAAAAAACATGTCGCGAGTAATTTCATTTGAATAACTGGCGAAACATTTATTGTTTTTAAATGTCACCTTCTCAGTATTCAGACAACAGCTGGTCTTTTCACAAAGGGAAGGCATTAATGATGTGCAATATTACTGAGCAGGTCGAATTATTCTTTTCCATAGCAGTGTTGTGAAATTTTAACTTATACCACTATAGAACAAAGACTTTTTATGTTGCATTTTTGTTCTCAACAAATTGAAATGCGCCTTCCCGCCACAGCCGACCTGCAAATATCTGGGAGCGTGAGATAGGCATTCTTGTGGCCTTTGAACAATGGCGGGAGAGTTAGACGCCGATTCAAAGTCAAAATGGATTAATTTCGTCGCAAATTAACTGCTAATTCTTGTTTTATCGTCGGCGCTGATTGAGGATTGGGACTTTCTCTCTGCTCTGTCGAGTGCATGGCTTTGTGAAACCACGCTCTATATTCTGCGGTGGTTTGACGGACATGTCGCGTAAGTCCTCCTCCCCAGGGATGTTTCTGCCCCCGTGTTTAACGGAAATTCAATTAGAAAGTCCATGGGTAATACATACAAATGGTTTAATGAACGTCTGATAAATACTGGGGGAAGAGGACGCCGTATGTATAAATTAAAGACACAAACAGTTGCTCAGTCGAGTATAGAACTGAAAGTTCCCCACCCAAACATTACCGTATTACTACATTTAAAGGTTCTGAATGCAATGCAATTTTATCTCTATATATTCGTCCCAGAATATAATTAGAACTACAATTTCGTAATGAAATGTTAATTTAAAAACTCAACAAAATAGTTTGAGTTAAATGTGCATTATGGAGATGTATCACTCGACATGGAAACAATCAGGGGATGGCACCGGACCAATTTACGAGTCAGATCTGTGGTGTGGCATGCCCACTCACAGGGGTTTTTAAGGTACTTTGTCCGCCATAAAAACCTACAATTGACTAAATACAAGATACATAGATAAGTTTAATGCCATAATGTAGAAATGTCATGTATAAGGCGTTTCCGCACAGAACAGTAACAAGAACTAAGTCCCTATAATTCCCTAGTGGGACTGGACTGGAACTGGACACAAGCAAGTGATGGAGATTCAACCAAAAAAGTAGAAAAAGTAGTAATAATAGTAATAGTGCACCTTTAAAGTTAAATACAGATGATAAGATTATAACCCCAACACTTCTACTGCTGCTTCTACAACCTCCAAATATTGCATTTGTCAGGGCAGAAATATCATCAGAAATATCACTTGAAAGGTGGCCATACCTGCTTTCCAACGCCCGATCTCATCAGCTCTCGGCAGCAAAGCAGGACAGGGCCTGGTTAGTACTTGGATGGGAGACCGCTGGAACACCAGGTGCCACAGTGGAGTGGCTAGAGAAAATGTCGCCGTGTCCTTTGGTAAGACACTTCACACACATAGTAAAGCGCTTTGAGTGCCTTGAGGCTGGAAAAGCAAAATATACACTAAATACACTGTAATAATGATGATAAAAAGATGATGATGAATGATTGAAGAAATGCCTGAAATATGAGGATACTTGATACGGCCGTACCAGAGAATAAAAGAAAACGGCTTCATTTGGAATGCAGTAAGCCTAATAATAAAATGCTGATTAATGCATTGATTCTTTTTATAGTTGTGGAGCAGGGGATTACACGTGCACTTGTCATCTCTGTGCTCTGCTCTGCCTCACTGCATAAACACTGATATTGTTACACTGTTGTCAATATTTGAATTACAGCCACATTATACTTTCAATGGCCAATTACAAAACGGCACATTTACTTAAACGTTGTGGTTTTTTATTTGATGTTGCATTTTTAATGTTTGTTTTAAAATACTTTCGTTTACGACATATTCAACATTTTCTCATTTATGTTTTTGTAAGTGGAGTGAATTCTAACAGCAAATGGGTGTGGGCCAGTCCTGGACACTGGCCTGGTTTAGGCCCGGTTTAGTTCTGATTTAGTCCTGGTTCTTGGGATGAAACCTTACCTTGTGGTTCTTCTTGGGTTTTTGTAGTTTTGGCTTGCAGAGACAGATCATTTGAAGGGAATGGATGCTCTGAAACAGTTATCCTTTCGCTTGTTTCCTGTGTATGTTGGTTTATCTCTTTGTCTTTCATTGTTTGATTTCTTAACTTTCTGTTGGTTAAATCAACAATTTTGTGAAGTCTGGCGAGGCGACTGCTATTGTGATTTTTGGCTCTACAAAAAAGACATTGAACATCAATCTGAACTAAATCCTTTAGAACAGAAGAGAGTCAATAGCACAATACATTTCGCTGGTCATTTTTAGATCCTCTGGCATTCATCTGCTGGAGGAAACCAATACAATACATACAATATATCTGAAATTATTTGGTGAAATATGCAGTGTAATAATTATGTAATTACTGCCACAAACTCACTCTCAGTACTATCAGTACCTGTTACATCCGGCGCATTTGGACTAGATTATCGGAGCCCATCATGAGGGAGTAGTCTTTTGTGGCACCAGCTCAGCTGAGATAACGCCAGAATCAGATTAGCAGCAGCTCGTTGCATAACTCAATGTAGCTCTCCGTTGGCATTTAGTGAATTTTACAATGGACAGTGGAAAATGACCTTGATTCTTTCACTCAAGCCTCAGCCGTATACATGAAAAAGGTGGAATTTAGGCTTTAAGTGGTTTATTATTTATTTATTATCACACAATATAAGCGTTTTGAATGAAGCTTATAACCCTTGTAATATAAATACTAAATTGTTTTCATTAAACACCAAAAGAGGGCGCTATGACTGCATCTTGATACACATTGAAAATATAAGTAGTTTGTATAGTTGTATTGTGTAGTTTGAAGCAAAAACAACTGTAGCTACACACTAATGGCAGGGGTCTTGCTACATACATACTGGCGGGGCCGCCATCCCTAACATGATAACTCAAATGGCCCGCCATCCGATTTGACATGGGGGGGAAAATAAACCATCCCTAAAACTCAACTTCATCCCATATTATAAGTAGCGCACTCATTAAAATACTACTTCAAATAAACAAGTCTTAGTCTTAAGCTTCAAAACGCTGTGTGTTTTATTACAATCAGACTCATATTCACGGAGAAATTTGTTTAATGAGGAAGTGAATGTAGACGCAGCAGAATACACGGAGTGCGCACGTGCGATACGGCGATCTGAAGCATTGAAATGAAACTTGGCCAGATCTGACTCACGGGTCAGAAGACAACATGTGTATCACTACACAGATACACAGAGTTTACTGTGGTTATTTTGTCCGCTTTCTCCGTGAGTTTCGGAAGGAGCACACCACGGCGCGAGCGAGCTGACAACACAAGACAACAGCAGCGAGGCGAGGGAGGAGAGGGAGTCAGGCCGAGGAGCAGGAGGAGGCATAATCCTACCTGTTCACGCCGTTTCTGTCTTTCACAGAGCAGTTTGTTATTGACGCGACCCAAAGGAAAGCGGACTTTTTCTACGTCTCAAGCCCCTCCTCCCAGCGTTACCATGGAGCCGTCTTATTATAATAACTAATATTATAGTTAAAAAGAGCTTCAAGTGAGGTGATTATAAGCTCAACCGTCTAATATTTAGTCAAGTTATTATTTTATTTTCAAAATAGTCATCTGTATGAATGGGTCGAGTCCAGTTAATGATATTAGTGCACTATTCATATAGTGTTATGACTATGTTTAGGGTGCATGTACCTTTGGAAATAATGACAGTATTTAAATTGTCCTTGGAGGAAAATGCAACCCCATATGAGGCATATTTACCATCCCTTTAAAAGATTCTGGGGAGAGCACTGAATGGGTAAGCAGTATGAAGCTATATGGACTTCAAAAACACAGAAGAGCTTCTCAGATTGCAACGTACTGATGAATACTGGATGGGGTCAAGTTTATTCATTTCTTTCACCGACTTTGGCGTCACTATTCAATTTTACAAGTGAACGTGGTCATCTCACCTGGAGTTTATCATTTGCGGGAAACCTTATTTCTTCTTCTTCTTAGAAAAGATTTGAACAAGTTGGGCATACTTTTATCTCATCTTGTTTAGACTACTGTAATGCGCTATATTTATTCCATGACCCACTGCGCCCACTTACACTTGGTCCAAAATTCAGCATGAACCAGAAAATAAGTGTGTATTAATTTGAACTTTCCACTGTGTTTCTGTTTGTTTGGCCTGGCAGTACAGCTCGGACCACATTCAAATTTACAACCCACACGCTTTGTGGTCCAATGGCCTTGTCCAGGTTGTGGTGCCTGAGTGGAGACGTAAATCCATGGGGGGACAAGGCCTCCCCCTGTGTTCGGCCCTAAGCTCTGGAGCCCCCATGCCTGAAATGTGTGCCCACACTGAAGTGTTTTAAGTCTCGTTTTAAGATCCTCATTTATTCTCTGACCTTTAACACTGCATGAATTGTGTGGTCCTCTGTGTCTTTTATTAATTTGAATACATTAGTTTTATCTATATATTGCTACATATTCAATTGTTTTTGCTTTTATTTTATATAACTGGTTTTATTGTGAAAGGACAACATTATCACGCTAATTGAGCATTTATACATATATATATATATATATATATATATATATATATAAAGTGGATATGGATTATACTGTAATTTATGGAGTTATTAGTATGCAAGTGGCCCAAAGGCATTGGGATAGGCTCCAGTCACCTGCGACCCCTAACGGGAACAAGCGGTAGAAAATGAATGAATGAATAGTATGCAAGTGCACTTTGACGTATGGCCACCCACGTAAGTAAACAAGGAAAATAGTGCATCAAGTGAGTTTACTTTAAACTACTTTCTATGTGTAAAAGCTTACCCTAAATAACCTTTGATGGAGCTATTTGTGCCGTCAGTATTCTGAGGGTATATGGGGTTAATGTTTCTATATGTGAATTTGAAATGCAATTATAAAGTATGTATATTGATGGCAAACAATGTAATTTTCTACAGTATCCTGAGGTAAGGGTCAACTTGGATACGGATAGACCTTAAGGCTATGAAGAATTTGTATTTCAATATCAGTTAACATGACCTATCTTTGTCTTTCAATTTAAGAGAAGGAGAAACACTTAGATGTGTCCTTTATCTGCAGGTTAAGGGTCTGGCAACCTAAGTTCAGTTATGATTTAAGTTGCTTTTTTTAAAACAGTAAGAGCGCAGGCAAGAGTTCCTTTAAAAAACTGTTTCCAATATTATGCATGTTTGTAGTTTGGAATAGTGAGCTCTTTCCTCGTATTCCCACCAGTGAGTTGCTTTTACTTTCATTCTGTCTCCTTCTCCAGAGCTCAAAAACGCACTCTCCTCACTGGAGTCGTCAGCATAGTGTAATCCATTAAGCTGCTCCATGTTTTTAAAGTTGAAATGTAAAGTGCATCACTGGACATCTCCTCTTTATGTCTCAGTGCTGAAATTGTCTTAACTGCACGGTTTCTGAAGTTTGACCTATCCCTGCGCACGTCTTTCTCGATACAGTTTCTCCCATCACTGCGCCCTCTGCTGGTTTTTTGCGTATACGTTTCATGAGGCCTGGAAGGAAGGCCTGGAATAAAAATATGTAGAAATAGTTTTACTCCTACTACAGCTAAATATCAGGCGGACTTTAACCTTATTTTGCGTTTGGATAACATTTTTGCAGGGGCATTACTCAAATTCTGAATGGTGCGACGTCATGTGCATATCTTCTATAGTTTCCTCAGATAACTTCTATAAATCTTTATTAGTCCCATTGGGAGAAGAGCATTTCCATACAGGCTCTCTATCTCAGGTGATCCGTCCTTTGAAGTCAGCGAGCGACTTTGGAGATTGACAGTGGCATTTAATGTCACTTGACAGCCTCTTAGCCTTTCAATGCTTGATTAATAAACCGCAGCTATTATAAGCTCAAGCCTCCTTAATATTGAGATAATGTGTCACGTCAGGTTTTTTTGGAAGTCATTTTTCATAAAGGCGCCGATAACCCTCTGTGAAAGGGGTGGCTGGGTGCAGGAGAGCCGGGTCAGGCAGGTAGCACTGCGCACGGCTGCAGCGCTCTATAAATGAGTATGTTAATTCTGACTGACATTTGCTTCAACAGTGGAGAGGAAGAGGAGGCCCGCACCCAATTATCCACATGACACACGCGAGAGAGGCGCCGTGACGTGGGATAGAACGCAAACGGTAATGAGTAAATAAAATGTCCTTTTCAGAAGATATATTTTGAAAACTGTTCAGCCACATAAAAGCTATACCCTGGATATAGTGTTGTTATTATTAAGTAACAAGGTAGTAACAACAACCAGGGTTAGTAATAAGCAGTATATTATGTTGGAGTACCAAGTTGTATTGGTAACTTTTAACAGATACAGTAGTAGTAGTAGTAGTAGTAGTAGTAGTAGTAGTAGTAGTAGTAGTTGTTGTTGTCCAAATAGTAGTAATAGTCCAAATAGTAGTAATAGTCCAAGTAGTAGTAGTAGTAGTAGTAGTAGTAGTAGTAGTTCAAATAGTAGTTGTAGTAGTCCAGGTGGTAGTAGTAGCAGTAGTCCAGGTGGTAGTAGTAGCAGGAGTCCAGGTAGTAGTAGAAGTCCAGGTAGTAGCAGTCCAAGTAGTAGCATTAGAAATAGCAGTAGAAGTAGTAGACCGACTTAGACATGAACGTCATTGTGCATCTGGTAATAGAAATAATAATTTGGAACTCTTTACAATTTATTTTCTACAAGTGCAACAAGTAAATAACCAACTTGATTCTTAATACTGTATTTTTTACTTAAAAACTATTTACACAATCCCATATCTGTCCTTGATTTCTAGAATAACAGTGCGACTGTTATTTTGGTTGTAAATATTTTGGTTGAATAAGTTCAAGAAAGCACTCTTGGTCTGGCTCTTCTTTTCCAAGTTTCCAAGGACTAAGTGGGAAGCAAAAAACATCCGAATAAATAGAAGGAGTGGGTGAATGAACGTCAACATTGAAAGGAGCTGTCCACTAGATGTGGTGCTGAACTGACTGTTGCGTGACAGTAGGAGCATTACTTCCCTTCATGCGGCCTATTTAAAGCAACTCTTTTTTGGTGCTTCTCAAATGGTGGTGCGGATACATTAAATAATTGCATTCACACTTGCACAAACACCATGGACAATCCTGGACTAAAACAGGAACAAATTGAGTCTACATCCGAATTAAATTGGGTTCACACCTGGACAAAACAAGCGTGATTTAAGTGTGAATGCACCCTTGAAGCGGGAAGGGGGGATTTTTGGCCCTTGCAAGAAACCCAATTTTCTCACCTCACTATTACATTACATGAGCAGGTCAGTCAAGTACTGCACATGCACTCCGCAAAAAAAACAGGATATTATGCTGTACATGCTTTAATATGTATCTTTAATATTTATCTTGTCTTGCTTTCCATTTGACACTTAAAACTTCATCTTGTGTCAAAAGATTTGGCTTATTCCAAAGTTCCTGTAATGCAGAAACAATTTAATTAATCCTGGTTTGGTTTGAGTAGTAATATTAGGGTGCGTTCACACTTGCACAGTTACCGCACCAAAACTGGGACTAAACTCTAATATAAACCTAGAACAGATCAGGACAAAATAAGGACAAGAACAGGACCGAACCAAGTCCACATTAGGTCTACAATGGGCTCGATTTGGGACAAGGGATGTTAATGTTATCAGGTTAATCGACAATCACAATATAATCGTATGAACCAAAACATTATAATCGTGATATTTTAGAAGTATTTTTTGTTCAATCTATCGTCCAATAAATAGACCTAAATGTAAATTACTATTTTTAATCTGGCTGTTTTTGTCAAATTTAACTTTAATTTGTCTTTCAGAAAGTTCAGTTTGGTAAAGCCGGTCACAAACTTGAGGAACAGTAACATGTCAGACCGAACCCTTGTTATGGTCTTACGGTACAAAGATCAGGTTTAATCAAGGTAGAAGTCAGTGAAATCTAATGCTCAAATTTATTGTGAATACATTGTAAACTCACTGCGCTGTCACTAAATGCACTCACAACTCTAAATTTAACTGTAATTCTCGTGTACATAGTAATGCCTATTTTATTTTTATTTTATACTATAGTCATTTTAAATTGTTTCTTAAAGCATGCTCTTTTGATTTCATATCTGTTGTTTTTATTATTGATCAGTGTTTTATGTTGCACCTTAATGCCAAAACAAGTTCCTGCGGTTGTGAATTCAGTTCGTTGACAATGGCAACTAACCCATTCTGATTCGGATTCTGAACTGAAATTTAAAAAAGACCTCAAGTCATTTCAATTGTATCACTGTTCACGTTCATCTGCTTCACAGCCACATACACAATTCCGGTATAACATATTAATTCAAGTCATGCATTCAGATTGGGGTCAGTGGAATTGATTCCCTTTGCCCTGTTTCGATACGAAGAGCCCAAAATGCACGGAAAAGATGAAAGCGCACAACGGCAGTAATTTCTCATAGTCACGCCGGCAGATTTATACATGTGTTATATGCATATGCTGTTTGAATGCGCGCAATGAGGTCATCACTCACTGTGCAAAACACTTATGGGTCCATACAGTTTTGCCTTGGAATGTGTGGCTGCGTTGAGAGAAAAGGCTTAGAAAGATGAGAATTACATTTATTTGCTTTTGGTCACCTTGGGATTAGTATTCACATGTTCTATCTGGAAATTATCTCTACATTTGGTAAACACACTTTAAAAGCCACACCTCCGTTTCCAATTAGGTATTAAGCGTTGGAGCAGAGGGAATAAACAATGAAAATATAAATAAATGATCAATTACTCTGACAAAGCCATGCGTTTTTGTGAATACAATTTGACCGCAGAACTAGTCCCATGATGGTTTATGGGCTTAAAAAACCGGCGCAGGAGAAGTCTGGATTTTCACCTGCGTTTTTTGAGTGCACAGAGAAGGTGCCCTCGCAAACAGGATTGATGAAACAAGCGAATGAAAGAAAATACACCTTGAGTCAATATTTATCAAGCGTTTTCCCAGTGCATATTGAACGGGCGCGTAGCTTGCTGTTGTTTAAAAGGGAGGTCAATCCGGCATCAAAATATTGCAAGATTGTGAAAACAGTGAATTGAAAAACAGAAAACACAACTTTGACGCCAACTGTGAGGCAGTGTGCAAGAAGCGCCTGCACTGCTTTTGGTGTGGACAAGACTCTTATGTCGTTGTTTTATTCTGCTTCCATTGAGTCCATCTTAGCCTTCTGCATGTCTTCTTGGTTTGGAAATCAGATTGTGAAATGGGCTGGCAAGCTGATTGGACGGCCACAACGAAGTATGGAGTATATATGTATACCACCCAGCTGCAGAGACTACCCTCCAGTGTCATGCAAGACCGGAGCACACCCCCTGAATGCTCTGTTTCAGTGCCTGCCATCGGGGCAAAGACCAGGACCAAAAGATATAGAGACAGTTTTCTCCCAGCAGCTATTTGCGTCTTAAATAAGTTCACGGCACAATTTGTTTATCCATTATGTCTGTGTTTTTTATACCATGTGCATGTATGTCTGATGTCTCTTCATCATTGCAAACCAATTTACCCAAGGGTACGAGTAAAGACACCTAAACCTAAACCTATTCTAACATTTATTTGCTCTATCACTTTCTAAAACGTCTGTTATGTTGGAAAGAAGGGTGAGCGAAGATATACTTCCATTTGTATGGTTTTAAAAAATCTCATCACTTTTATTAGTAACAGACGCTGCAACAAACGTAGCAAAGATTAACGTTGCTGTCTCATTTAAAAGGGGGAGAAATGATCTGAAACTCAATGCAGTAATAGTGCAATAATATCATTTTGGAGTGATGGGTTTTATAAGAGTGCACAGATAGTCCAAATGAAACAAAAGCAGTGAGTACAACACTAAGAGTAGCAGTGTGAAAGGATGTGGAGTAGTTCTTTCACAATGCTGGACTTATTGATCAACCCAGACAGTTCACATGATTAAACAAGACAAGAGAGTTAACTGTGTGCGTGACAGGAAGCCAGCTCTGGGCTTCGTATTTTGCTCTAATGGATTTACCTATTAGTTTTTGGAGAAGGTCATTACCAGGATTAGGTTTTACACCAGCGAAATCAATCGATCGAAGAACAGCAGTGGAGCAATAATCAAAGATGATTTTTGTAAATGTTGTGCAAAGGGGTGCACCGATATATCGGCCGAGTATCGGTATTGGCCGATATTCATGTCATTGAGTAATACCGGTTTCAGTCCAAAGCCGCCAATATCAGTCTGCGATGTTATGCCTTGATAGTGAAAGAGTTAGCTCTGCTGCCCCTTCAGTCACAGGAAGAAAACAAGGAAGAAAACAACAGCTCTGTGGAGTTATATTCTCACAGTAAACTTTAATCCAGTCAAAAGACTCAGAAATGACAAAGATACAGACTTTTAAAACTTGTAAAAGTTTTAGACAAAACTTATCATTAAATATAAGCGTGACAAATTCACTTGTTTTTCAGTTTAGACATGTTTACTCTAAATAACTTTAGTGTGAAAGGTTTAAAGAAGTAGAAGAGACAGTGTGTGATCAGATACAGAGTCGGAGGAGGCGCTGCTGTAACCGCAGCCGTAACAGCGATGATGACACACTGTTGACTGGAGAGGTTCAGAGAGACACTGTAGTCTGAGACATCATCTAAATAAAACAGGAAATTCACAGAATGAAAAAGTGTGAAAGCTAATTTTAATCATATATTATAGCCTATAGCCTGTCTATATGTAAGCACAGCGCTAAATAAAACCTTTTTTTAAATGGAAGGTATAATGTGTTCTAACTCTAACTCAACATTTAAAAATAGGTTTGATCCTTATTTTTAAATACAGCAATATTTCTTTGTTCAAAATTAAGAGCAAAATACAATGGACTTGATTTTGTTATGCATAAGCCATTTTCTACATGTAAAATAGCAAATGCAAACATGAATTTACTTTATTTAGGTAAGGGTTAGGTGCTGGGGTTAGTCAAGGACCAAGCCTAAACAAACACCCAAAGAAAGTGTATTTTGATCAGTGTTATTTGAGGTGAAATCCTTTTTTTTATATATATATTTTTATCAACGTTTGCTCCGGTATGTTTTTATTTTTCTGGGCTGGAGCAGGAGGGAGTACATTGGAGGTGGAGCAAGGTTTTAAGGCAAAGACAAATGGGGACGAGGAGCAGCCCGTCGAGGTGCGCGCTGAGCTAATGGATCATGTGGCTTTCCCCTCAAGTGTTCGGCCGCACCTTTTACAACCGGAGGTCTGTAATTACCTGCAGAGCGGAGTGAGAGAGGAGAGTGAAGAACAGGGGTGTGTAGAGAGGGAAAGAGGTGATAAACTAAAAGTAGAGGGGAGAGAAAGTGGCATGAAAAAGGAAAGGGAGACAGAGAAAGAGGAGATAAAAAGGGACCAGAAAATAGCGCAGACGAAAATAAAGCCATTAGGATTGTCAGTCATTCCTTATGTAATGAATGAATATTTATGAATATTATGAATAGTTCTTAAATTGAATACAGCATTGTTTATGTATACATTCAGAAAACAACTTGTGCCAGCAAAAAAAGTGTGTTTGTTTGAAGGAAGCGTAAATAAATGAATTTGGGAATGGTCTAACTGTACGAAAGGCCCCGTATAATTGGTTCCCATGCGCTTGTAGTTAGCAGAGCGTCCAATAGAGGGCGCTCCACCCTTTGCATGATAAGCGTGGTTTATATGTCACCTGCCTTTCTTTCCTTGTGACATCATTATGCTTTATGACATCACATGTGCTGTCACATAAGCCACGGTACGAGCCCGCCAGAAAAATGTATATCAAAGATGTCATGATGTCGTTCTCTCTCTCTCTCTTTCCGTCATTTTTTCTTTTTTCCCCTACAGGTACAATGTACAACACAATACTTTGAAGACGTACAACTACAGTAAGTGGCGGTAAATGCACCTTTCGGCTGCCAACCGCCATTACAAGTACGCTGACCCCATCCTCACGTCTCCTCATTGTTTCCACCTATCCGGATCTCTGTCCGGGCCTTAAGTGGTGTTCTGGCCGGCACTCCAGAGCAGTGACAGCTACAAACCTGAACCAGCACCTTACAGTCCACACAGTCCGGAGTTATCTCACCAACACTAACAGATATTTTCACATTTTTAACTTGTGTATCCGAGAAATCGTCTGTTAAAATCTGTAAACTTCTCTAATGTAATTCAGCTGATTCATGTAAAGATATGTATGTATGCTGATTCATTTATCCAAAATAAACTCTACATCAGAGAAGTTATTGATAAGAGGGATCGAGGACTAGGAAAAAAAAAAAAAAGGGCAGATAAGTGATTGATAAGAGCAAAAGAAAACAGTCGAGAAACAAACTGGAGAGGAAAAGAGAGACAAGGGCAACAAGAGGGAACAGAGCGGTAGAAAGAGACGGAAAAAACAGGCAAAGGCAAGAGCAAGATATATGAGAGGGAGAAAAGGACTGGGACGAGAGTGTGTGAAGAGAGAGAAAGGACTAGAGGGGAGCGCGTGATGGCAGACGGAAAAGCACATGTCGGGACATTTTGACCTGCAGCACTGCGCCCCCCCCAGGTCAGGCTGTTCTGGTCCTTTCAACGTGCCTCTTCAAAATATTGGACTGTTTTAAATACACACGACGACAATTTGCTAGAATCATGCTAGAACCATTTCTGTAGTCTTTTGAGAGCCTCTTCTTCAAAAGCAGTATTAAAGGTACATTACGTAACTTTTCTGAAAGAGGGTCCACAACCTTCTTCTTGTTGTTACATTTTCATTGACGTTTTTATTGCTCAAAAATACCTTGACTATCATGCATTCTTACCGTGAGCGGGCATGCCTCTCCATAGACCTGACCTGTAACCTGGTGGTGTCACGCGCTTGTCTCCATGGAAATAAATGCGTTCAATACCATGCTGTCTCCATCAGAAACGTAACATAATCCATCTTCAGTAACAACAATGTAAACCTTTTTTAGACATCTCAAGGCTTTTTCTCCTCGTGTTTAATCGTAATCAAATAATTCAGTCTGAAATACACAGAAATATTGGAAATAGACTGAATGAAAGGAATCCAGAAGTGAACTATGATATTATTATGATTTTATTGGAAAAGACTTGACGTGTTCAAGCTCTCACAAAGACATTCAGCTGTTAAACGCGAAGGCCAGTCCATGTATTAACAAAGAACTTTTAACATTTTGTTCGCTTTGGATCTCTTCTTTAGCTTCACTATTGCCCACACATTTTTTTTACGATATGTGTTTAAGTTATCATCATTTTACCTCGTTCACTTTCCTTGCTTTTTATGAATAACAAGGCTTAACGTTCAATTGTGACTAAATGTCTCCAAGGAGGTCAAACATTTAAGTGTAATAAGTGTGCAGCGTGCAATTAAACGGTAAAAACAGCACAATCTTTATATTTATTATTCAAGTTGCAGTTTCAACCAAGGTCAAAATACCTGATGTAGTATTGCGTTCCTCCTCCAGCCCCGCAGCTCTTCCTGAGTGATGTGCAAGTCATTTTCAGCCTTTGTTACAAAATGTCTGCCTCCAGCTCGCCGTACGACTCAGGGCTGTGAGCGAACAATGGTGCCGAGTTTCTTTTCAGAAGTAAAACCTACATCACAATAGGCGACGCATCGATAACCTCTTATAGACAAACAGGAATTTTTTCTCCTATAGCAAGATAACAATGAAAAAGGAGGAGCAGGAGTGAACAGAAATCAGGAAACAGCAGAAGAAATAAAGCACACTACAAGGATACGCAGTGAAAAAGATACAAGCATAATACTACAAGTCTTAGTGGTGTCAGTTCTGATTCAGAGCTCCAGATCTTTGTGCTTGGTTTAGGCTGGAGGATTCTCCATTGGTCATGTTTTTAGTTGATGGGGGAACCGGAGCACCCGGAGGAAACAAACTCCACACGGAAAGGCCCGGTATGGCCCAGGAGTCAAACCTGGAACCTTCTTGCCAC
Source organism: Chaenogobius annularis (assembly GCA_015082035.1). Lineage (NCBI taxonomy): Eukaryota > Metazoa > Chordata > Actinopteri > Gobiiformes > Gobiidae > Chaenogobius > Chaenogobius annularis. The sequence goes on along the minus strand of BJKM01000502.1, from coordinate 277,431 downwards.
CGTGCCGTCTAGACAGAGCATCTTAATGATCTTAATAGTCTTGAATCTTAGTTATATGTCCCTGATTGACAAGAGGAAAAAAAACGACCTGAATAAAGTCTTAAAACTATTTCTGTGTCTTTAATGAAGTCAAAGTTCATGTGGTCGTCTGCTAAAAAAAAGCAGGAATGAACGATGCTGGCACAGAGAGGGTTTGCCTAGCGCTCCGGGTTAGCACAATTAAACGCCTGTCTCACTGGATTATTGTAAAGGTTTCATGGGCAAAAGTAATAGCGAGCCATTCTCTGCCTGAGCTCCTCCACCTCCGCCCACTCACAGGGGGTCACGGAGGTCCCTCTGTCCAGAGAAGACATATGAAGGGCTGGCCGCCGACGGAGCTAATGGTGCAAGACGACCAGGCAGTGGGAACGATGATCAGAGGTATAAACCGTGGTGCAGTGTTAGTAGTTAGACCGCATTGTGTCCCTTTGGGTTATGATAAAGCAACAGCAACAACAACAAGTTTAGATGATTTGTTTAGTTTCATTATTATAAGTGGGTCTGTTTCTAGTTTCAAATATGGCCAGAACATGGTTCCAGCGTTGGGGCCCTAGTTGGAGAATTAAAATGGTTGCAGTTTTTATTATTATTATTATTATTATTATTATTATTATTATATTATTATTATATTATTATATTATTAATAAAAATAATATAATAATAATAATAAATAATAATAATAATATAATAAATAAATAATAATAATAGTGTATGTTTTGTTTTTTTTGTTTTTTTTAGTAGTGTATCCTTAAAAAATGTTTTGTGGATGTCAATATCATTAAAAGAAGAAACTATAATAGTAATAATTGACAATACGTTAGGGAGCACTTAGTGTAAGATACAGATTAGAGGGGACTCAAAGAAGTCAAAGAAGGTTGGGAAGTTTTTCTTACAAGTGCAGTGGAATACATCTGTAGAATTTCAATACCTTTTGATTTATTTCAGTACGCTTCTCAGGTAGCTTTGCAGTATGGTAACATGGCATAACCTCAAAGCTAAAAAAAAAAAAAAAAAAAAGGTGTGAAAATAAAAGACTGTTTGATGCAAGCAAAATGTCCATATAGATGCATTAGCCAAAACGATATAAATAAAAGAGCTGACAAATAAATGTATAATTCGAGTATCAAAATTAATTTGAATGAAAGTTAAGTTTAGTATTTAGTATCTTAAAATCGCAATTGGTTTAACATTAGGCAAACTGATACTAAACAGGTCAGTTAAGGAATAAACGATTAACTGTTGCATTTTAACTTGCACACAAGTTTTTTTTTAAAGTACAAACCTAAACCTCAAATGCGGTGGTAGAAGTAGTAATAGTAGTAGCTGAATTAGTAACAGACTGGCCTACATACTTACTTACAGTTTCTCCACTTTCTGCTCAAATCTACTTTCAGGCTTCTGTTTACAGAAGACCCTCTATGCTAAATATTCTTCAGATTCAAATTGATCTGTCTGCAAAGTACACTATTGATTTAAAAGAGGAAGCATTTTATACGTCTTAAACAGTTTCTCCCTGTCTGCCCACCTTTACGAGCCCCCACCAGCTCCTGTAATGCACCTCGCAGAGCTGCCAGACTCATTTTCACCGGGACCCATTCTGCAACAAAATTTAAGGTTATCATCGATCCTTGGGTCATAAAAGTAACCTATTAAACATTTGTGGGCCGGAACAGTGTGCCATTAGCTGGTGCCATTCACAGACAACAGACCTGGTAATGGGACTCTGACAATAATGCCTTATCATTCAGACGCAATAATAACTAACATTGGGAGTCATATGTGTTAATGGCAGACTATTAGAGCCGTGCTAAATGATTTACGTCCATGTACTGCACTTTACTCCGACTGAAACTGTGCCGGTCCCCAAGTTTACCAGTCATATCTATTGTAATGTTTTGTTTTTCCAGACAAAGACACATTCAAAGCAAATGAAGACCAGTTTTATTACACACACAAAATGTTGACCCGGTATAAATATAGTATGTCACCCATTTCCATTTAAATACAATATGAAGTTAATATACTATTTTTTTAATGAGTTTAAAAAGTCCTAATTATTACTTTTGAACACACAATTATGACTTCTTGTGAGGCTTCCACACATTTTTTTACTACAATTGAGGAAATATTTGAAAGTGGTTAAGTGGTTGTTTTAGGGTGCGTTCACGCTTTATCATTATTTGTTTCTAAATTGAGCCCATTTTAGTCTTGATGAGCTAATTTAGCCGAGCTCATAGCGTCGTCATACTATCATTTGGGAAAAAATATCACATTGAAGAAAAACACAAGTTGATATTAAAATGAATGAATACAAATTTCAGCCCTGTTTGTCCCGATGTTTTGAATAATTTTGATATGGCGAATGTGAACGCCCTCTTAGAAGCTTGGTGGATCAGAGCCAGCTCATACTTTTGTTGTGTCATTGGGCAAGACACATGCACACGCCCAACTTGTCTATGTGAATTTAATGAGTGATGGCCAGTGTCATTCCAACATTTGTGTCGGATTATGGATTTTGTGTTAAACATACAAGTCTGCGAATCCTGACTATATTTTCGATCATTTTCTTCGTCAAAAACGGCTCCAAATTCCATTCTGTCAGCTGTAGCCTTAGTTTGTCCCCACAGTCAAGTTTATAGAGTTTGCAAATAAAGTTTCACATTTCTTTTTAGGTAGAACGTCATACCTGTCGTTCTCACCAAACAAATGAAACGGTAGACCTAAAGGTAATTTGGCCTTAATGTTTGTCTCTAAAGATCTGTTTCCTTTGGTTTTTTTAGCAATAAAATCTTGAGTTAACGATTGGCTCATCTCTAGCATAAAATATAGATGTTTTAACAGTAAAAGAAGCTGCGTGTGACCGGAAATTTCATTCTCACTCACATTGGGGAGGCTAACGCTGAATTCCCCTTGTGACTTGAATATAAATGGATGGTTTTCTGTCACTATAGCGCCACATACCCATTCTCTTCACACAACTATAAGCTTATGTTTTTATTAAATCAATTTTAATCTTCAGCCCTTGTTTTCCATTTTAAAAAAAAAAGGAAAAGAAATCAATCCAATAATCCCTATCTGTATGATTTCCCCATCACAGACACTGGCGTTACATTCGCACTTCATTCCGCCGGACGTTTTCAATGTGACACCTTTGTCTTTAAGTGATTTTGTTTCCAACTGTCAGTCTGAATAGATAGCCCGTTCCTCTGAGACTTAGTCAGGTTCAAAAAGGTCAACTCTTTGAATTATTGAATCCATTTTTTTCTTGCCGATGTAGCTATGATATGAGAGATGAGTGGTGCAAAAACTGGATTATGAATTGGGAAGAAAAAGCCTAAGGGATCCAACTAGAATCAATGCTTTTGTTTTATATTTTATCGCTTACTTTGGATGCCTCCAAAGACTCATTATTGACTGCTCTTGCCACTGCAATGCATTTTTCAAATTTTTTGGTCGTTCGTTTGCATTGGTCCGTGTTGTTCATAAAAACGCAGTCCAATAAATAAGAATCGACACGTTCGACTGAAGTGATCGCAACGGTTTCAAAACACTGGAGTAATATTCTGTATCAAACGTCCAAACTAGTCTACTTCTGTGGTGATGAACTGTCACTGTGACCACCAACGGAAGGGAAAATCGGGTAATTACTTTGATTTATAGTGCTTTTTGCATCGTGAAAGACCTTTGCGTCACCTGATGCTATTGCCTGGCCAGCCAAAACCACATGCTTTTACACTAAGGTTAAGTTAATTTGTCCCATACACACATGCCCAGAGTACATTATGCAGTGAAATTCTTATGTACCTTCCGGTGAATATTTACTTCACTAACATGTATGCTCTGGAACCATATCCTGTCTCCACGTTTACCTGATGGTCGCGATTGACAGGCCAAATCAGAGAGATGTATGCGGCATTCAAGTGAAAGTAAAAACGTTGCATAGAGGAGTGAGAAAGCGCAAATCTCTGCTGAATCATCAAGCTTTAAAGAGTTGGTTCTGAATGATACGAGGATATTCAACTAAATATCTACTACATCTGAGACACTTGAGTGCAATGTCCCAAAGTTGGACGGTTATGTTCTGCGCTCTATGGTCTGGTTCTTACTCTTCTGCATTCAAATAGAAAGTAAGAGGCAACTGATGATATCTACTTCTATAGCCACGGCTGCCCTGGGGAAAACAGGCAGTTTCTTGCCCAAAGACACAATGACAATATGCAGTAATCAGAGCTGACCTCGAACAGTCCAAATGCTGTGGCAACTGAACAAGCGCTGCCTCTACAAAGATGCATCCTGAGATTAGTGCGTATCGCAAAGAAATGCTTCAAAACATTTCAGTTACCAAAATGTGAAAGCATTCCTAAATGGTTCTAACAGGCAGTGTATATGAACTGATTGAATTATTTTGTCACTGTACTGCCGCAACTACTACTGGCATCATATTTTAATCATTAAGTTAATAACGTAGTATTAGTTTTCCCCTCCAGTAATCCTTTCCTTAGTATATTCTAGAAATCTGTCATGTACAATTTTCATGCCGATTACATGTCTTTACAGTCAGCTTTCTCCAATGCAGTCTCGATTGCAGTCCCTGGAGTTAGTGTTGAACGCACACAAACCAAAGCCATGATTTTCTCTCATGGACGTATGTTCAAAGATGATATCCCTACGATAGCGATGAACCCCATTGAGTTTGTTTCCGATTGTGAATACCTTGGCTTTGTACTCGACCAACAGCTCTCTTTAAAGCCTCACTTGCAAAATGTGTTTTGAAAATTTAAGATAAAGCTTGGTTTTTGCACTTCTCCAACCTTTTTACCTTTGGTGGATTATGGTGATGTTCTTTATGTTAATGCTACAGCTAAATGTCTTGAATCTAAATCTAAACACTGAGTATCCTTGTGCATGAAGATTTGTAACAGGTTGTGGTAGTCCCACCCCTCACTGTGGACTGAACGTCAGGGCTGAGTGCTCCTTTTGGTTTGGAGGTTCATTCACTGGATGACTTTAATCTATAAGACTATATGTGGTTGCGCTCCGACCTATCTGTGCACCCTGGTACAGAGAGCTGAAGGTCACTGTGCCCACGCGACATTCATGGAATGTCGGTACCTCGAGAACAGCCTGATTGGGGGGAGACAGCCTTCTGTTATGCTGCTCCCACAGCATGGAACTCCTTTCTGTCAGATTTGAGATCGTATGAGCTGGTCTCACTGATGGAGTTTTGCTCAATTTTAAAAAACAAAGAGCGAGAATGCTTCAAAGATTGTCTGTGCTTTTAAAATGTAGTTGCTACTTAAATGTCTCTTTTAAATGTGTAAAAGTTGTTGTGATTTGTGTGCTGCGACTTTCACTTTCACACTTGAAAAAGAGGTTACGATCTCAATGGGTTTTATCTGGATAAATAAATTCAAATAAATAAAGGCACAAATAGTCACAGGGCAAACGCAGCAATATTTACTGCATGGCCCCCCAGTATATCTTATAATCACCCAATTCATTTTATAAGATATGATCTTGGTATTGTTCTCTCAGTCAAGTCTGTACAATGTTTTTCTAAATCATTCCAGAAAAAAACATTTACTACTTTGGCACTTAATTATTTGTGAGTGCTCTCATTAGACGTGGCCCCTCCTGTTCTGTTCACACACTGTAGATAAACCTATGATAGACACCGGGGGGCCCACGACTCTCGAGTACATCTGCCCCTGTGGTCTGAGCTTGTCCCTGTGTTTACTGTTGCGCTGTCGGTCTAACAGGCCATGAAATTACACTTCCACTGTGTGAGAGGAGCTCATCTCTTCAGCAGCGCACCTCCAGACAGTAAGCCAATACTGTGTCAAACTGTCATTTTAATTAGTGTCCGCCATGAGGGACGAGGCCTGGTTCATTTTTACCTTTAAATGGCGCCCCCTACGTGTCATTCAGACACCACCGTAGAGCTGCAGGCCGACTACAGATTGATGCGTTAAACTCATGTAGCCTATATATTAGCCTTATAAAAAACATTCATCTTAACCACTGCTTAACGACGATGCAAAATGAGTGTCACATAATGTTATGTTACATTAATTATTAATAGTTTATACTGATAAGAAATAAAATACACTTTGTGTTGCCTGTTTTGCACGTGTGATTTTTTAAAATTATTTGTTTTTATATGTTTTGTTATTGTCAAATAATGCTAATCGCTTCCTTAATTATTTTTTTCTTTTCATTGATATTTTACCGCTTGTTCCCGCGGGTGACTGGAGCATATCCCAGTGACTTTGGGCCTTAGGCAGGGTGCACCCTGGACAGGGGCCAGCTCATCGCAGGGTTAACACTGAGAACAAAGACACACAGACAACACTCTCACATTCATTCACTAGGGGAAATTTAGAGTTTTTAATTTGACCTAACGCAGGTGTATGGACGGTGGGAGGAAGCCGGAGAACCCAGAAAGAACCCACTTTAACATGGAGAGGACATGCAAACTCCACTCAGAGAGATCATGTGATGTTGGTCTGACTCGGAAATCGAACCTATGATCTCCTCATTGGGAGGCGTGATAACTATGGACAACTACTGTATAACTGTTGTGTAGGTGCAGAATGAACATTGAGTGGATATCATAGAATACTACTTGAGTGAAAATATAGTACATTGCAATACATACAACAAATACATTGTTTATATTGTATGTTTTCTGGACACATATTTAATTAAAAACAGGTGAATCAGTGGCGTGCGGAGCGTTCCAAACTCACAAGTGCGACGGGTAAGAGTTTGGTTGTGTGAAAGAGCCATGGATCTAAGAGCACGGTGTCCCGAGCTGCAACTCTAACTACAACTAGCTCCACGCACCGGATTGAATATGCTTTTAAATGGTTTACGGCATGTACTAAAATATTAACTGATTACTCGATTAATCAAAGAAAAGAATTGATAGATTACTCCATTAATAAAATAATCGATAGCTGCAGCCCTAATTGGCATCGATGCTTGGTATTGGATAGAATAAAAAAAAAACACTGGTTTCGCCCATCACTATTATGACAATCCAACTCGAAATCTGAAACCCAAAATTGTCCCCACAAAACAGAAATTACACAGAGAACTGACTATCCTGCTCCCGCTCCATCAGGAAGTGTCGATCACACTAGAAACACAGACAGGCCCAAGTGCACACACAGCTACACATTTCATCATTAACTCTCCACTGTGCTGCTAAATATACATCACAACATGCCACTGTGTTTGTGCTACAGATGGCATCCGCAAAGTCAGGTGCAATAATGACTGATTTATGTGCACGATGCGCCTGTCAATGCACGTCCAAGTGAATTTAGATCTATGTAATTGCGGATGAAGTCTCAAATCCAGGTAATTTTTCAAGCAATCACTCTCATTTGTGGCTTTGGATGAGACAGATTTAGCCGGAAATGAAATAAGGAGAAAAACGAGGAATTTGCAGTTGTATTAACTTCTGAAAAGATAATAAGATGTCTAGTTTGTGTTTAACATGGTGAGCGGGATGGCTTATTGCAGCCCATTAGCAGCCTTCAAAAGTAAATTGCAATGGTCTAATTTGAGCCTGTGAGGCTACAAAGTGCTTAATGGTGGACACGCAGTTGTATGTAATGCTAAGCCTAAGAAGCTAACAGGCCAACGTAACCAAGCTTTGGGGAAGATGTCAAAGCATTAAAACATTTGGACTTGTAGTAGCTAGTAAGGTCAGCTTTTCACCTAGACATTTTTAGAAACGTTTGTAAAAAAAAAAAAGCAAAAAAAACCAAAGGTACGTGCCACATTTTAATGCTAAAAATAAACCCTTGTATCTTATTCAAGAGTCAATTTTCCCTGGACCGTGACGATAAAGGTAGAAATCCCATTTTCAAGTCCACGAAAATCTTGATCTGAGCATTTCTATTGTCAAATTGTGTAAAAAATGTATCAATCAACCTGTATTTATAGAGCTCCTTACAACACTCAAGGTGACAAAAAAGCTTTCCATAAAAGTCAAGGTCATAAAACCATAATACAATACAATTAACAGTGCAGACAATGAGACAAAATAAGTGGCACGACATCATTAAAAGCCAGTCTGAATAAACACATTTTGAGGCCAAAGCTTGTGATTGTGCATGTCGTGGGGGGTGGCACTTGTTCTCGAGTCTGGGGGGCAGTGACCGAGAAATCTCCATCACCCCAGTGTGTGAGTCTGGCTCTGGGGACTTGAAGCAGAATCTGGTTTGTTGATCTTGCGGCCCTGCTTGGGTTTTGAACCGACAGAAGCTCGGTCAGATAAGGAAGTGCAAGTCCATTAGGCAAAGGTACTCACGAGCATGTTAAAGGCCTACAACAACACAAACAATCCCTACACGGTGTCCATTTATCAAAAAGGCCGTTGTGATTTGGGCAAATAAATTCATCAGCTTTGGACATTGTAAACTTGCAAAGTTGATTGTCTGATGCAGTGGTTCTCAAACTCTTCACAGACACACACAATATTTGCACCGTCAGATCTAAACACAGACTTTATCAAGCCTAAATTAGTATCCAAACTGATATAAAATGTGACTAAACCATGGATAAAGTAGTGGATAAATAATGATTAACCCGAATTAAGACACAAATATAATAAATATGTCTCTAAATCTGACAAATACTCTGCGTACCTGTGTACCACCAGGTGCACACATACCACAGTTTTATGTACATTTTTTAAACTACAAAAGGTGACTGACAAGGCACTGACCAAAATAACACATTGGCATTGTGTAGTGCCATAATCAACTGAACTAAGGATCCACCAGCTGACAAAAAAACTACATTTTTGCAGAAATTCTACTTATGGACAGGATCGAGCGAAAGGGTAATTACTTCGAATGGTGTGATGTACTGTGAAATTATAATAGTTCAGGTAAATTACAGTCAAACCATATTAATCCGGTAATTTAATTGTTCACAAAAGCAGCAACAAATTAATGTAGCAGATAATTACAAATGTGTTTGTGTGATTTGTGTCGGAAAAACATCAATATAAAGCTGCCTCACGTGCATTTGATCTTGAGTGTCTTGATTCTAAATGCACATTGGGTTGGTGTGGTTGGATAAGAAAATGGTTCAAATCAGTCATGTCAAATATGAATTGCTCAGTATTCCAATCTGAATGCGTTATGCACATTATGTTCTGTTGCAAAATTGTGGGCCATAATTTTCAGGAACAAAGCAAATCTATGAATTCTCAACCTCTGATGTACAAGCTTTTTTCAGTAGCAATTCTTCAATCAATATCTGAAAAGGAAGACGAGATCAGGATTACACGAGCCGGAATTTGATTTAAATGTCATGCATTTGTTCAAATTCACACCATAAAAAAATAGAAATAGGAATTTGATTTGATTACAACGTCATGTAAGCTAATGATGAATGCGACCCATTATAACAAGATAAATGAAATGTAATAATATCATTCTAAAAGTACATTTGCGTGATATATCTCATTTAATATTTCTTTACATGATTGTGCTTGATGTTTTGATCAGATTTAGTTAAAAACCATCCTCTGGTGTATTTCCTACAAATCCGAACAATGATAAAATTCATTACGTTGCAGATCGCCACACTGGCATTAAAGTTCCCTGATGAAAAGAACATCCCAGCGCTGTTTTATTCAAATGCAGCTGAGTGATTCGTGGTCGGACTAACCTTTCTGAAGTTTCTTTGTTGAACATTACTAGCCTCATATAGTTTCTATGAGTGTTCCTATTCTGGAGGGAGAGGACCAAAAGGCTGTAAAAGAAAGAAAAGACAAAAGAAAAGCTGTTGTTAATTCTGCTCCAGTGTTAGGTCAAACTTAAGGCAGTGTGCACTTTTCGCATATGCAACAATGGGAAGAAGCTATGGCACTTCAGAGCATGTTTTATTTTATTTTTTTTAAATGGATTTAAATGCTATGGCAGCGATTATTTTCACCATTAATAATAAGGCCCAATCCCAATTCTCATTTGTACCTTTCCCCTTCAAAAGTAGTGCTGAAAACACATCACTTAGGAATGGGATAGGCCTCTGTCTGTTCTGTGCTGAGTTTTAATTTAGAGCAAGCTAAGAGATGAGCGGTGTTAAAATAGATATAATATCATATTATATTTAGACAATTATCACCTATGAGATAGCCTAGGTCTAATCCAGAAATAAGATTTATGACAACACAATGGTGAGCATTAAACTTGACAGACTTATGACTTATGTTGAAGTTTCCTTTTTTTCTTTTTCCTTTTTTTTTCTTTTTATTTTTTTTACCAAAAATGTGAAACGTTTCATTTTTGATTTCTCATTTCAAAATGAAAATCAGCAGGTACACGGACCTTAGATGTTTACAATTCTGACATTGATTATGCTTATTTATTTATTTATTTATTTAATTGTTTCATGGCCAAAATACTTCAAAAAATAACTTTCTCCCAGTTGTTTTAATTGATGCTTGATTTCACATGTGGTAGTTATATATGTACAACTGAACAGCTTATAGGCTTCACTATTTTTGTTGTTGATGTTAATCATTTCTCTCCGTAACATTTTTAATTGTTCAGTTGATGTTAAATTTAGGCAAGGCAACTTTATTTGTACAATTCTAACAAAGTAATTCAAAGTGCTTTACAGAAAAGGAAAGACGCACCAAAATCACAACATAGACAGATAAAAGAAAACTTGATCAACATGTTTTGAACGAAAAAGGGAAGTGTCCAATGGCAGCCATTTTGAAAACTTGGGTGATGTCACATGTGGAAGGGAAGCTGGTTTTGTTTTTCTTGATGTTTTTATCGTTTTTACAGATTTAGTTTAATCAAACATTTGAGTTTCTCGACTTGTTCATATTGTTTTGACACTTTGGCCAATCAGATTCAAATATTTGTCATGATGTTGTGCCTTTTCCTGACTGCTTTTGCCAAGAGCCTATCCAGATTGATCTTGTGTAGAACTCATTTTAGAGAGATACACATATCATGTGGCAGAGCCAGGTTAGCTGCGAGCGCTCTCCTGAGATGTCAGTTTTGTTGCGTGAGGGAAACGATATGGAAGGACACAAACTAAAAAGAGAGATGTCTTCATGCACGTTCACTCATGTGCGCTAGGAACACACCCATGCATGCAGTACCTAAAATGTACACCGTAAGAATGTTCTCAGAAACCATTTGGAAAACAAAACTCTGTGGCCATGTTGTGGAACATTCCAGGCACAGCCATAAGACAAGCAGGTGGTAGACCCTCTACCAGCAAAACTACACAGTGCACCTATACATGTGCGTTATTGTTTTCTACCATATTGACAATTTATATGGTTTTAATTAGAGGAATGATGCAAGTTTGCGCTCTATATTCACCCATCCACAAACATATCAGATGTACGCAGTGGGAATAGGCTTTGACACTTTTCATTGCATATTTTCCTGGATTTAAAACAGTCAAACTGAATGCTGCAGTGAGGTTTTACACAGCTTAACTGCAATTATTTGTTAAAATACCAGTCATGAAATGCTTGGTTTATCGTGTCGTGCTGACTCAAAATGAAGCCTTTCGCATGGGGAGAAATTAATAAGAAAGTTCTGGGTGGTGATTTTATGAAACTAAGGGGATTTGGGTTAGCCCCATGACAGGTTTCAAAGCACATTTTAAGCATAATGTTTCTTTCGAGGGAGCACAAGTAATTGCCCGGCTTTTCCTTCTGCAAATGGTCGACAAGCGCTAACACAAGTAATGAAGCTCAGATTACATGACCAGCATTAAAGCAGCAACATTCATTTTCACTACAACTGTAACAGCTAGGGCTTTTTCCCAACACAATGTTTGCATTGAAATGATGGGAAAGCAGCTGGTGAACTTTAAAAACTTGGAGGAACTGTAAGTATCAGCGGTGTCACAGTGGAAGATACTGAAAAAAAAACAAAAAAAACTCCAGATATGTTTTTGACAACATTAACAATATGATATGGTTAAAAGCAGACGTGGGCTTCTGAGGCGAATTTGTCCCTATTAAATGTATTTTTGGCTTGAAACCACCACGCTGAAGACATTGCTTAAACTTTTAATATTTGAAGTATGAATATAAAAAATGTACTTCCAAAACCTACACATTAAAAGTCAGAGTTTAGGTTTTTGAGTTAAAACTATGCTTCAGGGGCAGTCGGTCAGCGGTTCAATCCCAGCCCCTGCTGTTGTGCCGACCTGTGAATGTGTGCGATTGATGGTTGGAAGAGAGTGATTTCCATAGAAATCAATATTAAAAAAGAGAAACAAATTTATTGCGAAAAGTACTCAGAAAAGATAGAGTTGGCAGGGAACACCCGCTCTCGTAAGGTCGGCACACCTCCGTAGCGGAAAACGAACCATTTATTCTAATGTAGCTTAAGAGCTGCCCGATCCCTCTCTGTTCTACAAGACCAAACTAGTACTTTCGGAGTTACATATTGTACCAAACCCAGATACAAAGAAGACATGGAAAAGAACAAAGTGATTCAACGGCCCATCTTTGTATAAATGCTGCGGGCTACCTGCTGGCGCCACCTGTTGTATTTTGATATCAATCGAACAATCTGTTTTACTTCTCCGAGGTAATGCCACGTCAATGTCTGTCAAAGCTCAGTTGTGATTCGACTTGAAACAGTTGTGCTTAAAATAACACATAATATAGAAAGGAAACATCTTAAAAGAGGTATAAAATTAAAGTGTTTTCACCCACGCCAGACCACACCCCTCATTATGACGCTTTGCCAACTTCTGCATGTATTTAACTACTTTTGTTTGGAAAAGCATATTTGAATAATAAATACAACATTACAAAAGGTTATGATATAAGAAGGTCGCAGCTAAGACAATGAAATAAACCAAATAAATGTTATTGCCAATGCATTGTTCTTGCTCTCATTGTGATCGGGCCGAACTACATCAAGATAGACACGGGAGGAATTTTGAAAAGCTCCTGATTTCTATTCCTCTTTGTTTTTCTTCTCACATCTCCAAATGACCTCCACAAATCTTCAGAGGTGAGCTCTGTCATTTTTCTGAATACAAAAGAATCCAGTGAGGGGAGCCAGAGGAGCAGGGGATGAATATTACAGTATGTCTGATTAGGATTTTTCCACTGCGTGCTTGGAAATGTCAAGAACAATTGTACTTAAACTTTTAACATTAAGTTCCATCTCTAACTGACAGATCATTCGAAAACACCAACAATATCTGTCATTAGTAAATTGATTTATTATATTAAAAACAATTGGCTGTGGTAAGGTGGCCAAGTGGTTACGCCTCGCTCAGACTGCACACGGGACCACTGCGACTGCTGCCGTCGTGAGACCACGTGTTTGCATAACCCTAACCCGGTGAAAATGGACTCCATATGGTATTAATCCGGAGCTCCACGACGCTGACGCTGACGGCTCCGCAGTGCTTCGAGGTTGGTCTGAGCTGCTCTCATTACTTTTAATTATTCAACTTTTTGCGGCCTCCGCGTGCAGTCTGAGCTGAGTAAGAGCTTTCGCCTCAAAAAGCAGATTCTGGGTTTAATTTTTGTTTCAGAAGTTTTATACAGTCACTAAGCAACAGAACACACAACTAAACTGACTGAAAGCAGTGAACGAAAAATTATAAATAGGGCATTCCCATTGGAGGAAGATCAAACTAGTGAAAACAAGAAAGAAACGGTGAAGATAATGAAGTGAACATCATCTTCAAAATATAAAGCAGTACTTAACTAGCTCAAACACTGAGCTGTGGTTATTGTATTCATGTTCAGGGGGCCTTGTAGCCTGTAGCCTTTAGGTTGCCCAACAGTGATATATTATGCCCCATTTTAACATTGCATGTACCGCTGGAGAGCCATTTTTTAAATTTCGACAATGTAAAAACAGTTTGAAACCAAGTGCAACCAAATGAGTGGTGGCAGTTACATTTATTTTAACTGAATTGAATTGAATTTGTTTCCCTGTTCCCTCACCGAAAAAGCAATAAAACGTGTTCAACTTTTTGCAGCTCTAATAGGTTTAATTTTTTTTTACATTTCTTTCAGTAGCACAAAGGTCAGTATTGGATTTATTTGAGATTTCTTTACTCCAAGCGCAAGGTTTTAATTAACAATCTTATGTAAGTCAAATTTTTCACACCGCCTTGAAGGCAGCGCTGGTGACCACACACTGAAGGTCGCATGGGGACAATGCGATTGCCTTGGTTTGAAAAATAGTTTTTTGTACTTTAAAGACTATAGTTCAAGCGCCTTCAGATAAGATAATAACTGAATCTCTCTTATCAGCCAAAATTGTGAGTCTTTTCGCGCGGACAAGGTGATTTTCTCTCCTTTTTTATTGTTATCTCCTCCTAATGAATCTCTATTAGCATTGGAGAGAATCTTCAACTATGGTCAGGCCTGAACACGGGAGGTCAACCGTAAAACCCATAGTAATAGCTCATTCAAAATGTTTCAGAAAGGACACAGAATTAATCCATCATTGAACAGTGGAATAAAAAGTTACATTTATGAGCAATTTTTTTTCCGAGTTTGACTTTCACCTTATGTTATATTGAAAAAAGGACTTTGTTCCGGTCGATTATACAATTCATGTTTCAAACTTAGGTTCCTGCTCTGAATTTAAAAGCGGCAACAACCTGACCCCCGGAGCGTTATGCTGCGGTTTGTATAGACCGGTATTTGACAATGAAGCTGGAAGTAGTAGCCTATATTTATTTTTAATTTTATAATTTAATGTGGACAAACAATCCTGACATTTTGTGTTTTGTTTTAGACACATTTCAAAAGCTGTTCAACTTTGGCGACCTTTGGTGTCATCATGCATTGCCAATATAAAACTTTTCTTTCCTTAAAGGTGCACTACGTAACTTCTGGTGCCACCCGCTTGTTTATGTAGATGTCCATTCAGATGTTAATGCTTTGTTTCTTATTTTCTTATTGTATGTCTTTATAAATAATAAACATCATGCATGTAAATAGACAAAAAGGGTCACATGCGCTAATATTTTGTTGGACCACCTTTAGATTTGATTATCGCAGAGAAAGACCACTGCACAAAGCCTTCTCCAGCTCGTCCCAAACACTGGTTCAAATCTGTAGTAGATTAGTTTCTGCTTCTCAGATGTTTTCTCAGCATGATGCCAATGATTTGACCCATCTCAAACCCACTGACATCTTTTCCATGACAGCGGGATTCGTCTTTCCACATGGTTGTTTCAGAGATGAGAAGCCACTCACTGTCACACAGCTGGGTTTAAATACTTAGTTGCAGCTGAAAGACCATCACCCGTGAAGCAGTTATCCAGTCGGAGGCGAGTACCTACTGTAATTGCTTAGTTGAATCCAAGTGGTGACTTATTTTTTGGACAGGCAGTTGTATGTAAAGATTATATAATGCAAAAGTTACACAGCAGCACACGCAGTAAAAATAAAAAAACAAAAAGCAAAATCACAGTTCATTTGGAATTAGACCAAAAACGTCTTTATAATGAAATGAATTTGGTTACACATAGTGACATTAACTCTCCGACAACCATTTTAAGTTGGAATGTTCCACCGCATAACATTCTTATATTTTGGACATTTTAAACTGCAACACAATATGATGGCAGCTGATGTTTTGCTGCCGAATCCTTTTAAGAAAATAAAACAGCAGAACGAGGTAAAAATGGTGAAATGAGGCAATACCGTCTTGTCTGCGGGAGGATAAAGATTACTCAAACATGCATGAGTCACTCTAAATACAACTTTGAGTAGTTTGATGAGAAAGGAAAACACTCGCTCTTTAAAGGCTGAAGTTGCACAATAGGTCTCCTTTAAACTTATCTCCATGGAGACAAACAGGTGGCAGACACAGTTCTGCTTTAATATCAAAGACTGCTGTATGGATCAATTTAGTTTATTTCACAAAACTTACCGGTTGAAAGGAAAGTTATTTGTGTTATATAGTTGTATTCGCTGTTGCATGTAGAGATATTCCAAAGTAATTCAGCTTAAAAATGGATTTGATATGAATCTACGGTGAATACCCTTTCGATTCCAAAGTGTAAGTCAATGGTATCCAAAAAAACCAACCACAAACGTCCTCTACATGACTGGTTAGACTTGCTAGTTTTAAAAATACCACCTCAAACTTCTGCTCTTCCAAACCGACATCAAAGCCATTCTGTCTCGGCTGCTGCACACCGCGCTCCTTTTCTCCTTCACGTTGTTTTCGGTTCTTTTATTTTGACATCTCGATCGATTTGCACACGCCATGATTCACCAGACGAGCTCCATGCCAGGTGTTTACCGCAGCCCACAATCATCTGTCGGCTCTGACACGGAGTCGGCCTGATCTCGTCAACGCTGTTACACTTTGCACGGCGCATCGCACTGGTGCTAATGCTTCCAGACACACATCAAACCTGGACAGGAAAGGAAGGGGGGGCGCAAGAGATACATGTGAGGTTGGGCTATAGCAAGGCATCGTTCGGATAGATGGATCGGATAGAACGTTGAGCCCCGTCATTGCTGTCATCTTAATTTTTGTTCTGGCACGTCAACCAAAAACATCCCCCACCCTTCCTCCTCATCCCCCACAGCTTCAACTGTACAAAAAATATTGTTGTATGCAATGTGTAACTTGTAACTGCTTGTCTCCATGGAGTTGTACCCCAGTAGGGCAATACAATTATTTCTCTTACATTTATTCAATTAACCTGTGGGTAGTTGGCTTGACAAAAACACAGGAAATTTGAGTTCTAATAGAATCTGCTTCACCCAACTTATGTTTGAATCTGAAACACGAGAAAACAAAAAGGGAGGAGGTGAGTGTGCTTTTGTTAGAGATGAAATAGTTACCCACAGGTTGTCCTTTGGGGTGTTTTCAACATTTGAGTACGTATCCTTTAAAATTTAGCTAAAACCGTCTCAATCCATTCTCTTCATTGTTTTATACAAGCCTCCCCAGCACTGCCAAAGTTTTATTGATGATTTTACTGAGATGCTTTCAGTTGTGTGCACAGACTTTGATGGTTTGGTCATAACAGGTGGTTTCAATGTTCATGTTGATAATATTTGTGACAGAAACGCTAAAGAGCTTCATGCTGTCCTTGAAACTTTCAGTCTTACTTAGCACATGAGTGGCCCCACCCACAGCAGAGGTTAGATCTTCTAATTACAAAGGGGGTTAATATTTCAAACATCAATGTGGTCTGGCTCCCACTTTAAAGCAGCTCTGCTTGTATACAAGTCTCTCCATGTCCTAGCACCAAAGTACATCTCGGACATGTTAGTGCCATATGAACCATCTCGGACTCTGAGGACCTCGGGGACCAGCCTCCTGCTGGTGCCCAGAGTCAGGACTAAACATGGGGAATCTGCGTTTCAGTTTTATGCAGCTAAAATCTGGAACAGTCTTGAGACAGGCCTCTACTCTGGCATTGTTCAAATCTAAACTAAAAACTGTTTTTTAGCTTGGAACTGTTGTGATTTCTGTCATGTCTTTGTGATTTTAATGCATTTTTTCCTTTTGTGTGACGCACTTTGAATTGCCTTGTGTACAAATTGTACTCTACAAATAAACTTGCCTTGCCTTGCCTTGCCTAGTTGCCCGTGTGTGTGTGTTGGGGGGGCTATAGATGATCAATATCTCAAAAAGGTGAGCGTGCACAAACGCTGTTATTCACAAAATGTTTGGGTCAATCAGGCATTTTGCAGTCAATCAGATACTAGGGAGACCAATTTCACATGTTAACCTATCCATATTTATATTTATTTGGTGTGGACTGTGCATGTTCATGAACATACAGGAAACACCTGATGTAAACACACCGGATTAGCCATGGGCTAATTTTTTTCTGTTGTCCCGCATTCACTCTCATAATACACTCTCATTCATACACATGTTTTTAGTGGCAGGGGAAACCGGAGTACCTGGAGGAAACCTACGCAAACAGGGTGAGAACATGGAAACCATAACCAATAAATGATCAATATTTCAAAAACATAGCGTACACAAAAGCTGATATTGTGTGCACAAACATGCACAGTCAATCAATCAAAGTTTATTTGTAGAGCACAGTTCATACTAAAGTAACTCAATGTGCTTTACAATAGTAAAAACATATTAAAATCACAAGACAATAAAAGCCAAGCCAAGCCAAGCTGCCAGCGCAGATGATGGTGCAGTTCTACACGGCCATCATTGAGTCCATCCTCACCTCCTCCATCACCGTGTGGTACGCTGGAGCCACAGCCAGGGACAACAAGAGACTACAGCGCATTGTGCGTTCTGCTGAGAAGGTAATCGGCTGCAGACTTCCATCTCTGCAGGACCTGTACGTCTCCAGGGCTCTGGGACGAGCAGGTCGGATCACAGCTGACCCTTCTCACCCTGGACATGGTCTATTTGAACCACTCCCCTCAGGCAGGAGGCTACAGTCCATCCGGACCAGAACCTCCCGCCACAAGAAAAGTTTCTTTTCCCTCTGCCGTTGGACTCATGAGCACTTCAAAACACCTGTCACTTTAACTGCAAATATTCATCACTCACTGCACTGTCACTTTCTGCACTCAAACTGTAAATCTAACTGTAACTCTTGTGTACATAGAAATGCCTATTTTTATTTTTATTGTATAGTAATTTTAAATTGTTTCTTAATGCATGCCCTTTATATTGAAAATATATGTTGTTTTATTATTGCTCAGTGTTTTATGTTGCACCTTAAGGCCGAGACAAGTTCCTATGTTTGTGAATTTTGTTCATTGACAATGGCAATAAACTCTTTCTGATTCTGATTCTGATGTAATCAAAATGATTGAATTATAGATAAAATACCTTCACTCAAAAGCACAGCTAAACAGACCTGTTTTTAGCCTTGATTTAAACACTGCCAGCTGAGGTCGTGAGACGGTTCTAGATTTTAGCTCAATAAAACTAGAATGCTGATTCCCCATGTTTAGTCCTGACGCTGGGCACCAGCAGGAGGCCGGTTCCTGAGGTCCTCACTTTTATATAAGCAGAGCCGTTTTAAAGTCTCTTCTCTGAGCCACAGGGAGCCAGTGCAGAGACCTGAGCACAGGACTAATGTAATCCTACTTCCGGGTTCTAGGTTCTAGTCCTCACAAGTAAGTTTTTTGGGCACAGGCACAACTTTAGTGCAGCTTATTCAGGCAATGAAGTGATGCAGGATGGACCGCCAAAATGTCTTTATATTCCAGGTTTGTGTCCAATACACTTTTTTTACAACTAAGATGCAGACAACGTGCAGCTGATTTTGTTAAGTCCTGCTTTTACATTATAAGTCGTTTTTGCTCTGTAGGAACCCTTTTCAGTTCCAGCACTTTTTTGAATGAGATGTTTCCTTAATTAAACATTTAAATGTTCAATCAACACAATGCATATGCCAATGTTAAAACCAGACTTATAGTCTCGGGCCTTAAAAGTTAGGCCCAATAGGACCAAAGCCCGACAGAATTAGACTTGAGACTGACTGCTTTTTAGCCTGACATTATTCAAATGAGCGCCATGAACAGCAGACGCACCAGCCCTGAACCCAGTCCGATGTCAGGGTTAGGACAAAGATCTTCAGCTCTAAGTTCGACCCACTTTCAGCGACTTTTGCTGTGTGAATGCAAGTAATAGTTCCTCTGACTAAATGGGACTGGGAGATAAAAGGGATTAGTTCCTGGTACTGTTGTGTGCGAAAGCCCCTTTAGTCTATGAGGGGAAATATAAATGTACTAATTTAAAAGAATAAAGTTGAGTACTCCAGCAAATGATATGGAAGATTGTATTCATTTATTTATTGTTTGAAAAAAGTAATTATCACTATTTTTTTTTTAACACAAATTAGGTATTCATCACCCCTCCATCACTGCTGCCACCGATTGCATTCCCCGTGGGACAATCAAACATGCCTTCATGACTTAATTTTGGATCAATCATACATCCACGGATTTCCTCACTCTCTGCCAAGTACGGTATTAAAAAAGACATCATCTTTATCTCACTTTTGCAAATGCTTGACCCTCATTTTATCACGCTCTCCGCTGTGAAGTATAATCTCTTTTACTTGAGACGGAAACCCACAGGGGCCAAACAGCCAGTGAATCCTCTTACAGAAAATTGCCATCTTATCAGACAAAACATCGCCACGACATCGCTTCTCAAATAGACCAGTAATACGTCTTTGCCAGCTGAAATGTGTAGTTTTTTTTCATATTAAGTCCCTTTTAGCATACAATGTGAATCAGTTCTTTTTCTATTACAAAGATTTTGGAGAGATAAAATGGCAGCCCAGCGGTGGTCTGCTATCGCGGTTGAAAAATGAACAGTTGTCAGAAATAGAGAGCACATATTAAAACCGGCACCATCTGTTAGGGATATGCCATTATACACGATTGGATTGTTTGTTATTCGTTATAATTAGCATGGACAGCTCAGGTATGTGAGAAGAAATTAACTGTGATGCATAATGAGGGAGATATTATGCCTTGTTTGATTAAGCGTTTATTTATTTATTTATATGTATTGTATACGGGGAAATTACTCTGACTGATTGGCCCAACACATGTTCATACCATCTGCTTGTTTTCCTTTATGGAAGTTACATTTTGTATATTGTATATTGGAGGCTGACTCAATTACAATGGAGCGTTTACTTAACTATGGTCAAGGTTATGCATGTTTAATTACTTTTGGAATTATTTTATAGGCGCACTATAACTTTTCTGATGGTAGGTCGACAAACAGCTGCATGAAGATATTATTGTTTTTGTTTAGAATGTTCCACAGTATGGCATTAAACTTCAACTTCATGAAGACAAGCAGGTGATATATATATATATTTTTAAGAAAAGGACTGTATTATCAAATCAAAATCCCATTTAGTCCAAAATCTGTCAAATTTGTCCATTTCCAGATTAAGTCTGAATGTCATTGTTTCCATTTGTCTGATGTCTGTTACTATGTCAGTCCTGTCCTTTATCGTTGGTGAGGTTTGTGTCACAATCTCTTGCTGATGGCCTTTATGATTGTTCTTTTTCTTTTTTTATGGTCTAGTTGATGTCTTTGTATTTTCATTTTAAAATTCACTCTGGTTATTCTGTGTTTTATGTATGATCAAAAAAACAGCAGTAATTAGACGAATGCAGTAGTAGTTGGTTGGCTGCTTGAAGGTGATGATGTAGGACTTTTAACAAAGGGATAATTCAAGAGGAATGTTATTAATAAAGAATCCACATTATTACGTTAATCAAAAGTGAATTAATGACAAGCTAAGTATAAAACTGCACCCCCCTTATACCCAAAACTTACTGAGATAGTGTGAGATAGCGATGGTAAAATGAAAAAAGAATTCGAAACCTGGTTTGAGCTAAAGTGTGTGTGTCTCAATGAATCCTCTGAATGAACCGTTTGCAAGTTTACAGTGCAAGTACCATGGGCAGTGCGTAACCTGAGCGTAATTTAATGTAGAATTGTTGTCATGGTAATAGAAATGTTTCTTCAAATTTGCATTTGGCACTTTGGATAAACCCACCCAAGCACCTGAAACTGATCTCACCTGAGTCTTTATTAGACCCCAGTTACATTTACGTTGTTATGTTCCCACCTGTGTCTGTGTGGGTTTGCAGTTGGTGCTGGTGCAGCTAAACGTGGCCCTGACCAAGCCTAGCTCAAGATCTTATTGTTTTGCCTCGAAGGTATGGTAACAGACATCTTCAATCACCAGTGTTTTATTGTTAAACAGTACTTGTTTTGGTGGTGTCAGCTGCTTGCCGCTTGATTTGTATGCCATTCTATGGGACATTCCAGGCAAACCAGCAACATTTCCATTGAGAAAAGGTTTCAGACCCTCCACCTACAGGACTAAAGACATTCCATCTTTGTAAGTCAAACCTGCATTAAGACGTTTGCCAGTTTCTTATCTGTCACTCTGTCAGTGCTCAGTCCTGCCTCTCTGCTCCACGACTTATCTGAATCCTCTATCTTCCAAAGCCCAAAGGCGTGCCTCTTTTTGGGGCTGGCTCTGAGACGAGATTGCCTCCCGGTAAGCACTATCCACGCCGCTCTACGGGGATTTCACTGTTTGATCTACACTTGCTTTCCAACAATAGGTCGGCTTTAGGAGGATTCCCGTCTCTGTGATCTTGCAACACATTCCTTCTCTCCCAAAGGTTTGGCCCCAACACCTGGAGGGATTACAGCCATTATGAAATGTTCTATTCTTTGATTTCGCAACGTCCATTAGTACAGTAGCACTCTTGAAATAGACGGTGAAGAAAGTTTTCTGCTTTCAATGCACTGATTAAAAAAAAAAAAAAAAAAAAAGACTTACATTCAATAAATTACATTTTACAATAAACACCCTCTAACACAGGACATTTAGGAAGCATTGCATAATCAAGTAAAATCCTGTTCGGAAAGACATACTGTAAAGGTACATTATCAAAATAATTAAGGGTATTTTGTCTTTTTAAATTTGCAAGAGGACAAGCAAAACATTTAAGATCAGTAGGATTAAAAAAGTATATAATATATTGTTGACCCTATAAATTATGCCACTTTCTATTCAATTATTTTATGTTAAATGAACATTTATTGTTTAAACACATCTTTGTGAAAAACAAAGTTATTTGCTTTAAATCAACATAAAATTATGAAATAGAAAAAGGTGACAGAGCCTTTTTAAATAGGGTCACAGTTTTATTTTCAATGGTTAAATGACTTTGACTAACTGTCTAATTGACTCAACCGTGTCCTGCACTTTACGTGTTTAGTGGATACGAAAAGCCTTTAAAACCTTTCTGTTTCAAATTCCAACTATGGCCCTTTGAAATGGGCTTTCAACAATGTTACATTTGTTGTTCCTACTGATTTCTTGTTTACCAGAAATCTGTGACCCAAAACATTGCTAAAATAAAAAATTCCAGCAAATAGTTCTTACTCTTTTCCGCATTTTTATTTATTTAGCAAATTCCTTATCATCAAGTACAATTACCTCAACGTGACACTAAATGTAATCACCATCTAGTCTGTGAAGCGCTTGGTTATGTGCAGACGAGACAAGATATGTTTTCAATAATTATAAATTTGACAGGGAAATTCCCTACAAAAGTACAGCGGTTCTGAAACAAGTTTTCAAAAAGCACACTTGACAAAATCACACACAACTGCAAGGGGCAATCACTGAGATTGAAGGAGCTGAAATGGGAAATGGATTTATCTTGAATCTATAATTCAGAGTAAATTTGTGATCTTGGGTAAACAAAGGCGCCGTGAACACCAGAGAATGGGAGACTCTGATCCAGGCATTAGGATTCACCGCACCCCTCCTTTAAATACATTAAACAAACGCATAAGTGCAAACCAATGTGAAGCGCAGCCATGCATCTCCAGAACCTCTGCCTATAGAAAATGTCCTTCTTAGAATATTAATGTATAAGTAAAAGCCCTTATTGCTGCTAAGAAACATGAGTTAAATGTGGTCTAAAACACTTTTCTGCTGGAGGGTCCATTCATATACTATTGCTTTGCCTCTAATGTTCCACTATATGCAATTAAACGTATTTATTTCCGCTGAGAAAAACAGGTGACGCCACCAGGCCCAGTTACAGGTCAGATCTATGAAGAAGCAATTCCTCTCACAGTAAGAATCCATGTTTTTCAAGGTAAATTTGAGCAATAAATTACCTGTATAATTGAATAAAAGTCATATGCCACACTGTGGAACATTTCAAGCAAAGCCATAAGATCTCCATGGAGACAAGCAGATGGTATACCGTCCAAAAAAATAATAATAATAAATTGTACATGCACATTTAGTAAACCATAGTCACATTTAAAAGGAACTAGCCGGCTAGTTTTGTTTTGTCTATCATAAAAATATGGATAGTACTCTTTGATAACATTGTACTTTTAATTTTAATCTTATTTATTGTTATATTTTACTTGCCTGACCAGCCAGTTCCTTCTACATTCTGGTCCTCGTAAACCGCCATGTTTGTTTAGACAATGGACGGACCCTGCGTTTCTGTGATTGGTTAATCTGCTTGTCAATCACGCCCTTTGGAAATTGGGGAGACGGGATATGATTCCAGACTAAAACGTTTTAGTAATCTTTCGTCAAAGCATGTGGTCTTGGCTGGTCAGGTGAATATTTTACAGCGTAACAGTACTCTTACTTAAGTTTAGTGTTAGTTTAGTCGTTTATTCATCAGGGAAAGTGCACATAAAACATTGAGCAACAGGAAAGGTGCTTCATGCCAATAACATACAATAAATGTACAGTATACATTTCAAGTATATTAATACAAACACTCATCCAGTCATTCATTTAGTAAAACCAGTCCCACTCCAAAGCACGATATCACACACATCCGTACAACGTTTACATATTTACAATCCATGTTGCTGAATTCATTACAGTTCAGTGCGTACATGTGTGTTTAGTTAGAAGCCATTGTTTCGTCAGGTGTGTAAACATGTCATAATTTGTACATGATATGGAGGCTGTTCCAGTGGGTTATGTGGGGAGTGGGGAGAATGAGGACCGGCCAAAAGAGGTTCTGCATCTTGGAACATCTTGGCTCGGCACGTTTTCTCCGAAGTGAGCGCAACAAACTTTCTTCAAATTAGGAATGAGTTTAAATAGATGTGTAATTTGATTTAATTTAAGCAGATTTCAGTTAAAGCGAAAAGTGATGGAAGCTTTATGTTGACAATATTAAAACATTTGTGTTTCTTGTACTGCTTGTTTAGTTCATCCAATTCGGCTGTGTCCTGAGTCCTTTGTTCCAGATTTTGTGCATTATTGAATGTTTGTGCTTCCAGATGTTATGCCCAGACAATTACTCTTACAATTTCTCCAACTTGAGTAGTTCTACTTCTACTTGAGTAATATTTTTGGTCACTCTACCCACTTTTGATCACAAATTTAAAACAAGTTTGTTGTTTTTTTTGCCACTCATTCAGTTGTACATAGGTTTATGCTCTTCTAAGGTTTATTACAGGAGAAGGATACAGAACTCACCACTGTGAATTATAGTCTAAAGTAGAATGGCAATCATTGGATGCACAAAGAGAACAACACTGCCTTCTTGTTTGTGTATAAAGCTCTAGTTGGCATTTTGCCTGATTATTTATCAAGTTTATTGCACATCAGATCAGGTATTCACAGTTTGAGGTCTCAGGACATTTTTTATCTTACAATCCCATCATTTTAACACAGACAGGAAAAAAGGCTTTCAGCAACTTTGCTCCCTCATGTGGATCAAAACCTAGAGACTTTTATTAATTAAATCATTTTATGCCTTTTAATGATTTTAAAGAACTGGTCAAGGACACCCGCTGGGCCAATGCACTTGTATACTTTTATCTCTTTTATCTCATATTGTATGTTTAAATGTGTTTTTATGAATTGGTTCATTTCATTGAATGCTATATTTTGTGTTTTAGTATCCTGTGTTTGTTTGTTGTTTATTTTGTGTTGTGTTTTAACCCATGAGAAAGAGAACTTTTCTCATTGGGTTTTCCCTGTATAAATAAATAAAATGAATGAATGTATATTTCTACTGTACATTGACCGCAAAGTCCGATCTTATTTCAAATGATGAAGTAAATCTTATTTTATTCATGGCTTATTGACTACCACTACTTTCATCCCAAGCCCCGATATTTTTACAAGATTGTTTATTTGGGAGTTGATATGAGAACTTTTACCGTTAAATTTTGGGACCAGATTTGCCGGATGGATAGGAAAGTGGTGCAAGTTATTTCCAGCCTTCCTCGATTGTAAATTTAATGACCTATTTGAAAGTGATTATGACGTTTTATCTATCTTAATGATGAGACAATTAGTAATTTGCTCGCTAAACCAAAAAAGCTACAGGGTAAAAACACACAATTTAGATCGGTCATGCACTGTCGAAATTTTATTATCTCTCGAGGCTTAATTGGTTGGATTTTCAAAGCAATTGGAAGCAAGTCTATTTTTGATATCTTTGTCAAACCTCGAAGGCAGGACATTGTATTGCTCTATTTGGCCTCACCAGAGCAGATTGGATTGCAAAAGCTTTTAAAATTCCTAAGTTGTTTCTTTTGTAAAGCCATTCCAGACTGTTATCTGAGTGTTCAGGGACTTGCCCGCATTTAACTGACTGGCCACAACATGCTGGAGTTTGTTTTATCCTTTTTTTGAGGCCAGACAGGAAAAAACAGGACACCAAAATTACACTTCAGGAAATAAAAGCAGAAGAGTTAGTGAGGCTATCACAGCAAACTAGTCATGTGATGATTGTTTTTTGCCGAATAACACAGGCAAGTCTGTACCAGTGAGGCAACTTTGTACCAGTGAGGCAAACTTTGTACCAGTGAGGCAATTGTAGGCAGGTGAGGCAACTTTGTCCCAGTGAGGCAACCAGCAAGTCTGTCCCAGTGAGGCAACTTTGTACCAGTGAGGCAACTTTGTACCAGTGAGGCAACTTTGTACCAGTGAGGCAAATTGGCAACTTTGTACCAGTGAGGCAAATTGGCAACTTTGTACCAGTGAGGCAACTTTGTCAAAGTGAGGCAACTTTGTACCAGTGAAGCAACTTTGTACCAGTGAGGCAACTTTGTACCAGTGAGGCAAGTCTGTCTCAGTGACCAACCCATAGTCCCTTCCAGTGTTTGTAAAGAAAACGCTGCGTTCCATTAGCTGGTACCAGTCCACGATTTAGCACTATTGCATTTCCAATGAAAGAGTTAGCGTTGGCCTCCAAACATCACAAACTATGAAACACCAGGGCTGTTTTGTCTATTGACAACCTCTCAAGCATGTGTATAATGCCAGAGCCTCGTTAGAAAACATTACAATTTTGTAGCACTGTTATTTTGTAGCACTGTTACTGTTGAGTAGATTGTTACTGTTAGCGATTTGGAACAACATTAGCATACATGCTAATGACCTCGAAATAAACATTTCTTTAATCTAATGTTATTCTGGACAATAATGCATCAAAAACATAGTGTGCCGCAACAGGTTGAAACTATTGATTGTTGGCAAATGCGATTAACATATAAAGAACAACACTGTGTCTGCGGTGTCTACAAATGACAAAATTACTTTTTTTTTTTTTATTTGCTGCCTCATTAAAATGAATGGGATGGAATGTTTACATAAGTCGGTCTCACTCCTTGAAGACTCTTGGTGGCAGAAGACACTATAAATATTCTGGTAAATTTTGACTATCTATATCTCTTTGTATAAAAGTGTATTTGTTGCATCACTAAAATAAACTACAATGTTAGAATGCTTTGCCTGGAATATTCCACAGTATGGCTTTACATTTCTTTG
The DNA here is from genome assembly GCA_015082035.1 of Chaenogobius annularis. Taxonomy (NCBI): domain Eukaryota; kingdom Metazoa; phylum Chordata; class Actinopteri; order Gobiiformes; family Gobiidae; genus Chaenogobius; species Chaenogobius annularis. The sequence goes on along the minus strand of BJKM01000502.1, from coordinate 250,065 downwards.
TCAGCTGACCAAGCTTGCTTTGTTTTTGCTTTTCTGATGTTGTTTGTTTGACCAATAAAATTTAAATGAAGGCATATGTTTGATGCCATACGGAGGAACATCACAGGCAAAGCACAAGCATCTCCATGGAGACAAACAGGTGGCAGATCCAGAAAAGTTACATACCGCACTGTTTGGTATTGCGCTTTCGAAATAATTATGCTATTTTTGTCAATCACTGTGCAACCACTTTTTGCAGAAAATGTTTAATGAATGTTTAATGAAAAATTACAAGTTAAGTAAAACTCACCTTTTTCAAATAATAATGATTTAGCTCTTAGATGGGAGATTGTGGGGGCTTTCATTCGGCTTCAGCTTGATATAAATATGTTCATCTAATAACATTTCTTCTGTCTAAGCCGGTCCTGGTTACTAACTGGGTTTTGAACGACCACCTTGTGAATTACCTGCGAGAGTCATTTCACTAATGTCTTTTTAATCACCTCCAAAATCACTGTATCCACTGTGAAAGCTGCCAGTTTTCTCTCCCTCGAAACGTCCTGCTTTGCTGTAATGATTCTGTGAGGGGAGGGGGTTTCATTTCCGCTACACGATCCATGACAAAGTGCTGAAAAAGATGCTTATTGCAGGTCCCTGATTGTCTTTGTTTTTTTCTTGTAGGGATGATTGTTGCTATTTTGAGTCATCAACAAGATAGTAACATATATACATTCTCACTCAATTATATTTGCTGTTTTGTTCAAGCTCAATCACGTTGTCTTTTTGTTACTGACAGAGTGGAAAAAACAATAACTCCACCCTAAAAGGAGAAGGTTTTGCGTTAAATTCCTGGATAATTTTTTATGTTAGCATGTTCTTCCTGTGTCAAAGTAGGTTCTAAGCTGGGGGTTACTTTACATTTTTTTTCCAGGACCACTGCGTCAGTCCCCAGAATCTGGATTGAGATGGAAAAGACAGCCTTTCAGTTCAATGCCCCAAATGATCTGCAGCAAAATGAGCTGTGTTTGAGATGGTCTCGCTAAGCACTTTCGCTTAGAGAATAGCGGATGTACTGTGAAGTAATGTCCATCAATTATTTGTGGATGCAAATGTAAAATGTTTGTTGCCTCTTTGCCAGATCGTTCAAGTTTTAACCTGGTTGAATAAAAAAAATAAAAACATATTGGTAAATCCTCTAGCTGTGAACGTCAGAAAACAGAAATCATTACCTAGGGAAACAATATGAATTCTCAGAATAATTGTGAGTTCTTGAGAATCCACCTTGAACCTGTCAAGTTCGAATCCATTCATCTTGAAATGGCAATCGGAATGCAATCGGTCCAAACCAAAACACACACGGCAATGCATATGGATGAACACGCAACATGAAGCGCTTTAAACATTTACTCATATTTGTTTTTTCTCAGATTTTACATGAAAAAGTTTGTGCAGCACGTAAGATTAAGGGGGACATGGCTAACCACTGTGAAACTCATCAAGGTGTCGTAGTTTTCCCTAGCCAAGAAAGAGGGTCTAAGGACAGGGGACTTTGGGATATTTGTCTAAGGACAGGGGACGCTGCCACATTGCTAAATTCCTATAAACATTGTTTAATCTGTTTTCATTGTTGGCATGAATTGTAAATAGTAAAAGGCACGTGAGATCTTTGTTCAAAAGTACTTATTCATGTTTTTAGCTATTTTTTCCCCCTATTAATACAACACAAAACAATTAAGATTACGGTAGTAAGATTAGAAAGTAAGATTTATTAAGCCTTAATAAGTGCTTAGTACTGGTAAGTGCTTTATAAATACCACGTAACATCAGTAATAAGGCTTGTACAGTCACTGTCGCTGTATCTTATCAGCATCACATTGTTGACATTTCTTTTTTTAATCCCCCGGTTGCTGAAGAGCCAGTATATTGCCATTTTGTCTAGAAGGGTCTTTTCATTCATTCTTTTTTCTCTTAAATCGTCTCCTTGCCCTCCATTTCTATTATCTCCAAATTAGTCCCTGGATGGTTCTTTAAATTGGATTGTCACTCATCAATTGCCGCCCGCTTTCTCTGTCTAATATTCCTACGCAGCTTTATTTGTGAGTCTGAAGGAGTGTTTCAGATCCCCTGCGCCTTCAGCTGTTGCCAGAGCAAAGTCCTTTTATCTGCAGTATGTAATAAAGAATACCATTGAATAGTTAAATGTTTTGGGTAAGCTTAAAATGTGGCTCGCGTCCAAAATATCATAGGCTCATTCATATCGTTCTAATGGAAATAGAGCAATGGCAAAAAGACCAATGTGTGAAATACAGCCGCACCGTTTATTCAGAGTTGAGTGACAAGCTGCTTTTTAAGATAAACTGAACCTGGCCTGTTTTCTCAATTTTTGTACTAAGAAGTCAGGAATTCCTACAGTAAATGGGGGCCCCACCAGAAAATATTTGAACCTGGGTCCATTTTCCTCGTCTATTGAATGCTTTGGAGAAAAGCTGGAGTTTTGGCCAGGGCCGAAACTGGTTTAAGGATTGGTAGAATCTGACCAGCAGCCATCGGTTGAGTCAAGCCGACTCAACCACACATTACAAGATCGTTGTCATTGTCTTGTATGTATTTATTGACAACAACTTCAAGATACCTAAAGAGGCATTATGTACATTTTCAAATTTCAAACTCAAATTCGATGACCGTTTCAAACACCCACCCAAAATGACCCTTTGGCACCTCTAAATCGACTCATATCACCGGAATGACCTGATTTTCCTTCCGAGACCTGTATAATTCTCTTTATTAACATTCCCTTTGATGTCCACAGCTGGAGACCCCCCCCCCTCTCTCCCACCTAACTTTACCACTATAAAGGCAGGCCAAGTGAATTTTAATGACTTCTTCAAAAACCTCTGCCACACCGTGATGCCCAGATCTGATCCATTGTTGTTGGCTGTTTTCTCGGTTAAGTGAAAGGACAAATAGTGGTTGGCTTTGATGTGTACTGTATACAGGAGGGAGGCAGCAGGAGAGGGGCCAGACAACAGCAGCATTTCACACATAAATAACTCATATATTCAAATTAAATGCATTCAGAAAGTTGTAGTTGGAGAGTAAAGGCACTTGGTGATGCTTTAGGACATGATCGCATTCATAAATCACGTCAAAATTTGGCATTTATGTCCTAAAGTCATTGCCTTCTTTGTTATAATTACAAAAATGAAAAGTGTGGATCACTGCTTTATGTAAACAGTTCCTCAAACTTTCAAAAAGAGGTTGTAGAGGGAGAAATATTACATGTAGGTGGAGCATCCGTCATTGGTTTGTCAAAATGTCATTGCTTTGTCTGGAATATTCCCCAGTATAACATTAACATGTACAAATATATTGTACAAGCAGCTCATAGGGTCAAAAAGAGACTGGTGTGTGCTGTCTGCCTGTAATTATAAGGCGTTTTACTGTGCGAAAAGCTGGAAGTGCGCTGTTAGAATAGTTGTTGTTGTTAGCGTTACCGTTCTTGTCTCTAAAAGTTGTGAAAAATGCTTACAAACTCATCGCAGTGAATAATAAATCAATTTTGACCACTCCAAAGCATTTAAAATGAACTAGTTATGCATAAAAATAGTGCCTTCATCTATCTTCGTGGAGACAAGCAGGTGATGCCATGCAGGCCAAATCAGTCAGAATTGTAGAGCGTCAAATTAAGTGCAGGTTAAGCGCCGGTTAACATGAACATGATTGTGTTGAAGATTTTCCTAAAAATGTTGAGAATTTTTCCTCAGTTTGACCATTTTGGTGATGTTTATAATTGTACTTCCAAGTTGGACATGAGCAGTAGATAATAGAAATGGGCTGTGTCCGAATAGTCCCTAATCCCTCATTCACTACAAAGTCCGGCAAAAGATTAAATATTGGTCTAATCTGCCTGACACGCACATTTTATAATCATCACTCTATTTAGCATGGATCGTATGTTAGATGTCAAACAGACTGGATTATTCAACTTTTACAGCTCAAGTTAAGGTAAAGCGGCTAACGCTAGCTGTAGCTGTAAAGTGGCTAACGCTAGCCACTTTACAGCTAACGATTTATTTGGGAGTGTTTTACAGGTATTTGAGTGCACTACTTTCTCACCTGCTGGATATTCGGGCTGCACTACGAAATGGTGGGACCCCTATTTAGTGCCCAAAGCAGAAAATAGACAGGAGACAAAAGTCCATATGAATTACACAACAGTTATGGTTTTACAGATTTTACAGATTCCTTTTTAGATCTCAGTTCTTTAAAACTGATAAATATTTACCAGAAGGACAATCCCACAAAAAAAGAGTCAGAATCAGTCATTTGCACTCTAAGTTAAATGCCATACTGTGGAACATCCCAGGCAAAGCACATATCCATGGAGAACAGCAGGTAGCATGCCATATGGTAGAATTCAATTCAATTCTATTCAAATTATTTTTGTTACACCCAAAATCACAACAGCAGTTGCCTCGAAGGACGACAGTGAAAAAAGGGACAAAACAATGTTCATAGGAAATTAGAAAATGGATAATGTGCATCTGGGGGGGTGGGACATTAGAGACAGTCGAGAGCGTTTCTCCAGGCAGTTGAGCAGCATCTGGATCTACAGGTCAATATTGCTGCTTCCTTTTGAATCAGTTGAATTCTTTTTATGGAGCTTTTGGGACACTGTGAGCAGGGAGTTACAGTAGTCGACTCTAGATGTAACAAATCCACAGATATGTTTTGCATCTGCATTGCTTTTAGGCAAGATTTTTCTGATCTTAGCGATATTACACAGATGAAAATAGGCTGGTTTACAGGCTTGATGTATATGTGCTTTAAGCAAGAGCTCTTTATCAAATAACACTCAAAGGTGTCTTGAACTGGAGGCTCAGTGTGATTATCTGCTAGGATAAAGGGTCTCAAGATGTTTAGGGCCTAGTACAATGACCATGGTTTTTTGCATGGTTAAGTATAATGCCATGCTTTCTGATCATGTTATTTAACGGCGGCACTTGAAATCTGAAATCATCTAATGCCATTTTCATGTGTCATTTAAAATGAGAATTCAATTGAACAAATGTTATTACACTACCTCCCCCGAAAAGGTCGCCACTTGGATTCAACTAAGCATCTACAGTAGGTACGAGCCCCCTACTGGATAACTGCTGCAGTTGAGGATCTTTGAGCTGCAACACGGTATTTAAACCCAACTGATGAGTGGCTTCTCATTTCTGAAACAACCATGTGGAAAGACAAATCCTGTTTGTCATGGAAAAGATGTTATTGTTTCTGAGAAGGGTCAAATCATTGGCATCAAGCAGAGAAAACATCTAAGGAGAAGCAGAAACTAATCTACTACAGGTCTGAACCCCAGTGAGAGTGTTTGGGACGAGCTGGAGAAGGCTTTGTGCAGCGGTCACTATCTCATGTGTGTGAGAAATAATAATTTTTGGACAGGGAAGTGTATTATTATATGTATATTTTGTGGCTGTTTTTACAGCCTGGTAAACCACACATCAATGTCTCAGTAGTACTGCTTTTAAAAGCATTGAACTTAACAAACAGATTATTATAATGATGTTTGCACTTAACTTAAAATGCTTTCCGCCATCACCACTTGAAGCGAGCAGCTCATGTGGGAGTGCTGTTGCATTGATCACGTGGCTACAGGGAGCATATGTCTTGATGTATTTGGGGTCTAGTTGTGGTCAGGAATGGGAAAAAAAGACAGCATACTCATTTAAAGACACATTCACGCTCTGTCAAAGTGATGTATTGACTGGAAAACACGTGTTATTGGTGTTACAGATAAAGCTAGCGATTGAAAAAAATATGGTAATGGTAATTTTCAAAACGCTGTCACAAGTTGAAGTGAAGTGGTAGTTTTTTGTTCCCAGAGAAAAGTGTTTTCTTCAGACTGGTACCGAGGGACTGTGCTGCGAAATTGGGGCTGTTTTGTTGCAGAGATAATAAAAATATAGCTATAAAACGGAGCAGTGAAGCACTAGTCAAATTGTGTATGCGTTCAACTGGTGAAAGGCCTAGTATTAGAGTAATAGTGGTAGTAGTAGTGGTGGTACTATTTATAGCAAAACTAGTAGGCAGTGACGGCCCGGAAGAATACTTAAAAAATGTATTTAGTTACATAATATTTAATACCTGAAAATGTATTTTGTGACGTATTCCATTACTTGGTCTCATCAGAGTACTGTTTTCTGAATACTTGGAATAATTTTACAATGAGTTACATTAAATCATACACTATAATATAAGCCCTAACCCACAATTAAAATGTAATGAAAACATGTTTGTTTTTGTTTCACCGTTTGTATGCATTTATTGACAAGATAAGAAGAACCTTTATCACAAATTAGAAAAGGAAAAATTGCACATGCACTCACTATAAGAGCTGCATTTTCCATTTTTCTCTCGAGTTCCCAAATTTTATGAGAAAATACCACAAAGTGTATTTTAGAAAAATAACTGTATGCTGAATACCACCAAAAGGCTGTAACTAAAAATACACATTTTAGTTGCATGTATTCAATTACTCCCCAACACTGCTAGTAGTACTAAGAGTTATTGCAGTAGTAGTAGTAGTAGAAGGAGTAGTTGGAGTAGCAGTTAGAGTAGCAGTAGTAGCTGTTCGTATGTTAGCGATAATAGTTTTAGGTCGTTTTCACACAGTTACTTTTAGGTCGAATTAAAAGAGCTTTTAGAGACTGAGTTAAAATGTAATTTCTCGCACTATAGGGTCAAAGTACTTTTGAATTCATGATTAGATTAGAATTTAGGATCAAAAATCTCTCGGGTGAACTGAAAATTCTATGAGGTGCGACGATTCAACTTGAGATACTGGAGACCCAAGATCACGTTTGCAAAAGCTCATGAACACTGCAAGAAAAGGCTAATTCAAACTCTTTTTTTTTTTTAATTCAATCTATGACGCAAAACCCTTTCCCCCAACTCGTATGCATGTGGATTTGCCAATAGTCTTGTAATGGTTCAACTGCAGATAGAGTGCAACAGACGGCAGCAAAAACATTTTACAGCACTAAACTACATAGAATCTGTTCAGTTTAAAAGTTACTTTCATCTTCACAGAGTATCTCCTGGTCGTGTCAGAGCGTTTTCCAAAAAAGCCTTCTATTCTCATCTCCCTGTGTGATACCAGCCACTGCCATTAGAATTCATCTTAATATCGTTTGGTACAGATCAGCGCCTAATTACCAGTGACAACGGGCAGCTGCAAGGTACATGTATTAGAGGAAGCAATGATCCGCTGGTAATGAGAGAACGGCGAGGGCTAGCCATTATGTAGATATGGAATTAGCAGTTAAACTAATCGCGGCAACGTCAGTCGTTTTAAAAGTATCGAGGAGGATTCAAATGTACAGGGAGGTTTCGCTTTCCTTTGGTGTGAACTAGAAGAACTGCAATACTGTGGAATATTCCAGCCAAAAGCAAACGTGTCAGGTAAACGTTACATAATGAGTCTTTAAGAATAACGCAGAAACTGAACGATACAGTATTTCATAATATTTTTGTAGCCAGACTGGTAACTAATTTAACCAAAGAACTAGACAATGCGATTTCAATTGCCCTTAACTTAACTTGACTTAAACTTGAAGTAACAGTAACTTTTCGGAGGCGGAAATTGGCAATTCAAAACATAATTCATTTTTTCATTAAAACATAGAACAACAACAAAAAGAGCAATAACACAACAACGGAAAAAAAAAACAAAGAGTATACTAAGTTCTGGAATTTTTTTATTTATTTTTTTAAATAGTCTATTTTCAAATTGAGTCCTGAGGTTATTTTTTTCCATTGTGCGCACTTCAGCACATTCTCAATGGAGAGCACATTACATTGTCTGCCAATAAAATAACAGAACTGTGGCCTGACACTTTTTGCCTTTCGTGTTGTGCTGAGGGTGGGCTCCCCGTCATTCACAGAGGCGCCTGCTCCTAAAGCCCCTACCCCAGCGGCGATATGCTCCGGTCTGACTCTGGCGCTCCCGTGTAAAGCTTCTGTGTGTATCTGGGCGTGGTCGCGGTGGTAAATTTGTCCAGGGAGGTAATGCTAACTGTTGCCTTTGTTTGTATGTATGTGTATGTGTTCTATTTTATGTTTGTTGTTCTGTTTTGACATGTAAGGGGCCGTGCATTTGGTGTGGTAGGCTCTGAGCAAAAATGTGAACTGAAAAAACCTAAAGGAACAAAGTAACACAAACTTTCAAATAAATCATATGTAAATACAACACCCACTTGTTCAAAAATGGAACAACATTTCTATGGAAACAAGCGGGTGCAGGTTCTCCTTTAACCCAAATATGAGTCAATTTTGTGGTGATAAAAGCCAACTCATTGTTAGAATGCTTGGTGCTTGATTTTTTTTGGCAATAAGTTACATACTGGGGCTTTAAGATTTACCCTTTAATAATGCATACACAGTAAATTTGTGTTTGGTACAATAAACTACTTCTACTACAGTACTTTGTCATTTTCCTTTGCCTTGAGTTGCCTGCTCTGCTTCCATTACATCCGATGTGTTTCTCAGTGTATACCAATTCGTTTAGTTTACTAGTTGTAGTGAAAATATGAATTTGTTTTGCGGCTCTTTTTACAAATGGAGAGGCTGAGACGGCTGATGGTTCCGCTGCTGCATGAAACCCATGGCAAATGAACCTTCTGCTCCGACAGTACGGCAAGAATAAAGATAATAATATAGTACGGCATGTTGTAGTCATATATTACAGAATTTCATATTTCAACCCGTGTCGTTTGTCATGCTTTGTGCACTTTGTCGACTTTTTGTAAAACATACGGTGTGTGTTTTTGTCAGTAAAGTAATCATTTCAGAACATTTTCAGCAATTGTAGACCCCAAGTGAGAAACAGTTTTGAGACAGTTTTGGCAAGAAACACTTTGCGCTCGGTTGTGAAATAGGCCATGACAAGGTATCATTTTCACTAATTAACTCTCTTTTTGGAAGCTTTGAAATTCACCTACATTATTTTTCCGGAGCCTATAATACAAGTCATTCAAAGTTCACTCAAAAAGTTGGCAAATTGTTCCTTGTGCCGAACAGTCAACAGTGAAAACCACAACTTTGCAAGAATTATGAAAAATTCTCCCTGAATATGAAACAATGTGGAGCTTTTGTGCTCAAATCTGGGACTGTAAAAACGTGCAAATCGAAAAGAAATCGCAACTCATTTAAAGGCGCACTGTGTCACTTTTCTGTTGGAGGGTCTGCCACCTGCTCGTCTCCACGGAGATGTTATTGCGACTCCAGTGAGAAAGCGTGATTTTCAGCATGTGTTTTCAGCTATTACAGAAAGTCCAACACCTATAACTGAATAAATACAAGAGTTGTGTTTTTTGTCATACTGTGAAACAAAGCAACAGCATCTCCATGGCGACAAGCAGGTACAGACCCTTCAGAAAAGTTACACAGTACACCTTTAAGTCTATCTACTTTTTTTTTTTTTTGTGAGGCTTTTTTCCCCCCCTTTGTTATTTGACGTTTCACAGTTTCTCATAAAATAAAAAAACGCAATTGTTCTTGGAATCTCCAGCTCCAGCGCTGTGAAAATATATTGACCTATTGGCTTTTCAATACATTTTTCATTCACCTTTTTTTGGCTCTAAGCACACAGCCTTTTTTACCCTTTTTCTATATAAACCTTTTGAAAGTCTGGCTACACATACATATTATACTGAACGTAATATAGTTTTGCAACTAAAGATAGAACATTGATAACAAACATTAATTTAAGTCTTTATTTAACTTTAGACTGAAATGAACAAGATTGAAAAGTAACATTATTAACAGTATTTAAATAGCGCTTTTCCACCGTCGAGGCACTCAAAGCGCTATGTGAATATACTATTATGTCATATAGTACGTTTACTCAAGTAGAAGTACAAAGGATAGGATGGTATATAAGGATAGACCACAAAAGGAAAACAAAAAAGGTAAATCATATCTGAAAGAGTTCAATTGTCAACATACAGTAAAGCTTCTTCCACGTGCAGACGTACTCATCGTGGGAAGAACGAGCAAACGTTTTACTGTCAAATGCATTAGCCTTGAAGTAGTGAAAGTACATGAAAAGTACTCAGAGAAGTATTAAAAGTGAATGTAACTTAGCACTACCAACCTCTGAAATAGATCCCGTTGAATCTTCCACCGGGGTGAAGAGGGAGTGGAAGAGGAAGAGGCCGAGGTGGCGAATAGTGCTGCTGCGGTGGACGAGGGGCGAAGGATGTTTACGATACTTGGCTGAAATGGCTTGCTGGATGAATGAGGGAGAGAGTGCATTTATTTGAATGCTTAAATTAATGATAAATTGATGAAGAAGAATGATAAGAAATGAGGACCGTCGCTCTAGCGATTAACCGTCCGACGGCATCTTCAAAATGTTGTGGAAGCTGAAACCCATTTTAGCAGTGAGAGATCCTTCCTCAGAACAGTAGAATAACAACAGAAGCAAAATACTAAAACAACAACAATGAAATAGAAACAGAAATGGCAAGAAAAATAATCAAACAGATGGGTTTTTATGCTCATTTTGACAGCGTGTTTCGACTCTTACGACCTCAGTATGGGTTGAATTCCAGAGTGCCTCAAAGGTCACCTCTGGTTTTAAATTTTGTTCAGGGGCTTTGATCTTAATGACCATGACCATGACCATGACCATGACCATGTTGGAGCAGGCCAGTGAATGAGCCCTCTTCGATAATGACGAATTTTGTCCCAAAGTGAAGACGACCTTTCTTTCATAACTAAAGAATAACCGATGTCCCAGCGCTCTCATTTGTAAACCTTGTTTTGCTCTGACACGGTGCATCACATTGAGAGTCCAACCGTCGTTCTCGCAATCGCCGCTCATCTGAAGAGCTTAAGTTTTCCTGTGATAAGGCAACCTGCAGTGGATCAATACTCGGCCAAATCGATGCGGTCGATGATCAGAGCGCTGAATGAAACAGCGTGGTGGAGAGGACAGTGAGACCGGAATTCAGTGCAATTCAGGCCTGGGTTGGGTCTTGGCTTAGTGCTGTCATAATTCTTGGATTATCATATATCATAGTTTATATGTTGCAATTATTTTTCATGGTTTTGTCTTGCTTCACATTTACAAAGGCAAATTCCTAGTTGATGAACCTGTACGCTGTCAATGCGATGGTCCTGCTGTAATTTTGGCCATTTAAGTGCAAAGTAGGTCAATTTGAACTAAAATGGCCAAAACTGACTAGGAACATTAGGCACCAGGCACACGAATTTGGTAGCAAGAAATGTTTTTGTGGTTTAGGTTTTGTGTGTGCCGTGTAACCCAGTGTTAAGAAAGTGATCAAATATTATACATACTGTAGAGTCAAAAAGCTTCAGTTTTCCACTGCAATTTCAAGTGCCATGTGACGTCACACTGTCCTGCCCTGATGAAAGTGTTTCTGGCTGCAGCGGAAGAGTTTGAAGTGTGGAGAACAATCACACTGTTCCTTATAGCTCCTGACCCCGCCCCTCACTCGCCCCTTTTGTCCCTGGCACGACCCCGTTTACCCGCTTTAAACTGGAGGATTATCCAGGGCATATTTTGGATTGATGTTGTGAGCAGTGTAAATAGAGCGCAATGAGGAGAACATGCAACACCCTACAATGAAAGGCTGTCACACACTTTGTCAGTATGTCTCAGGGCAGCTGTAACTTCAGAAGTGAAGCTCTGAATAATTATGAAACTTTTTGGCAGAGAATACGTCAACTGCTTGTTTCCATGGAGATGTTTCTGCTTTGCCTGGAATGTTCCAGAGTATGGCATTAAACTGATCTTTAATGAAAAACATTCTAAATTCCAAAATGGAAGCAAAGGTGAAGTGAAAGAATTTGATTAAAATTTTAATTCAGAAACTAAGATTAACCTGACAACATTACAAACATTGTTGTTTTTTGCAAACAAAAACCACTTGGTGAGTGGTAGCAGAGCCTTTAAAGACATTTACATGTATTTCACATTATTCACTTATTAAATTAGAGATTATCGTAGACACATTTTTGATGGAGACAAAATCAGTTTTGTTCGTTTTACTGCTCAAACACAGATTTGATCTCTCAACATATTAATACTTTACCACAGATGATTGGCTTGATTGGATTTACTGATGTATTTATTTTTGCCTCCTTTGTAATGGGAAAGTACTGACTGTCATTTCTACTCTGAAAATGCTTATTGTTGCTTTTAGTTAATAATAGAAAATGTATTATGGTCTACTTCATTTTGCCTCTATTTCGGATTTTTTTTATATTCTGATGATTTAAGGAGCATTCACACCTCAGCAACCATATTCGTGCCAGATGCCCGAGTTGGACACCTGGACATTTGAGAGAGTGGCTTTGGTGTATTTCGGTTACAACAACTGAGCTGATCGGCTCGGCTTGTCTAGGACCACCAGATACTTCAGAGGTGGGCAGAGTTTGGTGAATATTATAAGAGCTACGTCACTGGAGCGTAATCTCTGATTGGTTTCCGCGCTTCCAGAAGTTCAGCTTTGGTCAACTTCAGCGTCAGGCGGTCCGGGGTTTGCGGGATTCACGCCGCTCAGAGGCTCAAAATGCGCCGCAGAAAAGCTGGACGCTCTCGATGCGCGTCCGTACAGGCTTTGAATGTAACAGGATGCTTTGACACTGCGGTGTGAACGCTCTTATCGCATTTAACTACATTCAATTACAGATGTTTAACACGCATTCCTACTGCGGGCGAGGTCGCCTCTCTACAGATATGACTTGTCACTTGGCATCGTCACCTGCTTGTCATCAAGAAGATAGATAAGTTTAATGCTAAATGGAACATTCCGGGTAAACCAAAAACATTTCCATAGTTACTATTGGTGGCAGTGTACCTTTAACTGTGACTGATGAAGAAAAAAATGCATAATTAAGATGTATTATTAAAGTGAGGGGAAAAACACCTTAACTATGTTTAAAGCATTGCATTTGAAGGCAGACTTGATAAACGGGGCGCTGACAGGTGCCGTAAATTCACTCTGCTCATCTTCTGTAGCTTCTCACACACACATTTTCTGGCCATTAATAACAAGACAACACTCAGCCACGCTCATTACCTCTGCTGTGTGAGGTGTGACACAGGCAGAGGATGTCTGCCATCTTTACCATGAGGGAGACAAAGTACTGACAAGAACTAATGTGTAGGCAAAAAATACTTCAAACATGTGGGTCTATATCTTAATCTATACTACATGTAAAAGTCAAGGCTTTCTCAGGCTGATTTATGTTGGCATTCTATTCTATTTTATAGAATTTGTTTTAATCTCTTGATAAAAAAGAATCAAATTATTTTCTGGAAATCTGTTAGAAATATGTCTGTAAATGACTTGGTTAAGGTTAAAGTATTGCACAAAAAGTCTATAAACTTAGAAATGTCTTGTAGATGTATTGCCGCCACTCAAAAGCATTGCTCAAGTACAACTGAAAGAAGACTTTGAAATTGAAACTGTTTTGATACTAAAAGTATTTGTGACAATATACTGGACTTATCACTCTGACTGGAACTGCTAGTTCTATTATTGTTGCTACTAGTGATGTCACAATATCAAAAATGAGTTTTTCATGTTACTTATTGTGGGAATAAACATCACAATTTTGTGATTATTCACGATCATTCCATGCCTAAACAACACTGATATCCTTTAGTTCATTTCATTCACACTGTCTAATGCAAACCTAGGCATTTGTGGCCCCAGGGGCCAGATGTTGCCCTCAGCCTGTTTTACTCTAATTTATAATTGTTTTAGCTATGTAACATGTGTCTGTACTTGTGTCCCTAATAAAGTTTACATGAGATGAATGAAATAATAGATTAAATGAAATGAAATAATAGATTCCATTTTACTGAAAAGTGCTCATAATGATAAGAATAAGTTACACCAATGACCGGCCCACCGCCACTCGGAGGAAAAATAATTGCCGGTCTAATGCTAATGACTCATCATAAACTTTCTGAAGGAAAAAGTCATGGAGCAGCCCCGCCAGCTCCCGCACCGTCTCCGGCACGCGCCGACACTTATTGGTTTATCCGTCTCCTCAGATCGGTCTCCGTCGTTCTTAACCACCAAATCCCATCCCAGTAGTCTTGGGTGCACACTAGGCTGCTGCTGACTCATCCACGTCCATAAGGTTTTGTGATTTCTGTCTTTTCTTTGTGATTTTAATGGACTTTTCCCTGTTGTGTGAAGCACTTTGAATTGCCTTGTGTACAAATTGTGCTCAACAAATAAACCTGTCTTGCCTAATTGTATCCAGTAAACAACTTTTTACCGCTGTTCAGCTCCAGGTCCACAGCATGGTCCACGGTCCCACTGTCAAACCGAGCGCAACTTCCGTGTTAAGGTCGTCACGTGCGCGATGTTGGCGTCTACGTCAGCGTAGTGTGCCTGTTTTAGCGGGAAATGTATTTTGCTATTTGTTCTGAGTGTGCTACAGGCATAAAGGCACAGTTTTTGAATTTTCTACAGTTTTTGTTCACTAAAATATATCTGGTTTATTGTAGAAACCTGTATTGCTGTAGTTCATTGGCTTGTGGGTATCTCAGGGTATTCAACGGAGCCAGTCTGTGCCAGAGCGTGTTACGGAGAAGGTCTATGAAAGCACGTCACTTACTGTGGGAAGAAACATCACAATTTTACAATTGTTGGCTCCATGACTATAAACAACAGTGACATCCTTTAGTTCACATCACTCACACTGTCTAATAACTCATCACAAACTTTCTGAATGAACGTGTGATGTTATTGTCACATAAACAGCCAGATTAAAATGTACTTAATACATACTTTTTTATGATTTTTACGTACAAATTAAACAGAAATGACTCAATCTTGGTATCTAGGATTATCACAATTATATTTTTGTAGTTCTTACGATTATATTGAGACACTGACAAACTAATGCACTAATAAACATTGCACAGTGTTACTACGACTGCTTTTACTACAACTATTGATACTATTTGTAATGCCTCTGACACTACTTCTGTGCTGGGGTTTCCAAAGTGTAATTTTAATACAAAACAATCTTCTTTGTTTGGGTTTTGTCATAGCTACTAGATTATTGTCCCCCAAAACCAAAATCCCGCAGCCATTCGAACTCCAAACCAGTCCCTGATTTAACTGTTTAACCTGTTTATTTACTCATTGTGTGTTGTTTTGTGAATATCGTCTGCCACTTCTTGTCTGGAACTGACGCAGAAGATCGGAGCATTTCTTGCCGTACCAAAAACAAATTCTTCCGACTTATTGTGCTGTCATTAATAATTTATTCTGATTCTGATTGATTCTTTTGGCAGCACTTTACGGACAAAAGTTACAAAAGAAAAACTTGCATTCTTTTTCATAAAAATTCAAGTAAAGGCAAAGATATGACTGGAAATGCACTTACTTTTTATTTCATATTTTTTGTTTTGTCATTTTAATTCTGTGACTAAAATTCAACTCGATATGTGTGGCACAATAATATCTCATGTTGAAAAGTCGTGCATTTTGAAACTTAACCAATTTGGAACTGACGCAATTCAAGTTTTGAAAAGGTTTCTTTCCATGACCTTATTTTATGAGTTTTCAGTCAGAATAACACTTCTAACATAAACAAAACGTGTTAATTATGCCCAAAAAGAGTAGATTAAATAGATTGAAATGGACTCGTTTTGTAAAGGCAGAAGGCGGTATTAGTCCATGTCTTTGTACACAGCGCCCCCCACTGGCTTTACAGGGCAATGTCAATGGTTTACTACATAAAGATGGTCAAAGATTGCCATCTACTGTCAGAAAAAAAAGGAACTAAATCTCTATAACAGCTTTCAAATATCCAAATTAACATAGGACCAAAACAGACACATAAAATCTTGGAGCTTATGTTTGCATTAATAGCCATAAATAGACAACCAGAAGTCATGTCCAGATCTTGAGACAGTATTGTGCATTTTTTTAGATTGGTGCCTGCACACACCTGTATTCAAACGTATTGAATTTTAATCTTGTCTCTTTTTTGTATGTCTTGTGAAATTGGAAATCAAAAACAGAATTTGAAGTTCTGTACACATGTTACATACATGTGCACATCAATGTTGTAATTGATGAACACATGAACCCACAAAATTAACTGTTATTTATGACACAATATCCCTATTTATATTTTTTGTATGCTTTCCTTTATTGCAGTAAATGTTCAACCAGAACTATGAGGTTCCAGTTTGCGGGACAGCATCCTCGGTGATCGTGAACTGGGTCTGAGTTTCGATTATATTCTGGTCGTGCTCCTCCTCAGTGTGTGTATTCTGGTCCTGCTCCTCCTCAGTGTGTGTATTCTGGTACTTGCCTGCTCCTCAGTGTGTGTATTCTGGTACTGCTCCTCCTCAGTGTGTGGTATTCTGGTACTGCTCCTCCTCAGTGTGTGTATTCTGGTCGTCGCTTCCTCCTCAGTGTGTGTATTCTGGTCCTGCTCCTCCTCAGTGTGTGTATTCTGGTACTGCTCCTCCTCAGTGTTTGCGTATTCTGGTCCTGCTCCTCCTTAGTGTGTGTATTCTGGTACTTGCTCCTCCTCAGTGTGTGTATATTCTGGTCCTGCTCCTCCTCAGTGTGTGTATTCTGGTCGTGCTCCTCCTCAGTGTGTGTATTCTGGACCTGCTCCTCCTGAGTGTGTGTATTCTGGTACTGCTCCTCCTCAGTGTGTGTATTCTGGTACTGCTCCTCCTCAGTGTGCGTATTCTGGTCGTGCTCCTCCTCAGTGTGCGTATTCTGGTCCTGCTCCTCCTTAGTGTGTGTATTCTGGTCCTGCTCCTCCTCAGTGTGCGTATTCTGGTCCTGCTCCTCCTTAGTGTGTGTATTCTGGTACTGCTCCTCCTCAGTGTGCGTATTCTGGTCGTGCTCCTCCTCAGTGTGTGTTTCTGGACCTGCTCTCCTGAGTGTGTGTATTCTGTACTGCTCCTCCTCAGTGTGTGTATTCTGGTACTGCTCCTCCTCAGTGTGCGTATTCTGGTCGTGCTCCTCCTCAGTGTGCGTATTCTGGTCCTTGCTCCTCCTTAGTGTGTGTATTCTGGTACTGCTCCTCCTCAGTGTGCGTATTCTGGTCGTGCTCCTCCTCAGTGTGTGTATTCTGGTCCTGCTCCTCCTCAGTGTCTGTATTCTGGTACTGCTCCTCCTCAGTGTGCGTATTCTGGTCGTGCTCCTCTCGGGTGTGTATTCTGGTATTGCTCCTCCTCAGTGTGTGTATTCTGGTCCTGCTCCTCCTCGGTCGTGCGTATTCTGGTCGTGCTCCTCCTCAGTGTGTGTATTCTGGTCCTGCTCCTCTTAGTGTGTGTATTCTGGTCCTGCTCCTCCTCAGGTGAATGGGCAGGTTCTGGTTTGGAGCTCTAAAACTTGATCCGGGACCTGGTTTGTTTTGCCCAAGACAAAAGACACAGGATTTATTGAGAGACTGCGTAAGACTTTCTTAAAGAACAGTATGTATCCTGCGCACACTTCAAAAAACAAAATCTGTGTTGCCAGAACCTTAACCTGTAGATCAGGGGAGTCCAAACTTTTTTTCCACACATTTTTGAAACTTAATAACGGAGCAAGTGGCCCACAGACAACCCGACAATCCAGTTTTACAGTAAAAAGTACAACTTTCTATTGTTTGGACCAATTTAGCAGGAAGCTGGAGGGCCAACAAAAATTGGTCTGAGGGCCGCATTTGGCCTCCGGGCCGTAGTTTTGACAGGCCTGCTGTAGATGGAGACACATCCAAGTGTTTCTCCTTATCACTTCATGGAATGTTTATGAAATTATAAATATACATTATACATACAGTTGCTGTATTTTTCTAAGTACAATTTAGCATAGTGTTAATGTGTGGTGGCCTCAAATTTAAATTGGTCCCACAATAGGCAAAGCATTTTTTTAAAACAATAAAAACATGTTTTAAATGTTTCCTCTGTCATTTTGGACCTGAAAAAAGACAATGAAATGAGTGAGTGAATGATGATTGATTGATTGATTGATTGATGGTTGACGTCAAATTAAGATATACAGGAGCAATTGTATTTTGACAATTATCAATGTGACCTGGACTCTAAACTCTAAAACAAATGCCTAAAAAAAATATTATAACAATGATAGTGGCATCATTAAAAGCAATATAAATAAATAATAGTTAGATTTACATTAATTCATAACTGAAAATCTCTTTTGTGTGCGACGCGTGCCTCCATCCCAGTCAACAGTTTTCAGGAGGCGTTCGGTGGGCTCTCTCTTTGCTCCTCTGGAAAATGACCTGTTTCCCTCTTTTTAGTAAATCCTCCCAAACAGTGAATTTTTCTGAGGTAAAAATGTTCTGGTGGGGTTTTTTGGAGATTAAATTATTCCAAATTAAATAAAACTGTCCTGCATGGATTTTGGCCGCAACCGCTTCATAAAGTGTGACATTTAGAACTAACTCGCCTGTCATCATTTTTGTTGATTTTAATGTCCTCAGCCCCAGTAGAGACCTCCTCAAAAATCCCCTCCCCACATGTTGCTGTATCAGCCACCACAAGGGTTTACCCCTTCCTTGCCAAACCCTTCCTGGGAAAAAATATATATATCTTATGAGTAACTTAAACATATTCAGAAATATTGTGTATTTATTGAATTTATATTATAATTATTGCATGTAACTTTTAATAAAACGTTATTATAACCATGAGCCAGGAACATGTTATAGTTTGAATACTTATCTCCACCCGTCTTGAAATATTGATTGTACTTGTGTGACTTTCCCTTTGCTCTCTTCTGTCCAGCGGCTGGCGGTGAACCTGCTCCTCTCCAACCTCTGAGCCTCTACAGTTATAACTGTTCCATGGCTTCTTTTTTAACTTTTTAACATTGTTTTGGCTAATGCAACTCTATGCAGGTTTAGCATACCAGCAACAAACATAATGGATTTCCATGGTAACGGACATGTTTTTAATGTTCCATCCCGAGCTCAATAAGTGGGAAAGAGGTGCGTCCTGCTAATATGATTATGTAAGTATCATTTATTTCACACAATTGAATTGGTGAGCTCACAGGGAATATAGGCATGCCACCGTTAAACTACTCCCTCTATTACTTTTACTATGATTACAATAACATATTGGATATAATTAAGTGTCACTTGGATTTGACTATATGTGACTAAACTGGACACTGAAAAACTCCAGAAGCTACAGTTACAAGTTTTGTATCTATCGCACTGTTTTAAAAACCTCTAAAATGCTGAGCTTAAAATTGTGTAATTACATGTTTCCACCACAGCATGCCGCCCTTGCCTTGTGCTGTTCTAGTTGAAAGCTACTTGAATTGTTTACAGTTGACACTCAGGGAAAATAGAGAAAATACTTCACGTTCTCTTCTACTTTTCCATGATGTTTATTTTACTTTTTCTGTTGGGAGAGATAGTAATGGATCTATTCGACATGTGTTAGAACGGTTCAGAAAGGAGCTGTCTACTGTTTGCTGGTGCTGAAACAATAAAATAAAGCTGAGTAAATGTTCTTATTTTACAATATCTGATTTCAATACATTGGGGATGGATGAAAACCCTATGCATTTCTTATCAGCTTGATATTTTACAGTAAACTGTATTTCTTTAGATTGTATTGTATATAGTATTTTTTGAATGATCAGAAGACTCCAAAATGTCAACTGAATGAGGTAACTGAAGCCTATGTGTATTGAGCTTGTTTGATATGTGATTTTGCCGTTTTCTCAGTCGCTTTGGCACATTTCTCAGAACTGACTTTTTCAAAGCTTTAAATACATTAAATGTCAGATAATTCGTACAAACATCCAAACCCATTGTGTCTATTGCAAAATCAAATAACTCAACATTCTTAGTTCATTTCTCAGAAATTAACTATTTTTCTCTGTGAACCTGTCAGTCTCTCAGAATAAACACTGTATAGCATTTATGGAATTACCATCAAAATGCTTAATGTTTTTAGAATAAGAATATATCAAATATAACACTGAAAATTGTGTCAAAGACAAAACAGGTTTTGTAATTGTTTAAAATAATGTGATGCTATTCTACTCTTTTCACACATAATTCTTGATGTAAGTAAATTACTCATCTCTGATGTCATTCTCCATTTTGGAACAAAAACAGCAATGTATTTCATGTGGCTTATATCACATCAATGTCAATGATAATTGGTTTACATAATCATTTTGGTGGTCATGGTTTAAAACAATGAGGTAATCCTGAGGAAAATGATGGTGATGGATTACAGCAGCTTCACAAAAGCAGCTGACAGTAATAGCTGACAATAGTGCAAAATCGTTTGAAACCATGCACCAAAGCTTTTTGCAAGAACATGTGTTGATAATCTCCAAAAGTAACTGAAGGATTTGAAGACTGAACAATCACTATATATTCAGTTCTGTAGAAAAAGATTCAGTTGTAGTCATCTGGACACGTTTTTTTGAAAAACAAGATGTCTCCTGATAATAGCCTGTCCTGTTTATCTATTCCTATACATTGTTTTAAGTTTCCCCTGAAACTGATCTTTTTTGTTATCCTAACAGCCCTGTAATGAGCCATAGAAGTTCTATTTTTGGCTGGCAGATCCCTCATCACTGATTAGTACCTGATTAGCTGATTACAGGCTTGAGCTGATCCCGCCCCATGGCTTCAAAATGCTGTTCCAAACAACCGGTAAAATTGAACCTTGAACCTCCATTTCTGTTTAAAGAGGGCTTATCTTTTTTTTTTTTTTTTAACAAAAATGGCCTCCTTAATCCCTCTTTCAAACCATCTCTTCTCCTGCTTAAATCTTTACCTCACTGTCCTCAAAGGAGTGGTGTGTGGCTTTAAGATGAAGATGAACGGCACTCTGTGGTCCTGAATTTGCATGTCTTCTGTGCTGATAAAGCCATTGCATTGGATAGAATACAAGTTGATACGCAGCAAAATGCATCCAATCACAATTATGCAGACGATACTCAGATCTATGTTTCACTGACGGCAGGTGAATATGGACCAGTGGATTCACTCTGTCACTGCATCCAACAGATCAGTGTGTGGATGCAAAACAACTTTCTCCAGCTGAACTCAGACAAGACTGAAATCATCGTCTTTGGCCCACAGAAACAAAGAGAAAGTGTTAACAGTCACCTCCAGAGTCTCGCTCTAAAACCTACAAATCAAGTTAGAAATCTGGGGGTAATAATGGACTCAGACTTTTTTGACATTTTAACAACCACGTCAAATCAATAAAACATTGCCAACATCAAATGTATAGTGTCTAACCCAGACCCGGAGAGACTGTCCTCAGGTCTGTGCACTGGCTCCCTCGTGGCTCAGAATACAACTTCAAAGCAGCTCTGCTTGTATACAAGTCTCTCCATGGTCTAGCACCAAAGTACATCTCGGACATGTTAGTAGGGCCATATGAACCATCTCGGACTCTGAGGACCTCAGGGACCGGCCTCCTGCCTGGTGCCCCAGAGTCAGGACTGATCGAACATGGGGAATCTGCATTTCAGTTTTATGCAGCTAAAAAATCTGGAACAGTCTTCCTGAGGATGTGAGACAGGCCTCTACTCTGGCAATGTTTTAAAAACAGAATCTAAACTAAAAACTGTTTTGTTTGGCTGTGCATATGACTGAAATGCTCGTTTCATTTGCACTCTTCTCTTTGTATGTCTCTGAACTATTTGACGGATAGCCTGAAAAATTGCACTTTTAAATTAAGATTTTGTGATTTCTGTCATGTCTTTGAGATTTTAATGATTTTTTTCTTGTTGAGTGAAGCACTTTCAATTGCCTTGTGTACGAATTGTGCTCTACAAATAAACTTGCCTTGCCTTGCCTGAAGATGTGAGACAGGCCTCTACTCTGGCAATGTTCAAATCTAAGCTAAAAAACTGTTTTGTTTAGGTGTGCATATGACTGAAATGTTTTTCTTTGCACTCTTCTCTTTTATGTCTTAAACTGTTTTGTGAGTTCTGTCATGTCTTTGTGATTTTTTCTTTGTAATGCATTTTTCCTGTTGTGTGAAGCACTTTGAATTGCTTTGTGTACAAATTGTGCTCTACAAATAAACTTGCCTTGCCACTCCATTTCTCATCTTTTCCTTAGTGTGTAAACCATTCATTTCTAAAAAAAAAATGTGCCACGGCAGCTAAGACAAACTGTAATAAAGCTAGCGTTATCTAATTTATTGAGTTTGCCTGCTCTAATTTTCTATCATATTTATAAAATGCTGTGAGGGCCTGTCTCTGATTTTCCTCACTCTCTCTCACAAATCCATCTGATCCATGAGTGCTTCCTGTTTCCACGGCAACGGACAAAGTGATGCGTAGCGACACAGACAAGAGGGACAAGAAAAAATAAGAAAGATCCTCGCTGCATCTGTTTGCACCCAACATGGAGAGTCGTGGAAAGACAGTGTTTCGGAGCTGGCCATTTTGGAATTAATTAGAAAAACTGAATCTAATCCCTCTAATGTTATCAAAATAATGTTCTTTTTATCTGCCATGTTTGAGTTTGTTCATATTCTGTTCTATAAGTTAAAACTCATTTTCAGAAGTCTGTTAAGGGTTCAAACATGTTTTTATTGCCCTGATTTTTAATAATGTAATGTTTTCATCTGATCTTCAACACAGATTTTGGTTGGGATCAAACATACAGCTGAACGATTATTTTATCATGTGTTATTTATGTTTACCCAGACATGAGGAAGAATATGAAACACTGCATGGACCAAAATGATCTAAATTGGGGCCTTCTTTAGGAAAAACAGCGCTGACAAATCTGCTGACCATTAAGTGATTTACAACACAAACTAAATGAAAACCCCGAGAGAAATGTTGCGCATTTAAACTGTGCGTATCTTCTGAACCACAACAGATAGACACGTGCCGCTTTTTAGAGACTTCAAGCTTCCCAACAAGCCCTCCCACAATTAACTTGCACAGCACAGACTTTTTTATAAGGCCTCAAAATTACATAAAAATTACAAGAAATTAAATGCAATTTTTACAAGTTTTACATGATATCTTCAGAATATTAAAAATAGAGAATTACTGTTTGCTGGCTCTGAATCTTGAAACTGTAAGCGTTCAAATGAGCTATGGCATGAAATTGATTTAAAATGGCAGCACAGAGGTTGAACTGGCCATAACATGTACAATAGGTAAAACCCTCCAGCTAAGGTCCTGACCAAGACGAGCTCAAGAGCTGGAGAGGGGTCCCGGGGCGCTGCATTTTGACACCCACTGCTCCTAACTGGCTGCTCCAGAGGTGTTGAAGGATAGGTCAAATGCAGAGGACTCATTTCCAGGCAATAACCTTAATCGTGAATAATTATTTTGGTATCTTATGTTCACCTTATTATATTATCGTGTTCTGTTTAATCAAATACATTTTTATTCATGAAGCGCCTGTCATATAGAGGTTATAATACAAAGAACACCCATAAAGCACATCCAACCAACCACCCCAACACCACCACTTTCTCATGCCCTACGTATTTGCACACACACACTCTAAAATAATGGACATAAGGCTGAGTACCAAAGAGAGAAAACACCATCAGAGGAGCCATCTGCAATGCTAATGTTTCTAAAGAAAATCATTTGTATCTTAAAATTGATCTATACAAATATATGCAATCGTGTTAAATAATATATTGATGTAGTCTTGCTATTTACCTAGACACAAAGGATATTGGCAAATGATTGCTTTGAAACATTAATCCTTCCTGAGTCCATGATTCAAAAATAGAGATTACTTATGATTGTTCTCATCTTTTTTTTTAGAAAATAACTCTTCACTGATGGGCAATGATTCACACAAGAACTGCCTGGTGTTTAGTGAATTGGTCTGTTTTGTGTTATTTCACTTTGCTTCAGCTATAACAAAATACTCTTCCATATAATGTAGTTTGGATTCAACGCAGAAAGGGAGCATATGAACCTGAAATTGTCCTCATGTTTTATTCATGCCACACATTTGCAGAGCCCCATAAGAACACAGTAGGAATACAAGGCAGTAGAGTATAAATTATAAATGATATGTTATATAAGCATTCTTCCTGCTTCTTAGAACAAACATGACTTGAAATTTTTAGGTTGCAAAAAATTAATTAAATACATACAAGGTTCAAAAGTGTTATTTTGTGGAATGGGGGACGCTGAACCATGGCAGGGGGACTATTTTGTGCTTTTTCAGTGGCGTTACATCACGTTCACAGGAGATTTGTGACGTCTTATCTAACAATGATCCAAAAGGGACAAAAGCACAAAGGCGGCGACGGATTTAGTTCAAAAAGTATAATAAAAACATCCTCGTGGCTTGTTTCCTCCAGGTGTCTAAAAATGGCAGCAGAATAGGTGAATATTAGTTGCACTTTCCTTACAGAACCACTGATAGACCTTAGCATATGCCATGACATGTTGTGATTTCTTTCGATTTTAATTCTTCAGTATGTGTATATGGTAATGAAGAAAAATGTCCCAATTGCACACAATTTCTGTGAACATGTAAATTGCTTGAGTAAAAGTTCTGTTTTTGTTAGTCAGATGTGATGCAGAACCAATGTTGAGGCTCTAGGAGCATAATGAACACTATAAAGTAAAGGTTTTAGTTGTGCAGCCTATTTTTAATTGCTCATATCTGGTTCTGTTTTATAGTTCAGTCATGCACTTTTCCTCTCAAGCACAGGACATTTAGCTTGCATAATACCTCCAGACGACATGCTAGAGTTACCAGAGCATAACTGCGACTTCTAAATGCCACTGTTTAAATGTCATTTCATATTTTTGCCTTTCTTGTATTATAATGGCTAAAGGTTGGGTAGATCTTGAATCTTCATGAAAGATTGTTGAAAAAGATTCAGTTGTAGTCACATGCACACTGCTTTTTTTTAAACAAGACCCTTCGACTTTGAGATTGAGAATGACTTTTGGATTCAAGTCCATAGTGTCCAGATGACTACAACTGAATCTTTTTCTTCGATGGAACACTCCTGGATGAATGAAGGATTACACCGACTTGCTCCAGGAAAGAGTTCACCCAAGTTTGAATGCTAAAAAGGCTTTAAGAATGTTTTATTTAATATTTACTGATTTCATTTTTCATCTGCTTTTTTTAACTTTTTTTCCCCTTTTTTTTTTTACAAACGTCCACTAATTTACTTCAATATTGTGTTGTTTTTATTTGTTTTATTTATGCACATTACAGACTTTGTGAAGGCCACTTCCTGCACTTATAGACCCTCCGTAACTTTTCATTAAACAACCCAGATTGTCATACATGTGAATTTTTCAATTAACAATCAAAGCTAGCTACATGAATCCATAAATCCAGTCTCTATAAAGGTTACAGTTTTGAGAAATACGGGCACGTTCATAAAACATAAAGGGAACGTTTTGTAAAGGTTTCCTGAAGGTTACAGTTCACGACACCTTCAAAGAACTTTCTGTAAATGACCTAAAGGAACGTTTGGGGTAACTATAAAATAACGTTGCACAACCATAATAACTTTAGGATAACCAAACGTAACTGTCAGGGAACGTTTAAAATACAACTTCAAAGAACCTTTTGAAAGAAAAAAATGGTTAGCTGGATAATAATATTATTTTTTTAGCTACTGTATATCGACCAACAATTAACCTACGATTCTCTTGGATATGAATGGTATCTGAATATTCCTTTGACTAAGAGGTCTATCTGTCCTATATGTCGAAATTAAGAGAATAGAGAATTAAGAGAATTTAATGACCAGAGAAAAATGAGGATTGTGCACATTTAGGCTTTTTGGAGTAACACCAAACACTGCCCATCCCGCTGCTCCATCCTGGCTTTGCAGCATCTGTAATGAGCTTGGGACGTACAGTAGCCTTTACACCGCTCACATCCAGGGCCCCTCCCCCCGCCTCCCTGCCTCCCTCCAGCCGCCTCTTGCGCTCCCTTCCCTGGGTAAAGATGGCGTCACCACCGCGGACAGCTACCGCCAGTCTCCCGCTCTGATGATGCTCCAAAGACGATGATGTGAACCAAGAGAGAGACCACCAGCCACCAGCACCGCCACCACAACCACCCAAAACCAGGACTGCGCGCGTCTCTGAGCCGGCCTTTCCCCGCTGCTGCTGCTGCTCCTCCTCATCACCCCCCGCCGCTTCGCTCGTTCCTCCGCAGAATGGAGCCTCGTTTGGGACATAGTTAAAAAAAAAGAAAAAAGAATAATAATAAGAAAGAAAAACAGACGCACCGCTGGCTTTTCGCTTTGCGCGCTTTTTACGCATGTAGTGGGTGAGAATTGGCGCACAGGATGCTGATGCTCGTCCCGGTTGTTCTGTTCTCAGCGGTGTTCAGTCCCGGATTGGCCCTAGGCTCGCATTTCAGCCCAGGTAAGAGAACATCCTCTGCTTCTGCTTCACCACCTCCGACATCCCAGCACACAAAACGCCCCACGGTAGGACAGAGAGAAGAAGTAAATGAACATCTGTCAGCATAAAGGGCATCTATGTCTACTGACTGTTCCTATACATATGAATGTATGGTTCAATCAAAAGATCTGGCATCTCGATAGGCCCTAAACGTTGTAGATATGCAGCTGTAGACATCTGTGGAGGACAATGACATTTTTCTTTTGCCTTTTTATACACACAATTTGATTAACAGTGTTGAGAACACCTTACTTCAGTTCCATAAATATATATTTGCCTCTAGACAGCATCCAATAGCTAAATCTATATGTTTGAATGGACAAGATTGATTACAAGACCAAAAAAATATATTTAAAAAAAATCAACACTGCATAGGTTTAATATCTATAAAATGATTAATATAATAGGGCTGCAATGATTCATTGACTAACTGTGACTAGTGGACTATTAAAAATAATCATTATCGTATTTGATAATTGCTATCTGGACTATACAGACGCTCAAACACATGTGAAAAGACTGTTTTATAACAAAAACAGCAATATTATTGAATTAAAATGTAAAACAATAATAAACCATTTCTGATTTTCCTAAATAATGCACTTTATTCGTAAATATTCTCAATCTAGAAGCCTTTATTCACCATATTTCATCATGTTTAGTTGGTTGATGATATATTTAAAAAGTCTAAATGTACAAAATAAAAATGGTTTGACTCGTTGACCAATCGAAAACATACTCACTGTTAGTCGACCACTAAAATAATCATTGGTTGCAGCCCTATTATTTTGTCTAATTTGGTCAACTTGCACCAGATCAGGTTACAAAGTGAAAACAAATCTTATTTTTAACCAAGCCTACAGACCAAAAATGGCTGAACAATTATGTTGTGATAAAATTGTGTAATCTCACTTTCATTTTTCATTTTTTCCAAATGTGTTCACGTGGTGTGCTGCGTTTGTTTCCAGGTAAAGCCCTCTGTCTTTTGTCAGATTGAGATGTAATGAAATGAAAGGCTACAGTATTTAATTTAACACGTTCTGCTTCGGGTCTGATGTCTCCATAGCAACCGAAGGAGTCAAGTGCGTTGCGGTTTGACAAATGTGCGAGGCTGGATCAGTGGCTTTACTTGTTTGTTGTTATACCACTGGACATGGATACATATTTGCATTTGTGGCGTATTAGTATTTAGTGTCATATCATTTTAGGTTAAGGCAAGTGAACATTTTGTCCTTAAAGGTGTCACTTTTCTGTTGGACTGTCAACCATGCACCTGCTTGTTGTTTCTTTGCCTAGAATGTTCCGCTGTAAAGCATTAAACCAATATATCTTCATGGAGACAATAAAGTTAACGAGGGACAACGTGGGTGTAAGTAGGACTGCTCGATCCCGGTTAAAATAAATAACAGAATATTTTAAATCGTTATTGAAATTATTCCAACAATTATTTGCCAGTGAAGAAGGCGGAGCATCAGCGCGAAGGACAGAGGAAATTAAATAAAGTGACGTTAGGCCTGTCACAATAATAATAATAATAATAATAACAATAATAATAATAATAATAATAATAATAAAATAATAATAATAATAATAATAATAATAATAATAATAATAATAATAATAATAATAATAATAATGATGGTGATGATGATGATAATAACAATAATAATAATATTAATAATAGCATTTTAAAGTACAGAATATTTCAACAGTAAATATCATGTTTAATGATAATATACTTTATTTTTTATTTTTTTTATGTACAGTGTTGCTTAAACAAATATATAGCAGAACAAAACAATAATTAGCAATAGACGCTACTTATTCAACCCTCTACAAGTCAAATCTTCTCATAAAAAAATAAAGAATACAAAAATCCCAACATTTGCAAATAAAATGCACACGCAATTAATATTTTGCCCCAAAATATATCTATCATGAATCATTTATTGACATCGATATAGTAGTTATTGTGACAGAAACGGACTGATGTAAATATTCTCTACATGGAAACATACAACTCAAGAAAACATGTACGCACTTAAGAGTCAATGATAATCAATGATAGTTTCATTGTAATAGAAATCGGGTTCAAACATATTTCCGTGCAACTGTGGCTCAGAGCTGCAGGGTCCACGTAATGAGATGGTGGACAGTTCGATGCCCGTGTCCTTGGGCATAGCACTTCACCCACCTCGCCTCTGTATGAGTGTGGAGTGTGAGTGATCCTGGTGTCTCTGTGACTCAGCGCCGGGGAAGCTGTGGTAGTTACTCAAGAGTTCTGCAGGAAGAACTGTGGTGAATCTGAATGATACAAAATTACAGTGTACCATAGAGTAAGTTGCGTTTGCAGCTGGCGCTAGAGGTGGGAGATATATACAGTATACATATATATATCGAAAAATGAATAACATAGCAATCGTTTGGTTTTGAAATATGAAAAATCTGAATCTGACGTGTTAGGGTTAGGATTGTAGTTGACTAAAAGCATGTTCTGGATTAAAAAAGGACAAAAAGAGGAAGAGGCAAAAGCTCGTACGTATCTCTATGTATTTTACCCAAACTGCAAAGCAATAATTATGCAGAAAAAATATTAGAAAACTAGGTATTTACACGTATAAGGACATGTGCTGTTAATTATGAGTGTAACCTGCCTTACCTTTACATATAAATACCCAAAAATACAAAATGTTCAGCTAACTCACGCCATACCTTTTCCAACTGTTGTCCCATTTAAATCCGTATAATCTATATAAAAGGATTACTCGATTGATACGAATGTTGGACTCCGTTGACTACTAAAGGTTTAGATATTTCTGCCTTTTTCTGGTTAATGTTGTGGTCCTTTCATGAACCTCAACCGAGTCCTGTTGTCATATCGATATTGAGATAATGACAAAAACAATCTCGAGGTATTCGTTTTTGTCAATATCGCTCACCTCCAACTGCTGGTCGTAATGTTATGCTACAATGACCTTGCTACAATGCTTGTTTGCTTGTTTGTTTGCTTTCTTCAGGCTGAATATAAGTAGGTGTAAGTAGGTCTTAAGTCCCGTGGCCCTGCTCCGTCACAGAAGGACTCGCTGAAGCAGAAAAGCTGCAGAAGCACAGTTTAGCCTGAGCCACAACAAACGGTCTGCTCGTTCCAGTCTGATATGTGTTAATGAAATGTTCTTTACTTTACATAAAAGTCAAAGCTCGAGTTTGCCAAGTCATGACATCCCCTCCAGACTGCAATAATGTGAACGTTTTCCCGAGGACGTCTAAACTGTTCCTTAAGGGCCTGTCACTAACGATTATTTTAGTAGTCGACTCGTCAGCGATTACATTTTTGGATTATTTCACTAGTCAAACGATTATTTCTATTGTACATTGAGGCTTTTTCAATACAGTATCAACCAAATACAGGCGACTGAAGGCGACTGAAGGCTTCTAGATCGAAAATGTTTATGAATAAAGTGTATTAACGATTCCTTTTAATAGTTAT
This sequence comes from Chaenogobius annularis, assembly GCA_015082035.1. NCBI lineage: Eukaryota > Metazoa > Chordata > Actinopteri > Gobiiformes > Gobiidae > Chaenogobius > Chaenogobius annularis. Next base: position 220,140 of record BJKM01000502.1, on the reverse strand, counting down.
GATTAGTCCATTAATCGTTGCTGCTCTAGTGTTAATTAATTGAGTGTAACTTGAGTTCGAGTTTGATTATTTTTAATTAATAATAATAATAATAATAATAATAATAATAATAATAATAATAATAATAATAATAATAATAATAATAATAATAATAACAATAATAATAATAATTACTATTATTATTTATTTATTTATATTTTATTTTTACAACATTAACAACATAAAAAATGTAGATACTTAATTTGCTTGGATGCTGCATGTTATTATTATAATTTTTAATTTATTTTTATATATAGAACGTTTTAGTGTATAGTACAGAAACTACTTCAAACTAATAAAAGGGCGAAGGTTGCACGTCGTAAACCCAAAAAAGATAGCAATTATTAAAAATATTTAGGGGTTGCACATCTTCATAAAACAAAATAAAAAATAGGACAAAGATACTCACATAACGTTTTATTTCACTACAACAAACAATTAAAGTAAGTACAACAGAATGTAATTTTGTCAACCTAAAATAATAGTGGTTCTTTAGTTTTGTCCTGTAGTCAGTTCTGATATACAGTAGAAGGTCCAATTTTCTCCTATTAATTTGATTAATTGGTACTCGCTCAAATGAGGAACAGTTTCAGCTCTAGTTTTTGTATCGATCAGTAATGGATTTTTTTTATCTTTTTTTTCCCCCCGAGCCTAAAGTACAGCTATTGGACATGTCCAGACCTCAGAGACATGCCCTGGCATCTCCTCCATATTGCAGTGCCATTACACTCATGCAGTTAGAGCATAAAAGCACTTAGCTGTGTGTGATCAGTGGAGTTCACGTGGAGCCCAAGTCGGAGTCTTTGGACCGAGCCAGAAATACAAGTCATTCTTTTGGAGAAATGTGTTTTGTGTTTACTGTCATGGACACGCTGTAAGGTAAAGTCTTTCTAACAGTCATATTTGTATGTTTAGCGTGAAAGACAGGGTTTATGTAGCAAATAAGACAAATGTACTCTGGATTTAAGAAGGATTTAAAGCTGAAGTATCTCATAAATGTGTAAATCATATATTTTTTTCCATAAAGTGTATTGTAAAAGCAACAGAAATCAGACTGCTGGGTGTTGTCTTCGTCCAGCTAGTGGTCAGAAAATGAATGTGTCGTGAACGAGGGATGTCACGATATCAAATTTATAGTGTTACGATTATTGTTCGAAAAAAGCGCAATGATTATTCATGATTATTGAGATTCCTCTGACCAAACAACAGAGGAATGTTTCATTTTCCTGTGCTCTGACATGTTGTTTTACGAAATCGAACTTTCTGAAAGATAAAATAAAGTTAAATTTGACAAAAACAGACAGACAGATAAAAAACTATGGATTGAACCAAAAAGGCTTAATTTTAATGAATTTAAAAAAAAATTTGGTTCACCAGACCAGAATAATCTTGATTTTTGATTAACCGAATAATTGTGCCATGCCTAATCATGAACTAGGGTTTGTGAGTGCTAAAATTAGTTAGATAGATTTATACCTTCTATATTTTCACTTTTACTACCCCAACTTTTGTATAGTCCCAGAATCAGAACAGAAGATATTGGGAGATTTTGTTGAATTGTGAGTTTCTGCACCGTCAATCTTGTCAATGTTGTTTGCAGGCTTGTTTTGCTTCGAGACATACATTTAGCTACACTCTCCACAATTTATTCACCTGTATTTGTTGGCCTTCTGAAAATGTTTTCGATAAGTTACAAGAGATTCCTCCGGCGTCATCTTGAATGTGTATCTTTGGGCGAGGAAACTCCTGAGTCTGGCGTTGATCTGTCCATAACCTAATACACTGGACTCACTGTCTGAAGTGGAAATGTATGTGCACTCTAAAAGCTTTATGTCTACGTGAAGGCGCTGCTTAAACAGTAAAAAGCTAAAGATCACATTACTGTTTTGAACGTAGGCGACTGACAGTTGACTGAAGATCACCTCAATAAAGTCACAATAAATAGAGTTGAAGCTGGCACAGTTAAGAGTTTTGTTCGAAATGTTCCTTCATGATCCTGTTCCTTCCTGATTTCAGTGTCCTCCTTGATACAGGAAGTGCAAATTTTAAACTCTGTATTGGTTTTTATGGTCAGGAAATGTCCATCGCAACCGATTCGCAACTAGCAAATGGCAAAGGCTGCAATCATTTCCTCCACAACAACAAATGAGCTGAACACGCATGTTAGGGCGGGTATGGTTCTTGTATTAGTTTGTCAGTTCATTTTCAGTCTTTCTTTTAATTTTTCTGGATGTGTTTAAAATGTGAGCTTCCAACTAAATAAAAAAAAGTAAAAAAAAAAACATAAATACAAAATTGCAATTAGATATTTTTCCCAAATCGTGAAAGCCATTTCTTGTTTTTAATAAAGCGAAACTAAATTTAATTGAAATTTGAGATTGATCGCTTCTATCTTCTTTTTTTTATGAATTCTTTATGTCATATTGCCTTAGAGTTAAGTATTCACATAGTAGTAGTAGTAGTAATAATAATAGTATTGGCGGTGTTGCTTTTCTACTCAAGTCATCACAAAACTTGCCTTTTTACTTTTTTACTACAAGCAATTTTAAAAATGCATGTGTTATCAACTTTCCCCTGACCTAACTCACAATTAATATATCAAGAAAATAAGTACAATGACTTTTTGGAGCAGGTAAACATCTGAAATATTCCACCTCCCGACTCCCACATTTGAAAATGAAACCGACACAGTCTAGATCGTTGTTTTCTGCGTGTGTGCAAAGACTCCTTACATTTATATTTACATTATATATTATATTTATAGCTAATGGCAACATGGCTCTATTGACGTGCACTTCAATCTCCATTTGTACTTAATGGGAAGACTATGGCCTTGTGTGTTTGTTGATGCGTTTGACAACAACGTAATGGTCTTTCTCAGTCAACATCAGTTCAACCGATGTAAACAGGATGTAAACGTCTAATTCAGTTATGACGGCCGACGGGAATCAATGATATTACTATTTTGTTTAATCTTGCTTATATTTTTTCATTTTGCAACAAATGATAATTAAGCTTCACGTTCTTTTAGATGGATGTCAGGGGGCCTAAACTGTACGGGAGACTCGCTGTTTTTTTTTCATTATATGTTTGGAATTGGCTCCACAAACGTGCAATATTATTCTCATATTTTAAAATATTTTCAACTGACAATAATGACGTCTTTGAGGTTGAATAATGGCACCACGTTTTGAAACTATTGTCAAAGAATGATTTTGTTACTTTTTCTGACAGAGAAGACGTTGTAAGTGGTTGGTTGCTTACTCGATTAGTCAATTGGCTCTTAGTTGGACAAACCTTTTATTAGTTGACAAATTATTTGATTGGAATAGCAAAAAAGGAGAAGACAGATTGGGTTATTTGTTTTTTTGTAAGTGACTGATGCATTTCTTTAACATATAAATTTGCAGTTCCTTATTATTGGACTTTAAACATGCTCTTATGTACTTTTAGTTTGCTGTCTCATGTTTTAGAACTAAAAAAAGAAAATATTTATAACAAACAAAATTACCTCGAGATCTTTGGCCATTTTCAACACTCCAAACGGTGAGATTTCCCCTTGCAGCAACTAGATGCCGCCACCTCTCAATAGTGTAAGATTCAGATTTCCTGGAAAACACGTTCAAACAACGACAAAAAAGCACGGAGCGAGGTTGGCGATGATTGTCAGACTTAAAAACAGCAGAGAAGATTCTCAGAGCTACGTCAGTTATCGAAGAAATGTCAGTAATTAAACTAGCGCGAATGATGCTAAAAGCTACGCTAGGTATATTTTTGAAAAATTATAATCGTGACATTTTTACAAGAATTTTTTTTGTTTGAAAAATAATAATAATATATAATACTTGAACATTTTTTAACTAAATTAGGTATTTTTTTAGTTAAATCAAAATAAATTTTACGATTCTAGAAGCAAAATTAAGTCCTTTCTGCTCAGCTTTTCCTCTAAAAAATCAAATTAAATGCTTTTTTATCTTGCCGTTTATGTCAAATGAATCATTCAGAAAGTTTGATTTCACGGAAGCATCAAAGTGCATACAGAAAATGGTTCGGTAAATATTAAATGCTTACATATTAATTAGGCAATCTGAGATATCGGTTCAGTTTCACCAGGTTCAGTGACTAACATTTTAAATCTGCTTATTCGATCGCCGTCACAGCAGACATTCGTGTGAGTTTCAAATTGCCCTTGTGTTTTGTTATATAATGAGCCCAATTCAAACATGATGAATATTTGATGTGTGGATGTTAAGCTTAAGCCTCGTGAACCACAGAGACAGACAGACTCAGACACAGGAAACTTTACGGACACGAGATCAGATCATGAATGGAGCTGGTAATCCACTCTAAGTCTGGGAGATCTGTGTAAAGCGCCGGTTTCAGGAATCAATTTGTTCTCTCGTTTGGGAGAATGCATTCAATTTGTCCTCACATTTGTAAAGGTAAGGGACAGAGAAAATATTTTATTACACAAAATCCTTATCCGATTTTGTGAGCGTGCAATGTTAAAGAAGTGTTTGCCCTGTTCTCCTTGTTCTTTTTCCTCCTGGAATATATTTTACAGAAGATCTCAGTCTGGTCACCTCCTCCAGGCCGTCCAATCAAGTTCATTTATTTCAGTGACATATGGGAAATGGAGGTGCTCATTTGTCATCCATGATTTAGGACAAAACAAACCTCAGATTGTGCTTCGCTCATTGATCCTGCAGAAATCCTCAATGTTCTCAATGTTTTGTCAGTTCCTTTCTGATTTGTTTTAACAAGAGCTAGGCGTGAATGTCCCGGGCTTTTAGAGAAGAAGTAATTCACACAGATTTTTTAAACCGTCAAATTAAGATCTTGATGAAGAAATGTCCTTACTATTGGTCATCAGAATTCCGTAAGTAAGTAAGTAAAGTTTTATCTATAAAGCACATTTAAATACACCACAATGGCCCAAAGGCAAAATAAAATACATTAAAACATACAAGACATGTAAAAAAAACAAGGTGAAATAATGCTATAAAAATGTGCTGCTCATCTAGCCTGTGTAAACAAAAAGGTTTTTAACATTTTAATATTTAGAGATTGGGCTTTCCTAATGCCCAGAGGAAGACTATTCCAGAGTCTGGGACCCGCCACTGCAAAAGCGCGGTCCACTCTGGTTTTTAACTGTGACCCCGGAACATCCAGTGTCATCAGATTTGCTGATCTCAAAGCTCTACGAGGAACATGGACAGACAAAAGCTCTGAAAGATAGGGAAAAGCCAGCCCATTCAAACATTTGAAAACCATCAGCAATATCTTAAAATCCATCCTGATCTGACAGGAGAAATGCGATCATATTTTCTGATGCCTGTGAGCACAAACGAGCAGCCGCATTCGGGGACTAACTGCAAGCGGTGGATGGAGGTTATAAAAGCATGAATACAGATACCTGTGGTAAATGTACTTGTTCTTTTGTACTTCATTACTTTCCACTACTGTCGCTCACACACTTTTTTGGCTGGCCCGGCAACTGCTCCTCCAGTTCATTCCAGAAGTGCTCCAGTTACTATTTGTCTATATTATGCCATTCCAACATAAATACTGTATGTTAAAACATGTCTTTAAATGTACTTTGGAAGAGTGAGTATCAGACAAAAGTGAAGTAAAATGACCCAAACAGTGCAGAAATATCCAATATATTGTTTCAGTATTTCTTATCGAAACAATATAGTCAATACAAATCTCACCGCCCACCTCTGTTTTCATCAGCTTCTTCTCGCTCGTGTAGCGTTCACAGATGATGCAGGTTCATGGACAGAAGCTGCTTAAATTAGATGGCTTTTATTTACTTAATTTAGATCCTTTCATTAATGAAGCCTTTTGAGAGCGACAGCAAGACTGGGATTAGAGCGCGGTAAAAGAACAGGAGGACATTCAGACTTTGTTGAGTGGTTGTGTTTATAACTGGAAGGTTGTCAGTTCAAACCGTGATAGGCGGCGTTTATATGAGGTCATCTCTTGTACTGACAAATAACTTAAAACTAAAATAAACTGTTAATAGAGGTGGGACCAGATACAATTTTCATTAGACGAGACTGGCATCGTGACGATATTAAAAACACATTTTGATTTTTGATTTTGATACAAAGGAATAGGCTAATCGATACTGATTTCAATACCACAAGACCGTACCGTTCAACACAAAATAATAACAACTAATAATAATAATAATAATAACTTTCTTTAGTTACTATGAGGTCCTATTCTGGTTCTGATAAGGCTCAAGATGATTTGAAAACTGTTCAGGAAAAGTCACATTTTGTCCTGTTAATGGGATTTAAAAAATATATTGATACTTGTTCAAATGTGTATAGTTTTGTTACTAGTTTTAGAATCGATTAGTATCTGATTTTTGATACTTACAACCCTAGAACCTTATATTTTTGCTGTCACCATAGCACTGCGTTTTTGAACACTGGCTTCTCAAGAGGTTCAACTCACCGGCGTTTAACCCTTTTTTTGTAGAAGCCAAATCAATACAAAGTTAATTTTCCATGTGTGCAATTTATATATATTTATTTTATTTATTAGCTTATTAAGTGGCAAGTGGCTAAGATATTATTTACTGACTGTATACACAATATTGTTCAGTAAAAGGATGAGAAGTGTAACTAATGAATAATATGTAATAAATTCCATATACATTTAAAAGGCAACTCTTTCCCCCAAATTAAGTTTTCCACACAATCAGGTACTTATGTTTAAATATTTGAAGTAAACAAATGAACTGCAGCCCATTAAGTCACCCAAAACACATCATTTCCCCAGGTACAAGGACAAATTTAAATGTAATTTCCATTTTATTTTTTAAGCAGCGGCGATGCATAATGTTCCAGGCGTGGATCCACTCTACATGCAGACACACCCCCCTCCGCTCTTTCCCTCTTTCCCCCCCGCTCCATCGCTCACTCTCTTGCTTGCTTGCTGCTTGCAATCCGACGACCTCATGCAGTTAAATAATTTCCATGGCAACCGCGGTAAGTAAAACGGTGCGCGCGGCGAGAAAAATTATGGAAGTGAAGCATAAATAATCATGCTCATCATATCATATATATATATATATACACACACATATATATACAGTATAGTATGTTTTTATATACAATATTCACACAATACAATATTCATTCCTGTTTTATGTACTCCTGAAGACTTTCCATGTTCACTCAGATGTTGTACAAAATCCTCATATTAACATATCAGCCTATACATCGCAATTCTAATCGAAATTGCGTTGCTTGTCAGAAAAATCGCATTGAGATAGTTTTCTTGAATAGTTCAGCCCTAATATTTTTTTTGTGTTTGATTTCCCAGATGGAATAAAGACTTTTTACTTTTCTCAAACAGACGAGTGCCTTGTTTTTTTGTTGTCTGATTTTCTACTGGATTTTAGCCAACAGACAACCCCTCTTCAATTTGAAAAGTACCGGTAACCCCTCTCCAAAGAGCTGAGTGCCTGTCTAGAATGGGAATCATACACTAACCCACGCTATATTCCTTTTAGAAATACTTTATAGTTGTACTTTTCTGCCCTATCCAATATTAACCGATCTGGTAGAGACTGAAAGTAGATGCAGTATTTCTTTAGAACACAAATAATATTCTGGAAACAACACTGCAAACAGTATGATTTTGGCCAACAACAGCAGGTAAACATTCCTATTACATTAAACGGGCTGTAGCGACTGGATTTTTTTCATGTAATAAAGTAAAAGATAAATTAAAAAATCTCTTATGGTCAAAATGAGACCTCTTTCTGCTGTCTGCATCAAAATATATACAATTTTATCCCCGCGAATCAGGAAGAGCGCTGTTAGCATGCCAGTTATTAGCATTAGCATTACCCGGTTGAGCTTCAGAACGTTGTAAAAAGTGATCATAAACTCATCGCGGTAAATACTTAGGATGCTTGGATTGTGTTAGGAACGGATCACTGCGAATTAGAGATGTCAAGATTATTCGGTTAATAAATAATCAAGATTATTCAGGTCAGAATATGTAAAATAAAACTCGTGATGATTTTGGAAGTCTTTTAAGTTAAATTTATTGTCCAAAAAAAAAAGTATCTTAAATATCTTTTTGATCTGGCTGTTTTGGTCAAATTTAACTTTATTTTGTCGTTCAGAAAGTTCAGTTGTGTCAAACTTGAGGAACAGTAACATGGTAGACCACGAGAAAGGATGATTTCACTGTTGTTCGGTCACAAGCTCAATAATCGTGAATAATCATTCAAATCGTGATGTTTTTTCTCACAATAACCATCACTCTAAAATTTGATATAGTGACATTTCTACTGCTAACCATTTAGAACGAACTCATAAAAAAAAAATCAGTTATAGCACATTTAATTAATGGACTTACAATACCCTGGAACCAATACACGATCCAGAAGGACTTTTTTCTTTTATTTTCTGCGGATCAGACCCAATACCAGAGTCCTCAATAACATGTTGCGACAATAACGATCCGTTTTGTTCATTCTGGATAACCGTCAAGATTAGCAGCTTCGTGACATTAACTTCATGTTTATGTTTGGACCTTGACAACCAAATCTCATAAACGTTTGCGCTTCGGCACTGTGGCAGATTGTGAATATTTCTGCTTTGCCGTATCTCTTGCGGTAGATTTCCCTTTTCGAGGCCATTATACAATTCAATAAACCTCCAGTTCCGTCAACCCAGTATAGTATGTGTCTGGAAATAGCCGCGACGTGATTGGCTGCTCCTCTGAGGCGTCTTGCTCTGTGTGTGTTATGTAATTGCCCCTGAAGACGTGATGGCACTACTGAGCGCGTGCAGAAAGCCATGGGCCTCAACACATATCGCACTGGGGAAGCCATTGGAGCTGAAATAAATACACTTGTTACTTCTCCTGTCTATTACGTCGCTTTGTGTAGTAAAGCTTAACAGATGTGGTTTTCTACCTTGTTTCGTGCATTTCAGTCGAATACAAAGGCTGGTTGAATGTCACTATTTCATTTTAACCTTTTACTTAAAGGTTGGGTGCTGTATTGCTCAGGGTGGTGCTGTGTTTAGTGAGGCCAGGCTTGTTGTTTGGCTGAAAGAGCCACAAAGAAGTGATGATACAACAAATCAATATGGTAAAGGTTGAAAAGCTGCGCGAAAAAACTCAGAGTTGGAAACTGTTCTCCCAAACTCCGTCACCATGATCCAAACGTTGCTGCGACAAGCTTCTTCTATGCATTAAAAGAGAAGCATTGGATTGTTCCTACAGTATTTCAGGGCCCAGTTGCAGTACCATGGAGTGAACAGAGGAGGCGTGCCCTATCCAGTTCATATCAGAATCAGAATCAGAATCAGAAAAAGGTTTATTGACATCAGACTAGGAGCTTGCTTTGGCGTTAAGGTGCAACATAAAATAAAGAACAATGATAAAAGCAAGATATATAAAATAAGGCATGCTTTAAAAACAAATAAAATGTTCTACTAATCATTTTCGATCCATGATTATTACTGTTTCCAACGATACATATTTTCAACTTTGAGGAAAGCAAAATGCACTAAGAAATAACTAATTCTGTAGCAACTAAAAATGAGTAAACCACTGAAATATATGTGTCGATATTAGTGTAAAGGTGCACTATGTAACATTTCTGGTGGTGATGGTGGGATGATTCTGGATCCCAGTCACAGCTTTCCACAGTGTGGCTTTAAACTTAATTTCAGCTTCAACGAAAAGAAAAAATACATTTACTCTACCCGGAAAGTTACAAAGCGTGCCTTTAGTGCCACTCCCTTTCTCTCCTATATTTGATCGAAGTATGTTTCTTTGTTAGAGCGCTGTAGCAGAGGTCCGTCGTCCGCAGAGTTGCTCCTGTGTGAGAGTGTGAACAGCAGATAATGAAGCTGAGCCTGTCTCCAGCGCTGTACAACACAACACCAGATTTATGGAAGTGGCCTACATACAAACTGCAGCATCATTGTTTCTGCTCTTCTGTTGTTTCCGGTGAATCGCGTCCCGATGTGGCCCAAAGCGCGCACACAGGATGAGTTATGATGATGCCCGCCTCCTCACAACGCTGAAATGTCCACCTTGCTAATTGGAAAGAAAGTGCAATGCGATGATTTACTGCAGTTTGAAATGAATGTAAAGGTGCTAGAAAAAAAACACCAAATGATAACTACTCTTCCTCAAAACACTGATTCAAAGCAATGTCCATTAGACATTTAAAATACCACATTACATTTACAAACAACCGTTATATTAGTGATGGGCAAAGTGAAGCCTCATGAAACAGCACTGCATTTGAACCAAACGTTTAAGGCTTCCAAACACTTCTCCAGAGTGACATCTAGTGGTATGTTTTAGTACGCCCAAATCCACATCCGTTCTATGTGCTATGGTTTCCAATAAAATAGCTTATTTAGTTTTGTTTATAATTGATGCAACTGTGTTTCTAGAATATTATGAATATATATTTTTTTTTTTATAAAAGCAAGGATTTAAAAAAAATATTTAAGGTTTTATTTAAAATCCGGCCTAAATTTTCCTTCTGTGGAGAGACGCAGTCTATTTTATGTCATTTAATTTGTGCTTTTATTCTCTTAATTTTGAAAGGCAGCAAACACTCGGAAGGACAGGAGCAGCCTCTTGAATCACAAACTAATCTCGAACTCAGAAACTCTTGTCAGCAAGGCCAGAGCGCTAACCACTGCACCAGTGTGACAGTGTCAGTGGGAGAAAGTGGCACAAACTCTTTAGGAAGTTACCATCAAATTATTACTAATCTTGCTTTTCACAAGCAATCAACATTGGTCCGACGAGCAAACACCTTTTTGAACCTTTGTGGAGGTTGAGACTTTATAGAGTCATAGGTTTGAGACAGACTCTGTGGTTCATTTAAAACCTTCACTGAACTCAGGTTTGAGACGAAAGCCCCCTAGTGGCACACCTGTGAAACAACAGCGGTTCATGAGCCGTCTTGAGTCACGTGACAAGATTCACGAACAATCTAGGTCACGTGATCACCGCTTTGAATCACGTTTCGGAGTGTTTCGAAGTGCATGCGCTTTGGGCCTTGGAAACTGTGCCCAAACGCCTGTTTCAATACGGCCATCACTAGACTATATTATTATCTTGGCAGCGCTCTAAATGTATGTTAATGGAGAGTCATTACATTACCCTGTCCAGAACTGTAAATACTTGTGACAGGCTTCTTCCTATATCCTGACATCCATCACCATTTCGAAACACTTCCTGGTCCCTACAACCTTTAAGCCTCTCTCCGTCTCCCTGTCCCGCTCGTTCTTTGTTCTGGCGCTGGATTGACTGGATTACGGAGGTGTCTGATGGGACAGGGGTTCTCTCCCACAACAGCTGCCCATGTCCTGCAGCTAATTACAGCAAGCTCTGAGCTGTGCGAGCGCCGTTCCCTGGAGGGCAGAGGATGCTATCTCTGCGTTATAACCCTCGACGTACTTAAAGCACGTCGCACACGTCAACAGCAGTCGCGCAAAACAGCGAAATAAAATGTGGTTGCCAGATGTTATATTTGAGTGATCGTGTTTAGATTGTGTGTTTGAGTTAAAAAAAAATGATAATAAATTGGACCTTTCCTGAATACTTTTAGAATGGTTTTGATCTGTATAAGATGTAGTATAACACATGATATTATCAAAGAAATTACAAGTAAAACAATAGATTGCCTTAACTGTCTAGAAGAATCTAAATGAATCTACAAAGGAACAACATGATCAAGTTACAGACACTAGATAAACAATAGAAGTGGACCGTTCTATCACAATATCACATTTTGAATACTGAGCATGGTTTCTAAGTAAAATGTCTGCAAAAAGAGCTGATTAAAAACACATTGTAAACTTCGAATAAGAGTGTGAAGGGATATGTCTGTGATTGTGCGAGTAATTTCAAACGGGAATTGAGGCAATCGCGCCTTTTCCTTTTAGTACATCGAGTTTGAAGCAACAGATGTGGCAAAAAGATTAAACATTGAATTAGAGATGGCCGATATATCGACATTTAGGTAGCACTGTTTGCACACATTTGAATAACAGAAATCAAGTTTGAAGCAACAAATGTGGCAAAAGTGATGAAATATTTTGTAACGTTGGTTTATTGCGGGATAGGGCCAAAACTAGACTGGACTGAACAGTGTATTGTTCAAATGAACCAGAACTACAACAGGACAGATCCAGGACATCATTAGACCAGGACATAAGGTCTAAAATGTACGGAATGAATGAATGAATGGATGAATACACAGAATGAGAAAGAGCACACGTCTAAATGAAACCTGTAAGACTAGTTCATGTAAAACCTTACTAGTTTAAGAATGACTAGTCTTCTTTACCATTGCAATATTTAGGGGTACTGTATACTAAAGAATTAAGAGAATTAAGAGCGAACTGGAAAAACTGACAATCTTAAATAAGATAATGTGTGAATAAATGCTTCAATTAAGTATATTCTTACTGTCTTAATATACAATTTGCCAATAAACAAGATATATAATACTTGCTCCGATTGGCAATGTTATTTTAAGGCAGTCATTATATACTCAAATCAAGATAAATACTACTTAATTAAAGCACTTATGACTTTATTGTCCTGTTAACATTCTTTCCAGTGAGTGAGGTCAAACAAGCCTGTATGTTAAGCGTAAATATTACAAAACATGATCACTCACAGTTCTGGGCAATGCTGATTTTTCAAACTGTCTAGACATTGTGTGCCTTGTGTGTTTTGTGTTTTGTTGTGTGTGTGTGTGTTTTGTGTGCATGATGCGACTAATGAAGTGAGCGGCGAGCCTCAGGTGCACAGACAAACGGAGAGGGGCCACTGCATCCCAAACAGACCATTCGCTTTAACACACACATTTACCGTCTCTTCAGTTCATCTCAGTCACTTTTACCGTCCAGATGGGAAACACTACTTTCAGGGAGAAAAAGAAACATTCAAAGCACTTTCAAAAATGAGCCTAAAATGTCAGATGCAGCCCAGTCGTAAGTTATTAATAAGTTTTGTTATTTTAAAATCTTTGAACGTCTATCATTGAAGTGCTAGCAGTATCTGTAATGTGCATTTGAATCATGCAACTAAACATTTAAGCTATTTTCATTTACAACGTTACTGTTGCGTACCTGTGTTATAAATTCAAAAAAACAACAACACATTTTTATGTATTTATTTGATGTTATTCTGAATACATTTCTCAACAGAATTGTGCTAAAACGTGTCTCTAAATGTATTATTTAAAGAGTCAAGGTTTAATCAGACAAATGCAGAAACGCTTTATTCAGAGGATTACAACCTAAGTGTGTTACATTTGTATTCCTAATCAGTTCTTTTTGGCAGAATTTTTAATACAAATAATAAAACAGAAATAGCCAATATTTGTATTTGCTTCAAAACAACATTCACAGTACTATTTATAATGTAATATATTCCCACCTTCAAATACAACTTTATATTTCTTACACCCTTTTAATACCTCTCGAGTCATTCATATAAATAGTGTTATATTGACTCACAGTGGACAATAGGAAAAAAAAACAGTTGTATAACATATTTAGGTGCAAATAACATTGTAGTTTCCAGGTGAAATAAAACTGAAATTAGTATTATATGCCTGTAGTATCTCCTGACTTGTTTACTACAAAAATTACATATACAAACAGAAGGTCCAGTGAAAGCAGATAATCTTTTAGGCAATGGCCACCAGCTTTGAATCACGTAAATATTGTAGCCTGATCCATAAACGAGCATAAATTATGAATTCATTAAAAACGTTCCAATTACCAAATGAACGCGTGGGATATGTAAACTGCAGTGTAAACAGGGTGTAATCTCGGGGGCATCTGTCCTGTAGCAGACGCTGAGCCACTCACAGCACAACACGAGGGTCCAAATGAGCAGAGTGGGGCCTTCTGACCTCCTCTGCTCCATCTGTGGACCTCCTGTCATCAAAACACGATCAAAACATGATGAACAGGACCGAAACAGGACCGAAACAAGACAGAAACAGGACAGAAACAGGACCGAAACAAGACAGAAACAGGACAGAAACAGGACCGAAACAAGACAGAAACAGGACAGAAACATGACCGAAACGAGACCGAAACAGGAACGAAACAGGGCCGAAACAGGGCCGAAACAGCCAAAACAGGACCGAAGCAGGACCGAAACGCAACCGAACCAGGACCGAAGCAGGACCGAAACACGACCGAAACACGACCAAAGCAGGATTGAAACAGGACTGAAAGAGGATCGCAACAGGATTGAAGCAGGAGCGAAGATCAAAACAGGACCGAAACACGACCAAAAAGGACCGAAGCAGGACCGAAACAGAACCGAAAAAGCACTATTGAAGCAAGACCGAAACATGACCGAAACAGCAAGACCGAAACAGGACCAAAACAGGACTGAAACAGGACCAAAGCAGGACCGAAACAGGACCAAAACAGGACTGAAACAGGACCAAAGCAGGACCGAAACAGGACCAAAACAGGACTGAAACAGGACCAAAGCAGGAACGAAACACGACCGAAACACGACCAAAGCAGGACCAAAACATGACCGAAACACGACCGAAGAAGGATCGAAGCAGGACCGAAAAAGGACCAAAGACCGAAATAGGATCGAAACACGACCAAAGCAGGACCAAAACATGACGAAACATGAAACATGACCAAAACACGACTGAAACATGACCGAAACACGACCGAAACGGGACTGAAACAAGACCGAAACAGCAGGACCAAAAGAGGAATGAAACAGGACCGAAAACAAATAATACAGTATAATCTCATACAAAAACATTTAACTTTGTCAAAGATATTTTGAAAAAAAATGTTTTTAAAGAGCCAGGGTTTCCCAGGAGATTCCGGGTTGATGTTGCCAGAGGTTGCAAGGCTGGTTTTCTGCCCAAAACTGCAGGGGGCGAAGACGAGCACTTCAAACGCCCTGTAAATACATATTCAAACATCACAAGGGCTTACTGAGATGATTCATAATGTAAAAATGTTTCTTAGTTCTCCTTTAAGTGGGGCTACAGATATTCAGTTTTAGCAGTGCAGAGTTTATGTAACAATGCGTTCGATTACAGCCGCATTACAATTCCGCGCATTCATGAATTCACTCTCCTACAACGATCTGCTCCTACAACCCCTTCGACCACCACCAGAGATGTTGTAGGGTTAGGAGTTAAGGTTAAAGTTACCACCGCTGAAAAAAGTAGTGACTGTTTTTGGCCAAAAGGTGGCACGAAAAGAGAAATTGTAATGCGCAACGGTTGTTTTTCATACTCTTTCGCTTTTGAATCAATCGTTTACAGCTTTTGGGAACAGAAGTCGCTAAATATTACAGAGTGAATGAATGGACCATCTAGAAGTATACAGTGAGTAACTAAAAATAGAATTCCGCTGCATTTATTTTTATAGAAATGTACTGTTTTTATTGTTCTAGCAAAAGAAAAATCAGTGGATCTTTGCAGCAGCGTTGGAATCTTTCGTGCCGTAGAAGGCTTGCGAGGGCTTGAGTGTAAAAATATAACTGGTGCACAGATGAAAGCTAAGAACAAGCACACAACGCCTCCGAGCTTCAAACCAGACTTGGACCGACTCCTTAGAGAAACGCTGCCCCTCTTCATGATTCATCGAAGTGTAAAACAAAGATGGCCGCCGCTGCCTCGTGGTGTCGATTGGGAGAAGATAATGTCGTGGGAAGAATCCATAATGTTACTATACATTTATGCAATGTTTGGGGCTTAGAAAGATAGTCATTTTAATTATGAATACTGTCTAATGTTATACTGTGTGATGCTATTCTTTGTTTTCGTTATTTAGTGTAAATCAATTGCTGAAAAGATGTAGCATAACAATTTCTCTAGGTCAGACTTTGAACTTGAAAAACAAAGCATTTTATTTCTGATTTTTGAAAGCTGTCTCTGCTGGCTTCTGTCTCCGTGGTAACTCTTACATGTGTAAGATGCTATCCTGAAGGACTGTATTTTGTTCATGCAGAAAAACTAAGACCCTTTAGTGCTTGTAAATAATATGGATGCAACAAATACAAAATATCATCAAAAATTACAGATCAAACTACCATAGGCCTGTGCATCAGTTAGATTAAAGGTGCAGTATCATGGAGGAGGAGCCACCTGCGTATCCCCATGGAGACAGTATTATTGCTTGCTGGAATGTTCCACAGTATGGCATTAAATTATCTATCTTGCATTTCATCACTTACTGGTGTTTGTAATATAACAAACACATTTCAAACGCATTCATTCTTACAGTGAACGTGCTCTCCTCTCCAGAGACATGACTTGCAACTTGGCATGGTGCTTGTCTCCATGGAGATAGATATATATATATATACGTTTAGCCAAATGATGGAACTTTATGCAACATTCCAGGGAATGCACTAACACGCAGGCGGCAGAATCTCCACCAGAAGGTTACTCATAGTGAACGTGTAAACTCACTTTGAATGCCACGCCTTTGTAGTAATCATTGAATTACCATATACTCACTTTAGTCAGTCCATAACATGATATAGTACAAACTTTGTCTGGCTCCAGTGATGAACATGTAATTAGCATAAGATGAATAATAAAGTTACGCTGCTAAACAGGTAATACAGGCGTGCACTGCCCGATGGCACAGCTTTTCAGTCGGAGCTGCACACATACTTTAGCAAACACTGAAGTTGTTATAACGCAACCATTCTTGGAACAAACCTCATTTTGGAGATTTGGGATCTAATTTACTCTTGGTAATGTTTTAACATTATCATGCAATCAAACTTATTGTGAAGATAATTTCTATGTTATTTCAGTACAGCAGTTAACGGTTTAATTTATGACTGAAGTATGAAATAACATGAACTCCCCCTTATTATAAAACATTACCGACTGGTTTACTGATAAATACTTGGTCAAAGTCTGTAAACATGATATATTTAAACGTGAGAAAACAGAGCTGAGTAAAGGCTGTTTTACTGTGATAACGATGCTGTAAAATCATCCTTTATGTTTCTGACAATACACTTTGTGAAATAGTCAAACTTTTATACAACTACATTCAAACTGAGCAGTACTTTAGGCAACAGCAGAACACACAACAGACACTTTTTGGAGTTCTTTGTTTTGTTTTCTTGAATTGATCTGTGCTACGTGTTTTGTGTACTGCTCTCTGGTCGTGTTCTATGTTCTGTGTTCCTTTTCTGTTCTAAAACAATGCCAGTCATCACATCACACACATCTTCACACGACAGTCTTTTCATTCGTGCCATTCATAAACGACCTCATCGTCTTAACGTGCATTTAACCGAAACAGTCCACTCAAATCTGTTTGCAGCAGCTTTTCGTCGTGGAAAGCTGAGACTTTGACCTCTGAAGACGCACTCGAGTCTCTCAATGATCATTTTGTCTCCCGCTGCGTTCATCACAGCACCGTCTCCATGGCAACAGCACTTAATCAGAGCCCCTCAGTCTTCTCAGCTTAACATCTGTGTTTACATCAACGCGCGGGTTTGTCACCTTCTCTGGAAATAACTGTTTTTCGTACACCAACCGACCGGACGTTGGTGGAGCAATGTACTTGCCCATAATTGCTACTGCTGTTGTGTCCTTGGGCAAGACATTTCCCTCATCTCTGGACTATATATTTGTGTATAAGTGTAATTGTATGAGAGGTGGTGACGGTACAGACGATGGTCGGTGTCCAGGGTTAAAACTAGCTCCTAAAAAAAGAATACAAGAGATTATTTTGCCAATCAATTAATATAATATAATATAATAATCAATAATCATGTCTATCGTAAAAATTGTATAATCAATATTGTGATTTCAACTCGATTGCGATGCATTGTACAGCCTTACTTTGGTCACAAATGTGTAATTAGTCGACTAATTATTTTATTTGTATGAGGATTTAAAGGCACAACAGAGGACAATGTAAGGAGTGAGTTAGCTTGAGTTTTTGGAGTGACTGGACCGTTTAATTTGCCTTTTCACTGTTTTTGTGTTTGTCTGGATACATCGTAGTGTTTGTGCAAGATCGTGATCATTCTGAGAGCTCAATTATAGAATACAGTATAGTGAAATAAAATGTAACTGAAAATGATATGAGAAATATGATCAAACTTTGATTTAATGCACACAAAATGTCCCTAATTCAGCTCCAAAATGGTCTTATCCGTTTAAAGCCAGGTTCAAAACTGCTATTCATGTATTCATTCCTTGCTGCTCCCGCGGGTCAAGTGTGGAATGTGTTGTGCTGTGTTTTGAGCCTGTGTTTCCTGCTTGCTCCTGCAGATGGCGCCCCTCTGAGTGAGCTGTCCTGGTCGTCCTCTCTGACTGTGGTGGCCGTCTCTCTTTGCGGACTCTTCACCCTGGTTTTCCTCATGCTGGCCTGTCTCTGCTGTAAGAAGCGCGCCAAGGGATTCAAGGTACTTTGACCGGATCCGGCAAAACAAATGAAGGACTAAGAATAAAAACGGTGCAAGGATTTTGGTCACTTTAAAGTAAAATAAAGTTGATCAAAACATTCTTTTTTGACCAATAATTAGATAATGATTGTGCTTATTTTTTTTACAGGCGATACATTTTATACGATACAATATTGGAATTAACAGCCTTATTGTAATGATTTTATTTCAATATTTGATTCTTACTTTCACTTAAAACTAATATGTCCATGGCTTAATGTATTAGTTAAACTCGGTCAAAATATTAAAATTATGAATTAATTATTGAAAAGAGACAAAACTAAGACTAAATGAAGGAAACTTTAGACTGAATAAGGAAAATCATTAAAAAGTATTGTGTTATTAAACCTTGGTGTTTTTTTAATTTTAATTAAGTAAGCATAACTATGATTGCGTCAACCAATATCGTGATACTTTTGCAACATATTGTGCCGCTCATGTAATTTTTATTTAGAAAAGTATGGACAGATCACTCCAATTGTTAATAACATAACATAATATAAAAAAAAGAGCTGAAAATGTCTTCCAACGTGTTCCATCAGTTGTTATCTTCATGTACATCAACAACATGACACCATTCAATCACTAGAACTTAAATATAAATGCAGAGTTACAACAAGATATGATTTTTATTTTTTTTACTATTTCACAACAAAAGGAATGAATGTAAAGTGCGATGTTGATATGGTCAGAGTCAAAGTCACTGTAATATTGTGGGCTCCTTTTCTTAAATGCAAAAGGAAACTACATGGACCATGATCCTTTCCTCTGTTTCAGCGCAGCCAACATGAAATATTAATCCTACTACTACTACTACTACTCTGCCCCATCATACATTAACTATACATTAACAGTGCAGTGAAAGAAGTTCGAAAAAACAGTCTATTTGGGTATGAAATTGTAGCAAAATATACATAAAGATATATTATGTTGAGTATTCCAAAAGACACTTAAAAAGCCTTTATTGCAGCATTGTATTCTATCTTAGAACACGCATTTCAGCGTGGCTACGGGGCTTTACTCAGGGGTTATTGATTAAAGAAAAACACAGATCAATCAAAAATTATATATACATAAAGATAAAAAATAAATAAAAATAATAATAAGGTAAGGTACGGACAGGACTATAAAGTATTTTTATAATAATAGTGCATCCAGATTAAAAAAAATTCAAAGCAAGGTTAAAGCACACCAGGTCCAAGATCTGAGCCCTATTTAGTCCAGTTTATGTCAAATTTGTCCTTTTCCAAGTTCAGTCCGTATGTGATTTCTTCCATTTTCTGTATGTCAGTTATGGTGTCGGTCCAATCCTTTATTGTGATGGTCTTTTTCCCACCCTCTTTATCATTTTGGTTGCCTCATTCTGAACAAAGTGGAACAAAATGGTCTGTTCTGCGTTTGATTCTATAGAAAATGGGTGTCGTTCGTAGCGCTTCTGGGTCCAGTTGGGTGTGTCATGCTCAATGGGGGGGGGCTCGTTTTGGGTGAGAGAGGGGGGAGGGGGGAGGTTACCCATGAGGTCGCGGTGCATCCGGCCTCGGGGCCTCATCTGGGCTTAGGCCGAGCCGCTCCCAAAGCAGGAAATGGGAAAATCAGAGAAGAAAACAGCTCTCTGACAGTGTTTTATTGAGGTTTTGGGAATTCTTCAGATTTCAAGACAAAAATCCCCCAAAATGCATGCGAGAACAGTGTTAGACATAAATCAGACACGTTTTGGAACTACAATTGTGTTTTTGCGATCCGTAACAGGCTGTAGCTCCTTTGGGCCTGGAGCGGGTTATATCTGGAATAATAGTTAAAAGATGGAGAATAAGTGAAATCCTTAAAAATTAGAGATAAGGCAAGAGAAACGTGGCATTTGACTCATCATTCTATCCCGTTTTGAGCGAGTATTTGTATCTGTATTGTGTTTAGTTTAGACTGATTTGGCTAAACCTCGGGGGGGGGGACACCAGCAGAACAAGCAAACGCCGCTCAAACTTGGAACTGTCAAATCAAGATTATTAGGTTAATCGACAATAGTGATTATTTAGGTCAGAATATAACCGTAAAGACAACAAAATTATAATCATTTTTAGAAGACATTTATTTTTATTTTTTTATTGACTTTATAGAAAAGTGAAACGTTTTTGGAATAATTTCTATTTATTTTTCTTTTCAATTTATAGAAAAGCGACGATTTTTGAACTAAATTAGGTATTCTTTTAGCTCAATTAAAACTTTTAGAATTTTGCTTCTAAAATTGGTCACTTTTCTTTTAATCATAACCACTTTCTGCTCAGTCTTTCCTCAAAAAAGTAAACCTAAATGCAAAGTGCTTTTTTATCTTGCCATTTATGTCAAATTGACCGTTCAGAAAGTTGATCTCGTAACGCAGGAGCTGTAACGTGCTAAGAAAATGTAGGATTTTATTACTGTTCTGGTTGTGACGTTAATAATCGCGAATAATTGTTAAATCGACTTGTTTGTTCTCGCAATAAATTTGAAACCGTGACAGCCCTATCCGGAACCTTCTTAAACATTCACTTCAGTTAATGTCACTCTATTTGGTCCAGTTAGGGAACGGTTAAGCGCAATGTCCTTTAAGAAACATTAAAGAAACATTAAGAAAACTGCTCCAAATCTAACAGAGAAGACATGCAATTATTTAAGTAACGTTTTAGAACGCCCGCCCTTTTCTACAGATGGCTAGTTTTCCCACCGTCTATACAATAAGGCTGCTCAGTGTGGGAAAGAAAATGTAACTATTGCAATTGTAATTCAAGTTTTATTAAAAGGATTCTGTTCAAACTCAGGAGAACTGACTAAATTGAGCTGAAAAACGACGTAAATAATCACATTTCAGAACATGCTTGTGCGAATCTAAACCGGGTTAGGACGTTTTTATACAAACGTAATGCAGTTAAAGTCCATTAAATAGGCCTTATGCTAAAGATTCTGACGTTTTATCGTGTTTATTCATATCCGTTGATTTGATTTGTGTTGTGTGCGGGAGAGTTACAAAAATAAAATGAAAATAAGTTAAAGCGCATTTATTAAGTGATTGATGATGCATTTGGGGGGTGCCGGCCGACAGGATATTTTCTTGTTTGTGGAGGAAATTGTGTTGCAGCTACTAAAACAGCAAATTGTGCACCAGGATATCAAACTGTGACAGGAGGAAGTTGGTATTTAAATCTTTCAAAACCTCTTTTTCAGACGACAAAACAGGGATAAACGCACGCAGTGAATCCGCTCTCATTCCAAAGCGTTATATAGCGTTATACGTTTTACAATTCGAACCAGACAATTTGCTTTCACAGCACAGGAGAATAAAGCAAAATGTACAATAATATTTAAGTATAATCAGCTTTGTAGGTAGATAAATGCAAATGCACAATCACATTTAAGCAGATGTAAGTCGACCAAATCATCATAATGCATTCGTAAAACCGCCAAAAATATGAAAGAAAAAGAAAACCACGAACAATAAACCGCAATCTATCAACCTGTTTTACAATTAGAACCCGACACAAACGCAATAAATGTTGCTTTTACGGTACAGGAGAATAAAGCAAAGTGTACGTCAGATACTTACAGTTTTATTATGTCACAGCTTACAATAATATTTAAGCATAATCAGCTTTGTGAGTAGATGAATGCAAATGTACAAGTGCATTTAAGCAGATTTAAGTCGACCAAATCATCATACTGCATTTCTAAAACCAAAACAGACGAAAGAAAAGGAACAACAACAAAGAAAAAACAAAAACTATGCAAGTTATGAATGAATACATGTTTTTATTTGAGCATGTTCATGGTTAATTACAAGTCATAGAGAGAAAAATTGGAATTCCAGCCATACTGATCAACATATCTCAAAAAGAGAAGTGAATTTGAATCATAGTGGCAATTATTCCGGGAGTTTCCGATTATAAGGCACATTACTGTAGTTCCCATCACTTCTAACTTTAGCAGACTTCCACTTTTGAACACGAACAAACTAAAAAAAAACATGCTTTACTCGTATCTCAGCGTTGATACTCGGCGTCTTTGTGAAGGTTGTGTGTGTGTGTGTGGGGGGGTGCAGTGCAGATGTTATTTGGCTTTCTGAACAGAGGAGAATGAGAGCGAGAGTGATGTAAGAAGAGGGGTATGTGACCTCCTCCTTCCTCTCCTCCTCCTCCTCCTCCTCCTCCTCCTCCTCCTCCCTCGCCTCTGTATTTCCTTCTATCCTCTGTCCTTGTTCCCTCTCGCTGTGAGGATCCAGTTCTTTAGACCGGGGAATCTTAGACGGCACCGACCGCAGCTGAGTGTGTGTGTGTGTGTGTGTGTGTTTGTGTGTGTGTGAAAATGTGTGCGCTAATGCCGGCGTCACCTGTGCGCTCGGAGCTAAGGTAAGCGACCGCGCTCTGGATTGGATGTGTCTGGAAGGGCATCTGACGCTAAATGAATGCTAAATTACTATAGAAGTGTGAACATGAGTTTATTTCAATCCCAATTTAATCGAAATTGCAATTTGGTGTTGGCGCAATTATCAAGAATGAATGTCCGCTGCAAAGAGCAAAATGTCTTGTGTTTTTATAGAAAAATCTTGCTGTAACTGTAGTTTAGATCTCTGCAAATAAGTTCTGCACTCTTACTTTTTAAACAAGAAGCCCTAATTCTAGGAGGATAATGAATTCAATCAAGCAAGTGCAGTGTCAGACTTAGATATCATTTTACGTATTTTCAGTACCTTTTTTTGGTGATTGCATTAGTTCTAGTCAATTTTTTACAAAACACAATTCAAAAGGATATCCAGGCTTTACAAATACAAGCACACACATAAAAGTTTTAAACTATTGCAGCTAAAAATAACTGTTTTTGAGCCTAGATTTAAAATGTGGTCAAAGTGGACAATAGTTTTGATCATGGGGAAAACTGTTGGAGTTGGTAGATGGATCGTCCAAAGTTCAATTCTACCTTTCCAGAACGGTTTTAGTATACTCTTGAGCTTTATGAGAACTCATCTAAGAGAAAGAAAAGAAGAGTAGTTGATGAAATTAAAAACAAAACACAAATAGTCCAATGTCGTCCTTCAACGTCTATAGTACGGACAGAGGTTGATCGCTAAAAAAAACAAGCTGATCATTTATAACGAGTTATGAAGTCAGCCTCAATTAAAATTGGATTTACTGCCCAGCCCTAAAGAGTACCGTCCAAGAAAGTATCGTTAAGTGCCCCCACAGGGAAATTAAATACTGATTGTTGGAGAAACTGTGGTTGCAAAGTGGCTCACCCGTACAATGTGTGGGGATTGTCTTATTGTTCACAAATGTTGGGCTGAGATGAAAAAAAGCACTGCAAAGTGTTTTAGTTATTGACATCCCTCTGGATTTCACTATGCACTATGTATTTGGGCTTCAAAACTCCTGCCTTGGACACACTAAATGGATACCTTTGGAGCATACTTTTGGCAGCAGTGAAAAAGGGCATTAAAAAAATGTCTGACACAAACTGAACCAAGAATTAAGGACTGGACTGACATGGAAATAAAAAATAACTCTTGCACTCAATTTGAAAATGGAAAAATGTGACAGACTTTGGACTAAATGGGACAAATATCCCGGACATCGTGCTATTTCTGTTTGTTTATTCACTCTGTGTCATGTTCAATATAAAAAACTAAAACTAAGAAACAAAATATACCATTATTTTGTGTTGAAAACTATTCCCAAATTCCCCATTGTTTAAAAAAGAGCCGATTACTTAGTATAGAATAGTATAGTATTTGACCTTATGACAGCACTAGTTTGTAGAAGAATTGGCAAAAGAATTGAAAATCAGATACTAAACCTAGTATCGAAACTAGATACTCATTTGAGCAAGTATCAACACTAAAAAATATCATAAACAGAACCAAATTTGGCCTTTTTAGAACCGTTTTAGAATGCTCTTGAGCTTTAACAGAACTAGAACACAAACTAGAATTGTTTTGTGTTGAAAATGTTAGTTTATTTTAGAGTATTTTGGGCAAGTATTTTAATTTGGCCAAACAAGCAAGATATTTTGGATTCTGCTCATTACAAGCTAAAAATCCTTCTGAAATAATAGTACTCTTGCTTATCCTGCATTACACATAATTCTTTCCATCTCTGTTGTTGTTGTTGGTGGGAAAGGTCTCGCTCTGAAGCTGCTGTGACAAAGTGTGAGTGAACGAAACCACATGTTAAGCCCCGGACCGTGTGAAGACGGGGGTCCGGAGCCGATCCTGAAGTGTGCGTGCATATTTGTGCGTGTATAAGGGTCACATTTTTCCAGCGCTGGGACATTTCTCTGCTCCGATCTGAACTGAAAGAGTTTTTTGGGACGTCCGGTCCCTGGACACTGACCCTCTCTATGTTCTCCTCCTCCACTTCCTGCTCTTCATCTGCTCATGTCGACTGCGCTAAACCCCGTAACCCCACTTATCCTCACACACACAAGACGCGCCTTCAAGTCTCCTCTCGCACGGACCAGAGTTGTACCGTTTTTTTTTTTCATAACCGTAATGTTCAACCAAGTCTCCTTTCAATTCACGATTTTAAGCCGGTTCTTTGGCCCGGTTTAGTTACTTGTCTGCTTTGAAGAGGTGGGCAATATGTCGAAATTTAAATAATATCGTAACGGTTGTTGAGAAGATATGAAAACTTTGGTTATTGAGTATATTGCTTATAATGAAAAATGCGACAAAAAGGTGATTAAACTTTTTAAAAAAAGGTATGACGTGATATTTCTGCACTTTTGTGATTCATTTAACAGACTTTTTCACGTTTGTATGCTAATTAAACTTAAACTAGGACATAATATCGCCTGAATATCGTTTTCGGGATTCTCCAGAAATGATAAGAAAATGATTTGTTGTTAATATCGACCACTCCTTTTTATTGACAAAATCTGTCAAAAACTTGATAAACAATAGCAACATTGACATTTAACATAAGCGGTCTTATTACACATAATTGCACATAATCGATATCACAACTAACTAAAGGTAAGATCAAGGTCCTCGATCTGACTCAATTGCACTGTTTAAAAGAAGGCTGATTATATTTAAATTAACATAGTCATAATAGTTTTGCCTCTGTTAACTTTTTATTTTGACGTAGTTTGACTTATAAATTAATATGTTTATTTTAAAATAGTATCCACATTTTTTGTTGAGAAGATGATTTAAGTAGAGTTTGTTCGTTTCTTATGACCTTAGATGTTAGTCCTTTTTACATGTAAATAACTACTTCCTAAAAGATGTAAATATTTAGCATTTAGTTAAGCGTTGTTTACCGGTAGTTGTGTTTGTATTATTATTATGTACGATTTGGTTTGGAAGCTGTCAATTTGATTAATGCTGCACCGTTAGTCAGTCATTATCCATTCAATACTCTTTCTTCTGTGGCCAAAGCTGCCCTGGGGCAAACTGGTGTTGCCGTGGAATCCAGTCTCTACAGTCGTTTTGCTTGTTGATGTATTCCAGGCAAAGTGAAACATCTCCACAAAGACAAGTTACTTAGTGTACCTTTAATGGAGGTGGGGGTTGTGTAAGATTACTATTGTTAAGGTTTGGGCTGCAACTAACCATTATCTTAGTAGTCGACTAGTCAGCGAGTATTTTTTTTTCGCTTAGTCGACGAGTTAAACAATTATTTCTGTTGTACACGGAGACTTTTTAAACACATTATTGACCAATTAAAGGATGAACTACGGCGACTGAAGACTTCTAGATAGAGGATATTTACAAATAAAGTGTATTATGGTTGAAAATCAGAACTTGTTTAGTCTTTTTATACATGTTGATTTAATAATACTTCTGTCTTTGTTATATATTAAAAAAAAAGGTGTTTTCATGTGTGTTTTAGAGTCTGTATAGTCCAAATAACAGTTCCAATGATCGAAATACAACTATGATTATTTTGTTCATAGTGAACTAGTCACGATTAGTCAATTATTTGTTGTTCCCCTATAGTTAGCGTGCAGATTTTGTTCAAATACAGCAAGGGCCAAGTCACTAGTATAATTATAATGTAAATAGAAAATGTCCCTCCATGCATCACATCACAGATTCTGAAAGCCTCCTGCAGTAAACCCTTGATGCTCGTCTTTGTGTTTCAGGAGTTTCAAAATGCAGAGGGCGACGAGTACCAGGCCGACCTGTGCATGGCGTCGCCGTCCCAGGGCAGCCCCGACGTCTACATCCTGCCCCTCACCGAAGTGTCGCTGCCCGTCGCCAAGCAACCGGCGCGATCAGGTGGGACCAATACTACTGTAGGGCAGATCGTTCCATAAAACGTCGGTTGCTTATTGTTTAAAGGACGCACGTTATGCTAAATTTACTTTTTGCCCTTTTAACTAACATTGTTTCCAGATAAAAACATAATCGGAGTTGTATTTATCTTCATTCACGCTTGTTTGATGAATGCTTCAGTGTGTCCTCTCTCCTCTGAGCCTCACAAAAACACTCTGTTCCAAATTATGCCAGATTTGTGACGTCATTGGCAAAACCCCGAAATCTTTTGTAAATTTTTTGAATCCATTAATCATCGTCAGACTCGTTCTGAGCATTTGAACGTCATGACAACCACTTTCATTCATTGCAACTGCGTGCCTGTATATTAGCATGTCGGGGCAAGCTTTTTCCCCGTGGTAATTCCCTCTGCCGCCAGTTAATGTAGTTCTAACACAAATCCTGATTGGGGAACGCCTCACAGACATAAAGTAACTTACGTATTCATCATTTTAAGTTCTAAAACATGAGATGCAAATGTAAAATAACTCAAGAGCATGTTTAAATCCAAAAAAAGCATAATGTGTGTCCTTTAAATTGTGATGAATGTTTTTTTCATTTTTTTTATTCATTTATCAATTTCAAGTTAAAGTACGTGTGTAAAATGACAAGCACCAAGCAACTACTTCTAATATCACGGTTACTTTGACTTAGCATTAAAGTATTTGGCTGTATTGCACATACTAAAGTAATTCTTGAGTATTTAACAGCCTGTACTTGCTGCTCCCTTCACATTACCACATTACTGAGGGCGTGATAGTGTGTCCAGTATACGGTGACTCAATAGGGCTCCCATGGGCGCTCTCCTCCCTGCTGCTGGACAGCCCAACTCCGCCTTAATATCCCACAATCCCTCTGTGTAGCTCGGGCCGTGAACTGCGCTCTCTCCCACAAACATCTGGCTCTTGTGTAACGAAGTCCAGGCTCCAGGAATGCGAGAAATGTGAACGGAAACGGCCATCTGCGCCTCTGCAGTCACTGAGCGCCGCCACATGTGCAGAGGAATGACAAGAGCAACCTGAAATATAAATCTGTTAGTTTGTATTTGGCATTAGAGCTGGCATGATACTAGGAATTATACATGATACCAGTTTCGATGCCACGGTGATGATAAAAACACTCCTTTTTCATGCAAATAAATGCAATTTCGGCAGCATTTCTATCATATAAAAAACATATGGATTTACAATAGTTCTAAAAATCAAGATAAATCGAAAACTATTCAGGAATCTCCAACTTTGTCTTCATCTTTTCCATATTTTGTAGTTTGATTATCAATTAGTGAGTCTCTTTTAGTTATAATGATTTAACTTTGTTCTAGTTCTGGTTTAATCCTGGTCTTGTTCCAGGTGTAGTCCCAGTTTAACCCCAATTATGATGAGTGTGTAGATTTGAAGGAATCATTACAAAGCGCTTTTGGCTTTTAAACTAAACTGAAATCCATGGATACTGAGCAGTTTTTATTTGATTTTATTTTCAGATAATGTATTAAAGAATTACATTATGGAGTGTGAGTTACTCCCCAGTGTATGTTTATGCACATTTTTCAATTCGTTTTGAATAATAATCCATTCTCATAACAATACATTTGTCAAACATTGTAGTTTTTTGTATAATTAGACCAAACATTGTAAATTTTCTTTTCAAATCCTATGGAAAAACCAGTATTGTCAGCCGTAAGAGTCGAAAATCATCAAATCATGACTCTTTTCTGTAGACCTACTGTAAATTTAACACATGTGAGAAACTAAACAGATTAAATAAACATGTTATCGTTCGCATTGTGAGAGCGTGTTAAGGGACCGCTCAGATGTGCAGTTTTTCATCAGCCTGGAGTATTTTGGCTCCGTCCTGGACCCTGAAGCCCCCCGCCCCGCCCTGATACAGCTGCTTAATACTGCAGAGACCCCACACCCACCTCCAGATGTAACACATACTTCACTATCCGACACACATGTAATACTGTTGTCCTGTATTGTATGGTCTTATAATGAAAGTAGTAGAAGTACTAGCAGCGTGGAAAGTAGGGCTTTAAGATGAATTGGAAAATATCTCACAAACCATCATTTCCTCCGCAAACAACACAATATCCTGTCTAATTTTGCATACAAACACGTTCTGAAATACACAGAATTCTTTGAGTAGTTTTTCAGTTTACATTTCAGTCTTTTTGTCAATTTTCCTCTTTACACGTTTAAAATATGAACTTTGAACATAATCCTTATATTAAAAATTGCAATTCCTTTTTTTCCTAAGCCGTAGTAGAAAGTAACTAGTTAATAAAAATACTCACATTGCCGTAATTGAGTAGATTCTTTTGGGTAATTGTACTTTTTAAAACTTAATAATTCTGGCATGTAATTGTGATTACCGTATTTTCCGGACTTTTAGCCGCTCCCCTATATAAGCCGCATTTGCTCTATTTTTAAAAAAACGATAATAAAACAATACATAGGCCGCACCTTTTGTATAGGCCGCAGAACTCTTTCCTTGACTTTTGGCATCGCATGAGCTCGTCCCGCTGTCCCCCTCCAGCGTGCTCTCCCCTCCAGCGTCTCACCGTACATTCATTGATGTTAAGCTTGCGTGCAGCCGCGCGGTTTCCTAGCAAGATCGATGGCCTTCAGCTTAAAACTTGCTTCGTACGAACTTCTTCGTTTGGGTTCCATAATGATGGGGCAAGAATTTGAAAATAATTTATAGTTGGTAATTTGTCGTCCGTGTTCTATTTGCTAGCTGAATAAAAAAGCAACATCTGCTTCTTTGCTTAACTTTTCTGTAGTTTTGATTCTAATTCCGGTTAGTTCGCCCCTAGCGGTGAAAGAAAAAAACCACAGAAAAGCCGCAGCCTCTAAATAAGCCGCATGGCTCAAAACATCTGACAAAAGTAGCGGCTAATAGTCCGCAAAATACGGTAGTTACATTTTAAAACAATGTGAGGGGCTTCATCAGTGGTGCAGTAGTTAAGGGGGTTGTACCACCGCAAAGTCAAGGGTTTGATTCCAGCCTTCAGCCATTTGACGAATGTCTCTATTGGTTTGTCGAAAGAATAAAAAAACAAGTATCGATTAAAAAAATAATAATGAACAGAACAAAATTTGGCCTTTCTAGAACAGTTTTAGAGCAGCTTGAGATTTAGCAGAACTAGTACAGTATTATTTTGTTTAACATTTCTTATATACTGTATATAAATCTTGCTCTGATAGCCTAGATCAGAGAGTGCACGAATTGTGGTTTAAAACAACTTAATTCAGTGTTTTAAACAGGTAAATGAAGTTTTGTGTAAAAAAAGTAATTGAGTAATATTGACGTGTCGGTGTAATCCCTCATTTGTCCAGGAGTGTTCCGTCCAGGAGTGTTGTAGTCATCTGGTCTGTAGTCATCCCCCCTCATTGAGTACCTGATTAGCATCAAAATGCCTCGGGCGTCTCCAGGGTTTCACAGTGAGGTGGAGATTCTGAGCAGGGAGGAAAGATGGTTTGAAAGAGGAGTTTAGGAGGCCATCTTTGTTAAAAAAGAGAATCCTTCCTTAAATCGTAATGGTTTAAGATTCAACCTTCCAGTTGTTTATAATGGTTTGCTGAAACCCTGGAGACGCCCGGGGCATTCGGATGCTAATCAGGTACTCAGTGAGGAGGGAGCGAAAGTCAGTGTACAATAAGATGTTAATGGCCCATCTCAGGGTGGTTAAATGACCCATTATCAGGAGGTCCTGCCAGGTGGGCAGGGCTTACACAGAGTAGGATATAAAACCGAGTTCTCAGACTTGTTTCACAGATTGAGAATGACTCTTGGATGAGAGTCGAAACGTTTTGTTTTTCTAAAACAGAGTCCAGATGACTACAACTGAATCTGTTTCTACAATGAGTAGTATTGAGCAGAACTTGTACTTGTGACTGAGTAGTATTGAGCAGAACATGTACTTGTAATTGAGAAGTATTGCACAGAACATGTACTTGTAATAGTATATTTTAACCAAGTAACTGACCAAAAACTTTTACTTCCGTACACTTTTTCAGTAGTAGTAGTAGTAATAGTAGTAGTAGTAGTACTAGTAGTTGAGCAGAAAGGAGAGGACATGGAGGTGCAGTTTTGTGGTGATGGACACTTTATCTTTGCCTTTTCACTTATGAAGACGCTGTTTAATGATAATAATACGTTTGAGAACTTTTAGTCATTACATTTCTGTAACGCTTTAAAATGAGATTCCTTTGTAAACTATTTATAAGCTATTAATAGTTAATTGAATATAATCATTAAGACAATTGCTATGCTTATAATACCTTCCAAATGTTATTAACCAAGTGATACATTCTAGAACACAGACTTCAGAAACAGAACTTACTTGCTGGTGTTCTAGCAAAACAAAGCTACTTATTTTAATGTAATGCACTATTGTGAAAAATTCCTGGCCAAGTCATAACATCTCCACGGAGACAAGCAGGTGACGTGTCCTCAGCAAGAAAAGTCACATAGTGCATCCAAGAACGTAATAAACTGCAAACGTAATACAAAAAGTTGTTGACTTTAAATGTAAAAACAATAATTATGAAGTGTCGACTCGTAAAATAATCGTTATTTTAATTTTTCTAGTTGAAAATGTAAAATAATATAAAAAGATTTCTGATTTTCACCAATAATACACTTGATTTGTAAATATTCTCTGTTTAGATGCCTAGACTCACCATATTTCAAGCTTTATTTGGTTGATAATGTATTAAAAAGTCGCTTCCATGTCAAATACTAAAATAATAAAAAGTTAGGTCCAGCCCTACTACAAAAGCTACTATTTTGGATGGCACCATTTCAACAAAATTGTGGCCGTGACATTTCACAAACATATTCTTTCCTCGTCACCGAATTCTTCTTGTTTGCGTACAATCCCGTTCTGATGCAAATGCGGCGTGGAGGCAGTTGAACATAGTTGTACGTGGGCCTCATAATGGGCCTTGTGTTTGGCTTTAGTGGGTCTTGAATGGTGCCACACGGTCACGGCTGCGGAGTGGGAGAGGGGCAATGACAAAGATCTCGTCCCAACAGAGAATGGACTGTCCACGGGCACAAAGGCGCAACTGTCCCGGGGCAAACGGGTCCAGCGGAGACATTTAGGGACCGGGTCAAACGAGGAGTGGACGGCGGGAAGAGACGTAGCTGAAGTAGAAGCTTGTGGTCCGTTTTTTAGTTTTGGAGAATATTATAATGGGGAATCCTTATTCAAACTTGGTGGATGTGGAAATTGAGGAGATGAAGTCAGTCAAGGTATGTTCATAGAAAAAAAAGAAAGGAACATGTGCTTTGGGATTATTTCAGTCATGTTTTATTTCAAATTTATAATAGGTTTGACAAAAATGTATATCCTGATAACAATATTCAGATGATATTATGTAAATTAAACTGAAATGTGTCAATGCCTCTCTTCAAAATGTATTAGTTCAGGTTTAATTATAAACAATATGCTTGATATTTGAATTTTTTTGCATATGTTTAAAACAACATTCCCAATATTATGTGAATTTCAATATCTTAAATATATTTAAAACACAGATGAAAGTTATATTTTTGTACACTCAAGAACCGTTATACATCTGTTTTGGTATTTTTTCTTTTTAAATAATCATTTAAAAAGGACAGCTACACAACCACGATATCGAATAATATTTTGTTAACTTTATATAGATATAATTCATTAATCAAGTAATTCATTAATACATGTCAATCAACAGTATCCATTCTATACAAAATCTACAACATATTTTAAAACATTATCATAGAATTATGGGATTATTGCATGAGTAAGGGATTTGGGAAATAGAAAAAATGTATATGAACTATTTAAAAGCGGAAGTGTTTTTTGACAGTAGTTTTTTCTCTGACGGGCCGAGGTCGGAGCTGCAGAGTCTGAAGATTAGAAAGAGAAAAAAAACTCAATTTAGTCAAAAAAAGGACCTAAGCAGTTATGCTATGAGGCCGTCGAAAATTAATTTTGTGTTGGTCTGCATCAAATAACCAAGACATTCTACAGAAATTGTCTTTTCTTTCAACAGTATCCTATACCAAATGATCTTTTGGTAGATTATGAACACTCTTCTGTACATTGTATATTTGCAAAGTGGTTTGATTTGTCATCAGCAAGATATACTGATATATAGAGTGACTAATAATGATCATGTAAATCCGATTCCCTCCTCAGCCCATCTCCTGAAGTCGTCGGACCTGAGTCGCCACAGTCTGCTTTACCTGAAGGAGATCGGACATGGCTGGTTTGGGAAGGTATGTCTTTGAACACATCGCACATGACAGGACTGTATTTAGACCTGTTTGATCCTGGTTTAGACCTAATATCACTTTTAGCCCTGGTTTATCATGATTTTATTCAGTGTTTAAAAGTGCACTGTAAGTAACTCGTCTGGTGGAGAGTGTGCCACCTGCTTGTCGTCATGGAGAAGATGTTACAAGGTGTTTTTTCTTGCAATAAAAACACCCATAATGAAATATATGCACCTTTAATGCCCTACTGTGGAACATTCCAGGCTAAGCAATGACATATTCGTGGGGACAAGCAGGTGGCGAACCCCCCCATCAGAAAAGTTACATATTGCACCTTTAATATTACAGCATTAGTCTCAGTTTAGATCTGATTTGTTGTAGTTTATCATTGGTCAAAGTGTTTATTGCTGCTGGTATAGTGGGAATTTATATTTAATTTGGCACTAGATTTAGTGCAATTTTTGTCACGTCGTCATGATTAGTTTATTTAATAAATCTCTCAAAATTCCAGACCAACGTGTTTCTTTGTACAACATTAAAGCTGGGGTACCTAAATAAAAAAATAAAAAACTTTTAATAAGTACATTCTGTGTTTTCCACCAAAGAGTGTCTTGTCAATGCAACACTTTGGGACAAAAATTAGACCACTGTGCGCTGTCTGCATGTAGCATATACAGTCATTTATGTCTCATCCACCTGGAAATAAAATCTGAAAACAGCGCTCTGATTGGCTCTGCTTGGGCGGTCCACCCCAGTTTCACTTCACCGTTTGAAAAAAGCTGTTCTCAAGCTGTGCACGTGCCCAGAAATGAATGCTTGTGGATGTGAAAATCAGGCCCCACAGCTTTAATATAAACATTTCCACATTGTGCTACTCTAATACACTGTGTTTATTTAATGAATCGTGAATGAACTTGTAAAACTCACTTGTCTGCTCATGTTTACAATAACCTCGTGTCTCTCTCTTGTTCGTCCCATCTCATGAATGGTCTTTTCATCCGCGACTGGTACGTCCATCCCTGTGTCGTGTCCTTACTGTGTGTCTCATATATATGTGTGTGTGTGTGTGTGTGTATGTTTGTTTGTGTGTGTGTCCTTCTCCATTGTCGTTTTTGTGTACTTTTCTATTGTCCCGTACGTCTGCGCGTCCCATTGTCTCCATGCGTCTCCGTGTCTCTCTTCAGGTTTTACTGGGGGAGGTGCACGCCGGACTGAAAACTACTCAGGTGGTGATAAAGGAACTCAAGTCCAGCGCCGGGGTTCATGACCAGATGCACTTTCTGGAGGAGGCTCAGGCATTTCGGTAAAGACAAATAAATGAATAAATGAATAAAGATGTTATATTATATAATATCTTGTGATGTCTTTTTGAACCATTTTCCAGAGGGACACAAAAAGATTACCTAAAAGCTTAAACTTAAGTGTTAAGTTTAAGTATAACTAGGGATATTAAAATGTGTGTTACAAATACTGTGAGGAAAAAACTTGACAATTATTATTATTATTTTAATTGCATTTTTTCTAATTGGATGGATTTTCAGAACTATAACATGTATTTTACCTTTTGCTTCTAAAAAGTCTTGATTATGTTTTAGTTCTTATGTATTGTGACCTTAGTAGCAATTTTGCTTAGATTATTTTTATGTTTTGTTTGTTGCACTATGTCATTCTCAGTGGAACTTCAACCTCTTGCTTAATTGACTGAAATGTTATTAAATAGATGAATATTATAAAAAGAAATTAAAAAAAGATTCATTATTTCTATGTATTCGTTTTAAAAGGAATGGTACGTGACTTTTTATTCCAAAAAATAAATTAAAACAAAAGCTTTTATTTTTTATTGCACTATAAATGTATGAAAACTGTGTACTTACTCTGAGCGGGCTTGCATCTCCACAAACCTGACTCATACTTGGCTACTCATGCTTGTTTCCATGAAAATTATGTTCCTTTGGCTCTAATGTTCCACAGTATGGCATAAAAAGTATCTGCTTGGAGAATGTTCTGAAGTATGGCTTTAATGTTCTATTTCCATGGGATTATGCAGTGACTTTCTGCCTCCAGAAAGTTACATACTGTATCTTGAATTAAGTTACAAGTTACTTCTCACGGGGTGTGTTCAGACCTGTCCTGGTTTGAGCCCAGTTTATTTCTGGTCTGTTCTAGGTTGAGTTTTGGGTTTAACACAGATAGAAGCAGCTGTAGTTATATTTCTTCACATATTCTGTACCGTTTGTGTCTGCCTCCTCAGGTCCCTGCAGCACCCGGCTCTGCTGCATTGTCTGGCCCAGTGCACAGAGGTCACGCCCTACCTCCTCGTCATGGAGTTCTGCCCTCTGGTGAGACACGACGGCCAATTAACACAATGTATTGAAATATTATGGATAATGAGCTTAAACTATTTATAATGTAATAAACACTACTTATTTGTGCTAAGCATGTGTGTTGTGGCCATATTTCAATACCCGATCTCATCAGATCTCGGAAGCTAAACAAGTGGAGGCCTGGTTAGTTTTTGGATGGGAGACCGCCGGAACACCCGGTGTCACAGACTGTAGCTGTAGTGCAAACCACTATTGTGTCCTTGTGACACTTCACCCACTTTGCCTAGTATGAATCTGGTGAGTGCGTAAGTGTTGATGGTGGTCAGAGGGGCCGCTGAGGCAGATTGGCAGTCTCACTTCCATCAGCCTGCCCCTGAGCAGCTGTAGAAGTATAGAAGTACAGTACAGTATAGAGTAAGGAGTGAATGAATAAAGCTATGTGAAGCATCTTTGAGCGTCCAAAAAGCACTGTATAAATCAAATGTATTATTTGTATTATTGTTAAGGCATTTAAAAAAGCATTTTTATCACTTGGTTATTGAAAATAGTTTAATAAGCAGCTTATTAATGCTATTCCAGGCATTTTATACCTGGTTTATTTACACACACGTTTTTTGTTAGCTTATTGACATTTAAAAGATAATAATGCAATCTGCATGTTTGTAAATATTTTTTCTAAAAGTACATAAACAAACAACTAGTGTGTATTAATACATTATTAATAGTTTACTAAGGAACCTTGTTGTAAAGCGTTACCAAACACAACATTACTTTTCTACTTGGTACATTTCCTTTGCTTAACCATAGTGGTCATGGTCAGACACTGAGAACAACAATTGGCATTTGGGTCATTTAGTTAGCTTTAGTTATTAGTTGAGAAAGCACAACCTGCAACTAGAAAGTCCATGTGCCAGAAGTATTAGAGGAATAGGATAATAGTTATAATAGATGTGTCATGTGAAATGAATCACATTATCCTGCCCCCTGGTGGTGTGTCCATGTATCACCTGTCTGTGTTGTTGCCAGGGCGATGTAAAGGGTTACCTGCGCAGCTGCCGAGGGTCAGAAGTCATGACCCCTGAGCCCCTCATGCTCCAGAGAATGGCCTGCGACATCGCCTCGGGACTGATGCACATGCACAAACACAACTTCACTCACGGGTACGGCATCATTATTATACACAAGAATAAGGAGTAACAGTCGGTATTGAGACCATAAACTATTCTGTTAGTGGGTGAACTGCTGAAACTAATAATGGACTTTGAAGAACAGAATTGGTCATTTCCTGCAACAATATCCTGGTGCTGCTTGAGTGCTGCTCAAAACTCCAGCATCAGTGATTTTGTTGAAGGCGATGACTTTTGACTCCAAGACCAGTCAAGAACTAAAATAATAATGCATTTCATCTTAAATAAATTGAAGAGTATTTGTCAAATCAGCGTTTTTCTTTCTGGTAACAGTGATCTGGCATTGAGGAACTGTCTGCTGACCGCTGATGTTTCGGTGAAGATTGGAGATTATGGACTGTCCCAGGCAAAGTACAAGGTATTTATTATTTGTACTTAATAATAATAATCTTAGGTAACTCAAATAGAAGGTCCCATGGTTCAATTACCTGGCCATGTGGGCTGTGTGGAGTTTGCATGTTATCATCAAAATATTCCAAGATTCTCTATACCTAGATTAGACCATAGTTTTTTTAATTTATGGTTTATGGTTGAGGGATTCATTATTAACTATTCCAATTCCTGGCTTTGAGCAAACAAAATTACGCTTTAAATTTTATATATATATAGATATATCTACAGATATATCTATATATATATGGATGTATATATATAACCAGGAAAATTGCTTCTGATAACCAATAATCACAACAAAATGTTTTATAGTTCTAAAATATGTGTGAATTAGGGTGTACTTTAATACATTTACTTAAGTAGATTTTCATTAATGTGATACTTTATTTTGTGCGCCGCATCTGTACTTTTACTTATAATTGAGTACTTCTTCCACAAATTGTTTGTACCCCTGCTAATGATACAAAAAGATTTCTGGATAAATTACAAACAATAAAAATAATTACAAACAAAAGTATGCATAAGTAAAAAAAAATAATTATAAAATAGTTTAAAAATTTTAAAATTCCTGAATGAATAACGGCAACAGCAGTGGTAGTATTCAAGTCTTCACTTCACCTATTGTTGACATTTCTGATTCGAAAAAGTCTTTAGTGACTGGAACTACATCACATAATAATTTGCATATTTTTGTTTAGGACGATTACTACCTTACCTCAGATCAGATGTACGTCCCATTAAGATGGATCGCTCCTGAACTTATCGACGAGGTGCACGGAAACCTGCTTGTGGCCGACCAGACCCTACAGAGCAACATATGGTAAAATCACATGATAATAATACTAGAAAAAAGGCTAAATTCTTGAGTCAGTGTTATGAAACCAGTTGATGGGTAAACACAATGCTTTCCCAACCAAACGGTAAACTGTTTAAATACAATTGGCAGAGGGGCAGTAAAGGAGCAAATGATCTATTGTTTATATTCAACTGGGAGGAAGATACTAACTGATCCTAAAACTAGTATTGAAGTTAGATGCAGGAATCAATATTTAACAAATTAAATAAAGACAATATCAAACCTTTCCTGGATAGTTTGAGCATGGTTAAAGAAACAAATCAAATGTTTTTAATGATAATTGTAGTATCAAAATCTGTATTCAGCTTCTTCCTTTGTGTTGAAATCTAGTCTGAATTTGAAGTATTGTGACACTAAGCTAAATTTAGACATCTCAATAAAATCTACAAAGATGTCTCTTCTGAAAGCACTGTTATTTTTCTAACCTTGCAGGTCTCTGGGCGTTACGATCTGGGAGTTGTTTGAATTGGCGAATCAACCGTACAGACACTACTCAGACCGACAAGTGCTGACCTACACCGTGAGGGAACAGCAGCTGAGACTGCCCCGTCCGCTGCTCAAAGTTCCACTGTCCGACCGCTGGTAGGTTAATTTCTTTTAAAGGGTATATACTGTATACTGTGCAAAATCAACTGCAATGACCTTATTACAACGGTGTTTCCTCGTCATTAGTTTATTCAAAGTTTTATTCATAAGCCTTATTTCTGATCTGTTTGTCTTCAGGTATGAGGTTATGCAGTTCTGTTGGCTGCAGCCTGACCAGCGCCCGACAGCTGAGGAGGTCCATCTGCTGCTCAGTTATCTTTGTGCAAAAGGAGCGAGCGAAGCCGAGGAAGATTTTGAACGCCGCTGGAACTCCCTACGCCCTAACAACACCCATAATGCTTTCTGTCGCGCCACTCGGGACCAACACGCCCCTTCGTCCTCCTCCTCCTTCCCTCTGCTTGAAAACTTCACCTCCGGAGAAGGCTACCACTCCGAATCAGGAGACGACATTTTGACTGTGACAGAAACTAGCCACGGTCTAAACTTTGAGTACAAATGGGAACAAGCCAGAGCAGCCGAGTCGATAAACCAAATCGACCATCATTGTCAAGACACATTTTATCCACCAGGGGGCATCGTTGGAAGCTGCCCATCTGACATGAGCCATGGTGTTTCTCCGTCCACTTACTACCAATCAAAACACCTTCACGCTCCAAGTGTACTTCCTGTCCTGAGTGCCCACAGTCCATCTCTTGCAAGCGAATATTACATACGGATTGAAGAACCAGTAGACTGCAATATGGATCCTGATTATACAATGTGCTCCTATAGTCCTGAATACCAAGGCAGCAGTGGCAGCTTTTTGACTGGCAGTGCAGAATCCGGCGAGTGCATCGTTTGTCCCTCACAAAAAAACATGGCTCCTTACTGGTCGGCAAATAAATCTGACGTTTACGATTCAAATGATTCAAGTCCTGCAATATCTTTGACGATGGAACCGCTTGTGGGGCAAATTTCCGACGCTAGTCCGCTACAACCGTGGCAGTCGAGTCACTATGTTTCCTATAAGGACCAAGATGGTGGTTATTACTACGAGCAATCGCCCCCAGATCTGTATTTGATTGGAAGGGAGCATCATCAAGAAAGCTGGGGGTCGCGAAATTTGCGTCAAGCTTTGGGCGATTTCGAAAGTCCTTTGCGCATTTCTCCAACAGCGAGCACGCCACCTCAACAAGCTTTTAGAGACACATATCTAGATACAAATATAACTGGTGGCTACTATGACATGATGGGTTCTTTAAGAAAAACAATGCCAACCCATACAAAACACAACTCTATCAGTATTAATATGGAAACAGAGGGAGCGCTGTACATTGGACACCAAGATAGCGAAACCGAAGACGACGAAGAGGATATATTTATAGAGAGACACACTTGCAATACATGGCCTTCAAAACATCGCCACAGCAGCCACCACAACAGACGAGCAAGCCATAGTTGTCGACAAGATGCTTATGTCGATTTCCACTACACAATGCCAACCACCGACATTGAAGATTCTTGGCCAGAAGACCATAATATCCAAGCTTACCACTCGTTGCCAAAACAGGTGGAGTACCTCGAACCACGCCTGGTGAAAGACAACAGCGCTTGCCTTAATCTAAGTAAGCACCACCCGATAGTGCCCCAAGAGAATAATGCTTACGTCTACTTGTGCCATCAAAGTGACAATTCTTCAGAATGCTGCCACTCACATTTCGTTGACCCCCTTACTGGCCTGCTAGTCCAAAATAACACATTCATCCACAGT
The DNA here is from genome assembly GCA_015082035.1 of Chaenogobius annularis. NCBI lineage: Eukaryota > Metazoa > Chordata > Actinopteri > Gobiiformes > Gobiidae > Chaenogobius > Chaenogobius annularis. The sequence goes on along the minus strand of BJKM01000502.1, from coordinate 179,999 downwards.
TATACTCCTCACAACAGCTACAAACAAGACAAAGCCACTGATGTTCAATGTACCGATGAGATGATCAATTTATCTCCGGCACCAGGAGGTCCAGTTGTGCCCAAACTTTCCCATAATAAGATGGTGGAAACCGAAGAGCAATACGTTGAGCTTTCTTGTGAAAATACACCATTGAAAGAGAGGAAGGATGATGTTGTCAAGGAGATTGCACATAAACAAGTTGAGGCCAAGATAGAAGATATAACTCGAGCACAGCAGTCGCCACCTCCTGCTGATAACATGCACGTAATGGTTTCGGATTCACAATCGGAACAGAGTCAAAATATTGACAGCGGCATGGAGGGTGGTAGATCAAGTGTTAGTCTCGCTGATATTTTGGATTGCAGTGATGACGATGATGAAGACACCACAGATGATATTACAGACATAACTTCTGGAATTTTTGTTGACGAATCTAGCGAAATGACCGTGTCTCCAGCATTCAAATCTCTTCAAAAGCAAGTTGGGACGCCTGATTCTATGGATTCTATGGACTTGCCCTCCGCAGCCGGATCTTGTGAAGGATTAAGTCCTTCTTCCTCTCACCCTTCGAGTTCTCCCAAAGCTATGGACAGTGGATACGATACGGAAAACAACGAAAGTCCAGAGTTTGTCCCTAAAGAACCTCACGAAACTCGAGACCAAGCGATGAATAATTTGAATGCAAGTCTTGAGGAAGCTGAAGCTGTTGTCAAGGAGTTTGAAATTGAAGATACAGAGGAAGAAATCAAATTAGATCAAGATTTAGTCTTGGAAACCCCTCAAAAAGGTGAAGAAACTTTGCAACCACTAAGTGAGAGCACACCATATCGAGATTCTGCGTATTTTTCAGATTACGAGAGCGAGCGACACTCTTTACAAGGAAGCAGGGAAGAGGAAACGGAAGCTGAAGAACAGAAAAGTCCAGAAGGAGAGGAATTTCTGGATTCTGAGGGAAATAAAGACCTAAATGTTGACCAAGACAATGATGGGAACTCATTGGAGCTAGATTCAGTAGAGGGGGCATTAGATGAATGGCCATCCCAAGAAGATGGTTCAAACTTTGGGGACTGGGCTGCGGAAGTGGTAGGCGCCATGGAGGAAGCAATTGGAGCTCTCAATGTGGATTCGGGTTCACATATTAAAGACGATGTTGAAGAAAAGAGCAAGGATGAAACAACAGAAGAAGTAAAGTCAACAAAATGTCAAATGAATCCAGGAGCAGCGAGTGAAATGATTCATGTTTTGCCCAAAGACGAAGTGGCTTTACAGAAAAACGCACACATTCGGCGTTTGTCATCTTCATCGTCCTCATCTTCTTCTCCCTCTACTCCAACTCCGCCCCTATCTGCCACAGACAAATACAACTACGAAGAGGAGACAGACAGCGATGATTCGGAAGAGGAAGACGTCAGGACCTTTAACGAACAAAGCGGGGGAGAGGATAGTGAAGACGAGTGCCACCCCGTTCCTATTATAATCAGCGATGACACTGAAGCCCAAAATCTCAAGAGTCTCCTGAAGATGCCGACACTGCTAACAACGGAGAGCATACAGGAAGTACTGGACCGCAAGATGAAAACGGTGTCCTTCTTTGATGATGTCACAGTCTACTTGTTTGATCAGGTTGGTAGAGAGAAGCGCTATTGCTATAATCACCTTTTGTTATTATATTTAAAGGACACATATAATACAACACTGACTTCGAACCTTTAATCATGTTATAACCCTATTCCCTCAAAACCACACCTGGAGTTTTTTTCAGCTGCATTAACACTTGATGAATCTTGTTCTGTAAATCCTCTCGGTTCATAATTCCTCCAGTTTTGTGACATCATAGGTAGAGATCCAGACGTTTTCTGATCTGTAAGTTCATAAATAATTGCCAGACTCATTCTGAGCATTTCTGCCGTCATAACATATTAATTACATCTGCACGTATCAATAATGCAACAAAAATCAAAATAATGCAAAATATGTGTCCTTTAAAGGTGCACAATTCAACTTTCCTTATCTTGGATTGTCAAACTTATTTGAAAATACTGTGAGGTTGGCAAAGTGATAATAGAAATAATTAGAATAATGCTAGATTAACTTTATCTTAGATGCTAGTTATATTTGCCAATGTCTAATAGCTCATCGTTAAAACATTGCATGCATAAAGTGTTATTTCTAAAGCTTTGTGTTGTCTTTAGGAGAGTCCCACTAAAGAGTTGGCTGTCCACGGATTTGCCCTCACTTCAGAAGGTCAAAGTTCACGCGTCAACGCTTCGGACGACTCTTCGGATGGAAACGTCTCCGAGGAGAGTGAGTATAATTATCACACAGGCAAACTGAACTCAAATGCAGCAAATGAAGAACGAGCCAAACGTAAATCCTTGTTAAGATCAACGGAAAGTGACAAAGAAGGCAGGTAAATAACTCAGGTAAATACTTCTTTATTGACACAACTTAAATATCATCCAAAATGGGAAAAACCTCTAAACATAAAGTCAGACTGGAAACAAACACAGAAACAGGGAGTAACGTAGAATCAAGCTTCAAAAATACAAGGGCAGAAGATCAGATTTAAATGCAGAGTGTCTCTCTTCTATCGATCTAGCAAAGACTGAATGAACAGAGGAGTATGTACAAATTACCCCGGCATGATTAGGGAATGAGAGGCAGCCGTGGAGAGCAGGAAAACCAGGGAGGTAGCAAATGATGGACGGGACTAGGCTGAAAATGGAACTGGACTGAGGCTAAACAGAAAAGTAAAAGGCAGAACTGTGACAATAATGACAGTCCAGCCCCTTCGACCACCATTTGAAGTGTAAAGTTTTGATGTTGGAATTATAGGCTTCCAGCTGCGTTCTGGGCTGGTCTGAAGTATTGAGGTTTACATTTCTGACCGCCCGTAAAGCGCAATGGAACGGAGAAATGAGTTTTCCCTCAAATAAATAAAAAAAAAATCATAAAATCTTCCAAAATGAAAATTATAAAATGTCCAGAATGTGTTTAGGAACAAGAATATATGAGTGACGCCGGATTTACACCCAATACGGGGCGGGTTTGGCACATATTGTGAGCGGGTTCACTTAATTAATTTGGTATAAACCCAAAAACTAGAAAGAACTCCATCATTTAATCCATAATGAAATACTGTCATGGATCACTACTGAAAATATATTTATCACTTGAAACCCATGAGTATTAGTGACAAGGTCTTTTAATCTACTACATTTATCCAGGAAATGTTGACCTTCCTTACCTTAATGTATATATTTATTTGAAAAATCAAAATAACGTGCTTTTGATGAACATACAATGGAATAAGGGAACATATTTTAAAACAGGACTGACCATATCATGTTGTGATGTCATCTGAAACTCAGCAATATTCCTAATTGTTATTTGTTGCATGTGTTTTTCGTCAGGTGCAGGATACGAATGGGACGATGACTTCTCGCTGCTCCCACTGCCCACCTCTTCAAGCACACCGGACTCCCCCCCTCCCATTCCACCAAGACCTGTGTCCCGACCCGAAACCAGACCCGAGACCAGACCCGAGACCAGACCCGAGACCACACCCGAAACCAGACCAGAGACCAAGACCAGAGACCAGACCAGAGACCAGACCAGCTGCCAAACCCATCATCTCCAGATTTACTGTGTCTCCAACCCCTGTCTCCCGTTTCTCCATCACTCACATCTCCGACTCAGATGTGGACTCAATTGGAGGTACAGTTTTTATCACTAAAATATAACTTGGCCAAAATATTGGCCAAAATTCAATAGGGATGTAATAATAAATGAAATATTGTCATATTGTATCGTCTCAGAATACAAAGAATTACAAGTTCCTTTGCCTTAAATGTATTGTTTTGTTGCCGTAGCAGCTAAAGAACAGAGTTACCAACAGTGAGCCATTTCATTGCAGACAACATGAAGAAAACACTGTTATTTAGCACTTTCATATCTTAATTCTTTGGAAATATTTGTAGCCAAAAGTAGCATTTCTACAATTTTTCTTCTAATTTCGTGCGTGAATTCAATATTGTGATAAATATTGTACCGTGATATTTTCATCTTGTTACATCCCTACAATTCAATCATGTATAGCAGGGCTATTCAACGTAATTGTCCCAAGGGCCAGATGTTTTGGAGGGCCTCTGGGCCTCCATGTCCCAACATGCCTCTACTGTGACATTTTTGTGTCGCACAAAATATCCCCAACACGGTTTCAATAAATTTAGTTAATAAAATAAACTGATAGATTAGATTTTTGAGAGAAAATAACATACAAAATGCTTTACCAACATTGCCCATCCAGTACTGAGCCAGAATTAAACTAGGACTAGACTAGGACCAACCAGGTCTGAACCAGGACTAACCCAGAATCAAACAAGGACTAAACACAAGACCAAACCAGGTCTAAACCAGTGCTAACCCAGAATTAAAGATTCAAGATTTTTATTTTTTTTTTATTTTTGAAAGATGGGTTGTGGCCCGATTAAATTGCCTGATTTGGCCCCTGGGCCTCATGGTGAATAGCCCTGATGTGTATTAATATTTGTACAGACAGTAAATTAACAGAATTACTTGAATAAGATAAATGCAATTTTATGCTTTTCTGATTTCACATTGGCAAGGTTCATTCAGTTTTAAGTGTGAAGTCACAATTTCATGAGTAACGTTAGTAAGTTTTGGTTTTCTTGTTTTTCAGGCAGCAGTGAAGATGGAGACAAAGAGTGACCAGCCTTTGAAACAAACTAAAAAAAACTAAAAAACTAAAAAAAAATCGCATGACTTTTACGTAACGTCAGGTTTTAGAAATACAAGACAGTGCCTCCTTCATCTGTGGACACTTTAAAACCAACAATATTCAAAACAAAAGATTTAATATATAGAGTAAGAGAAAATAATATATTAAAAGATGTAAAGCGTCAACGAGGATGGGACCTATCTTTAACGATCGTCTATTTTTTGGAGCAAGAAACAACAGGGAAAGAGCTATAGAAGATTTATGAATATATGGGAAAAAAATGGATGTCAACTTCGCAAAGGATTTTTCGCACTTTGAACAACATTGTACAGATTCATAGACTTTTATAGAATTTCATCTTTAACCGTATCATCAAAAATATACCATAAGTGAATAACAAAATCATCATTTAGCATTCTTTGGACAATGAACAGGTGCAAGCGAAGCGAAACTCTGTAACAACAAGTGCAAATCAAGGTAAATAACGTTTTTGTTGACACTTTTTGACTTTTTTTTTGTGCGTTATGAGTTGCCAATTCGATTCTTCTGCCCCCTAGTGTGCAATGATTGACTCGTTTCACTGAAAGCCGCCCCATTCTGCGTATTGATTGATCATTTTCTACATCAGATGCCCTCCCTCAACCAACCATCTTTCAATGTTTATCCAGGCTTGGAAAGAGTACATTGAACAATTGTTTTACTATGTATCATCAAATAAATACAAGCCACTTCACGGGGGAACAAAAAAATATATATATATAATTGACTGATTACTTATTTATTTCTACTTTTATACATCAGATGCCCTCCCGCAAGCAACCATTTCTACTTATCTTGAAGCTTGAAAGCACCTCAAACATTGAACAATTGTTTTCAACGTACTTTGTTTCATCAAATAATTACTAGACACGACGAAAAAGATTCAAATTGAACGCTTACTAATTTTTCAAAATATAGCAATGCATGATTTTGATGACAAGAATATGGTATTTACTGTGGGAAATTAAGATTCTTGAAAGATGAGGAACTGCGTTGAATGGCAAGCTAAACATGGACATTGTACCTTCACCTTTTATAGACGAGCTCATTTGAAACTAGAACGAGTATTTAATGCCATTTTCTATATTTGAGAGAACTTGACTGTACTGTACTGTTACTGTCATCTGCTGTAAATTGGCTCAACAATCATGAACTTAAATGTTGCTTTCTCTGTGTTTTGTGGCAAGCTGAGTTAAAAAAAATAGTGTTGTTTAAGTGTTAAGCTGCTGTCGAGTCCCTCTCCACTCACATAAAAGAATGACGGTATTTTCAGCAAAACGTTGCCTTTCCTGTAATAATCTAACTGTAAAACTAGAACAAACCAAGTCTTTTCAGTCTCCTACTACTTCTAGTTTTGTTTGTCTTAAAAGTTGAAGACTTTAAAGCAACATTATGAAATGTTTTACACTGAAACTATACATGCTTTCGGTGTTTCAGTGTTTCAACAAAACGCCTGCATCCCATGAGCCCGGCACCAGGCCACCAGTTAGCGCGAATGTATTTTCAATGTTAGCGTTTCGCCTCCAAACCTTTGCAAAATATCAAAACCCAGGGTTGGTTTTGGCGACCAACAACCGCTCGACCACACGTGAGCAACACCAGTAGAAAACAGTACCGCGTGAAGCACTTTTTTTGTGTTCTTTGTGGATCAAAAATATATATTCTGTTGCTCTCAAATAATGTATTTACATAGTTGAAAACGTGTATCGGGATGCGATGAACAACTTGCATGAAGTGAAGCGACGGCATTTGGTGGTCAGTTTTCAGATTGCTTGTCCAGATGCCAGCAAAGTATTATTCCGATGAAGTTTGGTCAAAATAATATAAAAGGTAAACATGTAATTAGTCTGGAATATATACGCTGTTACCACTAGAGGGCACTAGTTAAGGGTAGTAAATGCCATATGAACACTTATCCAACGTTTTGGAAGCTGCTTAGAGGATTGCAAAGCCTTATTTTGGTTTCAGACTTGTGGAAAGTGGAGAGGGACTTGGCCTGGCTGTAAAATATCGACAGCTGTTCCTAATATTTTTGTATCCAATTCAGGAGCAATTTCTCTGCATAGATCATGAAGTATTTTAGATTTGCAGATGTGGTAATTCTACTGAAAAATCTTATGTTTTTTGCCAAAGAGTATTGTATGTCAAAGGTACTGCAGATGATTGCACAAGTACGTTTGGATGAAGGGATGAAGAAGCTGGTTCTTTGGACAATTCATTATGTTCTGTACCTTCTATAAATATGAATAAAGTCTGTTTTACACATCTGGATACGGTCTTGTGCTTTTGAAGAAGGCTCCAGAAAATGGTGACTAATCAATTATCTCGATCAATTAATTTTTATCTTCTGATTCAAGACACGTTACACTGAAAATGGGTGGAACATTTTTTATTTGTTTTCATTTTATAATTACAGAGGATAAAGCAAGTTTGTTCCCAGCTCTTTCACAGACTTTTACTTAGTTGTAATTGTATTTATTTATTTTTGTTTGTGTTATTTATATAGTTTATTGATATACATGTATTTGTTCAACAGTTTTTATCGTTTGTCATTTCCAGAAGTTGCATATAACGACCCACTGAGCTATGCATGACTAGATGAATGTGTAATGTGCAAGTTAAAATTCAAAACAAAAGGGTTTAATCAATACAAATTTGGACTACCACTAGGGGGCGCTGCTGCAGCAACTACAACAACAACAATGCCATATTACAATTCAAAGTAGCAGATAGATTCAGTGGTAAAAACGGGGTGTTAAATCTTAAAGTGTACATTTGCATAATCTTTAAATATTCTAAATTTGTTCGAAACGGATTATTTCGGATAAAATGTGATTTGTTCTTGAATATGCAACATGAAATTAACAGAAATTGTGTCAAATGTGATATAATTCATTATACTTTACACAATACATAAGACTATTTAAAACATTGCTCAACTTCTAATTCCAACATTAAATTTGCTATAAAAAGTACATCAGAATAACACTGAAATGTATCGTTAATTTCATAATCATTTATAATAGTTTCTTAAACCATAACACTTCTACAGATGCATATGCTGCCTTCCTGATAATGCGAGACACGACAGGCTCTCAACAACATGGTTCCATTTGAAGTTTTACATTTCATTAACTTGGATCAATAGATTTATACGGGACATTGTAACTTCAGAGGCCGTTTTCCTCAAAATGCATTTTTCTCCCAAGATCAGCCCTTAAAATAGATCATATTCACACCAAACTTTATTGGAATTTATTAATCCAATTTTATTTTTGTAATCTTTTTTTTAATAAACCCCAATTTATTTATTTTTATGTAATAAGTTAAGAAAATGAAGGAAGAAAATTCAAGTCCAATTTTCAGATTTATGTCATAAATATGTGACATTTTTGGACCTTTTTATATTTATGTGATGTGTGTTTTTATCATCTAATGCTTTGATACATACATATTTGTATTTGCTTTACGTATATATTAAAACATCACATGATGAAAACGCATAGTACAATTTTATTTTCCAGTGTCTCGCCTTAAACATTAGAAGAGAAGAGTTCATTTCAGGGCAATGCACCTTAAACTACTCACTTAAAAATGTGCTGATGTTCAATCTTGGCTCATTTCAGATCAAATAGAGATTTATCAATATAATTCTACCAAAACACAAAACATTTTACACGATCCCGGTGTGTAAAGGTTCAGTATTCTTCAGCAGCAGCAGTAGAAGACGTCTCCACCTCGTCGTACTGAGTCTCGTCTAACTTCGAGAGCTCCGCGACATCATCAGCGTCGTCGGAAAGAGGCGGCTTGGGCGGGGCTTCCACGCCTGGCAGAGTGGGCGGAGTCAGGCTGAGAATGCGCAAACAAACAACCAATCGGTGAAAAGATTGCAACAGTTTGTAGATTGTTGTAAAATTGTACCGCACTGAACTGAATATGGTGAAATGAAGCGACGTGACAATAAGCACAACATGGATTTGTATACATCACAGCGGATTTACGAGAACCACCTTAGAAGAAAAGGGGCAACAGAGCTTCAAGTATAAATGATAGTCACAAGACCGTGGAAGGAGAAAAAGTGGGAATTTAACGAGAAAACAGAAACTGAACCACACCACTAAAGCTGCGTTCACACCGCGGCGGCCAAATTCGCGCGGGCCGCAGAAATTGGCCGCCTGTACATTTGAAGGCTTGCCGCCCTGGCGCGCGCCAAAAAATAAACTCAGCAGACGCGCGGGCGAGGAGGTGAATGCACATGTGCAGTTTGCTTTGGTCCTTCTCCCGGGTAGTGCATAGGTACGCCACTGGAGCGTAATCAATGATTGGTTGCTGCGCCGCATCTGCCGCAAAAAAGTTACGCTTTGTCCAACTTTTCTGCGACGGCCGTTTTGGCCGCTTCGGCCGCTCTGGACGCTCTGGCCACGCGTCCCGAGCGTCCCGAGCGCAGCGTCCCAAGCGTCCCGAGCGTCCCGAGCGTCTCGAGCGTCCCGAGCCGCTCAAACGCCCAATTCGCGCCGCGTCCGCCGCTCAAAATGCAGGATTTGCGCCGCAAAAACGCAGAATTCGCGACGCAAAAACGTTGGATTCGCAGGTCGCGCGTCCACATAGACTTTGAATGTAAACTGGCCGCTTTGCCGCGGAGGTCTGAACGTGGCATTAGACATGCAAAGGGAAAGCCACCACACAAAATGGCAGAAAGATGGAGAAGGTGGATCCACTTACTCTGACGATGGTCTTTATAAACGAGCACAATCCAGACCTGGACTGAAACCACAGGCCAAACAACACGGTAACCAACCCCAGTCTGCACACGGCTTTATTTACAATGCAAATCATAAAGCAGAACTAAGTAACGTCAGTGACAGAGCTCCCCCTGCAGCTCCCTTGTGAAAATACACTGTCAGAGAACAGACCACCAGATATAAAAAAAGAGCCAGGGTTTCACATGATCGTTTGGTACATAGGGTGGATGTCGGCCATGTTGAAAGGCTGGTTTTACTGCCCAGAGACAGCAGGGGGAGACGATGGACACTTCAAACGCCCCGAAAATACATATTTAACCATCACAAGGACTTACAAAGGCATTTAATAAGGTAAAATGTTACTTAGTTCTCCTTTAATAACTATGAGCATACTGTATGGTTAACACAGCAAATCACATCACGTAGAAGGCAAGGAGCCAGTTTTCCTGTATTTATCTGCCACTTTAGCCCCAAATATTGAACATAATTATCAGTGACTGGGTCTATAAAGAGTAAGTCTTGTGGAACTGAGCTGTGGAGTGTGAGATTGTGTAATGATATAATTGATCAATCGTAATACTGTACTTAATGTGGTCGGTGGTGGAAAAGGTTTCAAAGGTAGGACACTGTTGAAGAATCTTAAACTTCTTTTCAATCTGGAGATTTTATTTGAAAATGAAAATGATTGGAAATGACGTCCCGGAGCCTAACGTTTGCATTGGATTTGAAAAGGGACAAATGCCAGACATTGGGACAAAGAAAACAGGAGACAAACGTATGCCGCACTGACTTTCTATGGATTACTCTGTGTTTTTGGCTAGTTTCAGTTTTACTTTGATTTTGTATTTTGTATTTGTATTTGTATTTGTATTTGTATTGTATATATATATATATTATATATATTATATTATATATAATTACTTTGGGATGAAAGTCGACACACTGTATTTCTGAAACAGTGTCCAGATAACTCAGATGAACCCTTTAATACCACTGCATTTCATCAAAGTTTAAATGGTAAACAATCTATGTTGAACTGAGCTCAAATAACACAATAAACCACTCAAATAAACTGTCCAAAAGAAAGTGGCCACAGAAAAAAAGGGGCACAGGCTCAATCATTTCGTAGTACCACCTTTAGCTTTGATTACAGAACACATTCAATAAGCTTTTTGCAATATTAAAAGATTTATTTCCATCCAGTTTTGCATTATTTTCCTTAGTTGATCTTGTATTGATGATGGAGAGAGAGAGTGACCACTGCACAAAGCCCTCTCCAGCTCGTCCCAAACACTCTCACTGGGGTTCAGATCTGTAATAGATTAATTTCTGCTTCTCCTTAGATGTTTTCTCTGCTCGACGCCAATGATTTGACCCTTCTCATTCACACTGACATCTCTTCCATGACCACGGGATTCGTCTTTCCACACGGTTGTTTCAGAAATGAGATCAGCAGGGTTTTAAATACCGTGTTGCAGCTGAAAGATCATCACCTGCAGCAGTTATCCAGCAGGGGGCTCGGACCTACTGTATTTGCTTAGTTGAATCCAAGTGGCGACTTTTCTTTTTGGACAGGCAGTGTAAATACAAACAAACCCGTTTTGCCTGAAGGGTTTTATATTGTGTTGGTTGAACGGTTATTTCTGAACCCCTGCTCTATGTATCCAACCACACCTCAAAATCAGCAAATAAACAAACATTTCATCCATCACAATTAAGCCTTGTTGTTCAATACACTGAAGCTAAATAAAAACACTGATAATAGACACTGGCGTATGCGTGTAAAGCAGCGGAGGCCATGGAAACGAGGCGTGATAATGGCATGGAACAGAAAGTTGGTTATAAAAAATATGAGTTCAACACACACTATAAACGATAGTTCCGAGGAAACTGCTCTAAAATGCACTAGGATTATTATTATTAGGATAATTTAGATGTTTAAATATTGACAGAACATTATGCTAAAGTTTCTACGATCCATGGGTTTCAGCATGAGGAGAAATTAGCGCTGTCGCTAAAACAATTAACAATTTAAAACAAATGTATTATATATTTTGAAAAAGTCATCAAAAGTATAACAAGAAGCTGAAACGCATGAATACTACCACTATTTCTACTTCTAATGCTACTACTACTGTGACCACTACAACTGCTACTTTTTCTACTGCTACTGCTTCTACTACTACTGCTACTACATCTACTACAACTGCTACTGCTACTACTACTACTTCAACTACTATTACTTCTACTACTGCTACTTCTACTGCTACTTCTACTGCTAATACTTCTACTACTGCTACTGCTAATACTTCTACTCCTTCTTCTCCTTCTACTTCTACTACTTCTACTACTACTACTACTACTGCTGCTGCTACTGCTGCTACTACTACAGTATGAATTATTGTGCTGCAGTATAGTTTTTAAAACAAAATGTTTTCTGTATAGTCAAAATGTAGATGAAAAACACAGACAAAACAACAAAAACTTGTGTACAATAACATATTTATATAGAAACTTCTCAGACGATCAGTAATTCATATTTATTTAACAGTTTTAAAGGAAAATCTCATTGCACATTTGAGGTTTCACCAGTCCAGTTTCATTCATGCAGAAGCACAAAAATGTCTCCTTCCCTTTCAAAATAAAAGCACAGTGAAAGAAACGTGTTTGGCTACAGACAAAGTGCTCTCTTTTCTACTCAAAAACAAAACATTGACAAAACATTGTACAGTTAAAATGTTACTTTGTGAACCTTTGAATGTAATTGTATTAAAATAAATTAACTCTAACAAATAAAAAAATAAAAAAGAACGTTTTATTTAAATGCAGAGAAAGCTGTCGGTAAATATTTAGCAAATATTGTATAACTATAAAAAATAAATTGTTATTTTATATTTTATTTGTCACTGCTGCTTCATAGTTAAGGTTATAATTCTACATTTTATCCAGTTTATAATATGGCTGTCTATGCTGCAAAAAAATATAATAGTAAATAATTTCTTTCTGTTTAAAATAATGAATCTCACGTACAGTATATTGTTCTATTTATCTTAAAAATTTCATTATTTTTCATATGAATGCAGTTTTTAATAACTGAACCATATCATTATTTTTATTCATGTATGTGTTCGAGTCCAAAAGAGCATTGTGCGAAATATTTTTGTTGAAAATAAGGATAAATAAGGGCTGAAAAATGAATAATATGTACAACAAACCCGAAGAAATTATGAAAATCACGACACATTCAGAGGCGAATGTGTGTTGATTCAAATGACTTCTACTTCCATTGAAAATACTAGTTTTTAATCATGAACAACAGCGATAAATCAATTTTGAGACAAGACTTGACTAAATTCGTGTTTTTATTCTGGTTATAAATGACAAATTTTTGTTTAAAGACTACATTTTACTGAGCACGTTCAGCCTTTGTTTTCAGACAAGAGGAAAATCACAGTTTTCAGAAATCAAAGTCATAAAAAAAAAAAAAAGAAAAGGTCCAAAACATTGACATAAATATAGATTATATATTCACGGTTAGAAAGTGCATTTATCATTTTCAGTAGATATTTTTTTTAGACGAGCACACGTTTGGCACATATAGTTTATGTACAAATAACATTCCTGTCACATCGATACATTAAAACACCCAATCTCACATTTTTCATTTCTGCAAATCACTCGCGCTCAAGAATAGGGAAAAAATTGCTAAAATATGCCTTGCGGAAAATGTATTTAGTTGAAAATACGCACCATCTCCTCATAAAATAGCATTTTATTCATATATATATTAGTTTGTATGGTTAAAATAAGACTTTATACATTAAAATTTGAATAATTTGCTTTGTATTTTTTATTTGTGTTATAAATAATATTAGAATAATTTAAATAAAAAACAAAATTTCGCCAAAACGAAAAAAACCAAATATGTATTCATTTATTTCGAGCAAGTCAGTAAATACAAATAATTATATGTCACCAAAAAAAAAAGGAGTTTTAATTGGACACAAGAATTGCATAAAATATTCTGTAAAATAATGTGAATGAATGCGATTTAAAAGAATACAAAAACGTGTCCTACAATTTGCGCTGCAACCAGTGAATCGATTAATCGCAGCTAATCGATTAATGAAATAATCCTCAACGGCTCTGGACATGCCACCAGTATTATGACTCAAATTGAACCGCGATTGCGTGAAAATGATGCAGAAAATGTGTAAATGGGTTAAATTATTTGCAGAAAACAAACGCTCAGCTTCTTCTGGGCTAAACAACACAAATCTTTTCATCACGAGACTTCTGCGTTCCACAACTAAATGATTAATCGCTCGACTAACCGATACCAACATTCGTACACTGCATTTTAAAATTATTGACACGCAATATTTCAAAAAAATCTACTGTACAAAGAGGTTAAACGGTGCTAATACTTTGTACAAATCAAGAAATAAAATTCCCAAAACGGTTCGCTTCTATGAACGGCAGCAAAACCACGTCGTATAACACCGATATATAAAGTGGTAATTTGCAGAAACAAGTGCTAACATTAATAGATTGGTTGTGCTAAAGTGATGAGCTCCTCCGATTTGAGAGGAAAACCAGGATTATCAAACGCTCTCGCCGCATTCACCATTAATTGTCTGTTTATAATCCGTCCTTTTTGTCCTCATCGTCATCATCATCGACAATGTCCGTTCAGCGCCATTTCGCCGTCCCTTGGAAGTTATAAACATGCACCGCGGACCGGCAAAAGTCCCCGTTTTGCACTGGTTTAGTTGCGATTCAAACCAGGAATTAGAAGAAGGACTACGCGAAGAAAGAGGACCAGTCCTGAGTCTTAAAGCCGCAGTTTGTCTTTCTTTTCTCACACTGTCGAAATCAATTTGACCTCTGGCGAACTGTGGACAAAAAAAAGGCACACAAACGCTGCAAATTTCCCTCCAAAAATATGTCAATTTCAAGACGTGTGTGTGTGTGTGTGAACTCGACGACCGGATCATGCAAAGGTTTTCACAAAAGTCAGACCCAAACAAAAGTACAAAGATGAAATGAGATGTTTGTGGACAAAAAGCAGAGGGTTACAAATTGAAGGGAGATTTTAGTTTTTTGAAATTATTTAAAGTTTTTAAGCTCCAAAACCTTCTGTTCTCTATAAACATGATGTTGTTTTGCCTGGAATGTTCACAAGAATGGCATAAAACCTGTGAAAAAATCCCAGTAATTGAATAAATGTAACAATTAATTAACTAATCGAGACCAGTCGGTGAGAAAAAATTATCGTTTTCATAACAGTAATGGTTTTTTGGGACTCTTAAACACATGTGAAAATACCTTTTTTAATAAATACAGTGGGATAATTAAATCAAAATGTTCAAAAATAAACATTCTCAATAAACATTCTCAGCTTTTCGTCAATAATTCACTTTATTCATAAATATTCTCTATTTAGAAGCCTTAAGTCGCCATAATACAACCATTACGTGTTTGAGAAGTACAACAGAAATGATCGTTTGACTGGTCCACTAATCCAATAAAAAGTATCTCTGACTATTAAAATAATACTTAGTGACAGCCGTACTATGGAATATTCCAGGCAAAAGTAATAAATACGTATTTGGGAGACCGGCAGTAGACGGACCTCCACCAAAAACAATGTACTGTTCATTTGGAATATTATGAATACTGTTTAAAAGGTAAGTTTGTAAAAAAGGAATGAAAATGTAGCCAACCTTTTACCCTTGTACAAGTACTACCTGTCGCGATAACAAACTTTGATGTGCGATATGTTGTTCCAGAAAATATCACAATAAAAGATAATATTTACAAAAAAACATGAGCTGAAATAAATAAAGGGAAGAAGGGACATTTTGTTGGCATCTTTTACTGTTTTCATAATATATTTCCCCCCAAAAAAACTTTTTCTGTTTCTGCAAAATATTGTATCCCGAATTTTTTTTGTAAATATCGTGACGGGCTGAGTACTACCGCTACTGTACAACTGCATGTACTACTACTATAAGTATTTACAACTATAAAGTCAAATATCACAGCAGTAAAAATGCTGTTACTGCTACTGCAAGCTCCATTTTTTCATTAAAAATGTATTTCAAGGTACAAATGAAGAATTAAATGTATATATAAGAACAATCTCCCCTTCAATTGTGTAATAAATGATTCTCAATGGTGTAATAAATGATTCTCAATGGTGTAATAAATTATTCTCAATTGTGACCCTCTTTTTCAGGCCCAAACCCACGAGATGAGAAGCAAAGTAATGGATGAATAATGAGTTTAAAGCACAAGCTGAAGCAAGCCAAAGCAAGATTCACAGAAAATTAAAACAATATATACAAGAAAGAAAGAAATAAAGAAAGTTTCTCGACATGATCAGTGAATTAACACTGTAATCAAACCCAACATACAACCACACTTGAACAAAAACTTCCAAAATAATTCTAAATGTCTTAAAAACAAACAAAAAGGAGATGACAAAATGGTCTACCATGCTTGACCTTCTACAATGACATTTAAAATATATCCACGCAGTTTAAGCTCAGTCTTCAGTACAATTTGGATTGGTCTTAATAGATTTTTAGAATTTGATCTAATAAATATGTATGACTGAACTTGAACTGTGAATCTTCATAAATATCATGTGGAATTATTATTATTATTAGTAGTAGTAGTAGTAGTAGTAGAAATCAAGTGGTTCTTACCTTGTTGGGAAACGCGGCTCATATTCTTCCACACCCTGCTGAAGAAAAAAAACAAGCAAATTTATCATTTTTTGAAATACATTTCAGTTTCAGTAAATGTTTCCAGTGTAGACAATTGTATGTTTTACCAAAAGTCTTTATTGTATTTGAATTTTACGTTAGAAATCTGCAGTAACAAATCATGCCGCCAGGTGGAGACAGAGATACACGCAATGCTACAGTACTGCCAAATATCATAACAGACATACCACAGGGCTACACTTGAAAATGGACAAATACAAATAAAAAAAAATAGACAAAATGGGACAATTATTCTGAATTTAATATGGCATAATTCTTCTTTTTTTTTTTTTTTTTTTTTGTGACACCGCTCCCATATTTTTTACTTTTACTCCATTACTTATACTTATGTTCTCCCAGCTCGTTCTTTGTGGGGGGTTTTTGTGTGTGTTGTTGCTCTGTATTTTGTTGTCCTATGTTCTAATAAAAAACATAAAATAGCAGATATAGCACTGCCTCAGCTGAGAACAAAAAAATGTGTCAACTTTACTTAAATATATATGGTTTTAGACAATATTTAGATAGCGATGACTAGAGTGGTTGCGTTAAAGGGGACATGATGTTATACAAAATCAACTTTCAAATGCGATTTTATCCTCGTTACAACAGTGTTTCCTCATCATTAGTGTACTCAAAGTTGTATTTTAAATTGTTGCATGTATGTTGTTTTCACCTTCCCCCTATCCCCGCCCACATCTCTGCATTTAGTTGTGATTATTAAAGAAAAATAAAAAACCTGATACAAAATGTCATGCGCTCCCTTTTCAAAAATATAAACATGTAAATGACAATGATTATGTTTATCAGTGCTTTTAAACTAAATAAAAGACAAAATAACTTTCAACTTTAATTTACAATTTTTTGTCCGTGTGTCTCTGTACTTTTTGTGATTGGAGCCGTTAGCGTGTCACATCTGTGCGGTGGAGAGGAAGCGCCCGTGTGTGTAAATGTCAGAGCTGGAATCACAGCGCGGTAATGAGAGCGTCGCCCACCACACGAGTCCAGGTGAGACGTGGGACGCCCGGACGTTGTGTAAGAATATTATGTATGAATATTAACCACACAAAAGCGACCGCGGGATGATTTTATAACTAAAGTCACAGCGGCAGACGCCACTTATGAAACGGAGCCTTCAATCAGGACTGCGGTGACGAATCCAGAGAAATCGCGACACAGTTTGGATGAGCAAACAGAAAATACACTTATATTTAACATACATTTTAAGAACTAGTTTAATTAAAACAGAAGCGTGTTTCTAGTCATTTTGAGCCAGTGATGGAAAGTAACAGAGTACAAAAGTAAAAGTACTGTACTCAATTTAATCAAATACACTTAATCTACACATTTTACAGTGTCATTTTCAGGAAATTGCGGCTCAATTTGAGTCCTAAAACTTATTTTCTCAGCTCATATGTTTTGGAACCTATGTATGTCTGTGCCAGTTGGCGAAAATTCGATTACTAAATGATTTGATGATTAATTAAATAATCGATTAGTTGCGATTAATCTGTTCACTTGGTGCAGCCCTACTATAAACTAAAACTGGGGGGAAATAGTCCAAACTTGACCGAAATCTTGAATAAAATCATGTTCATTACGTTTAAATAAAATATTTAGTCAGGCATCGACTGAAAATTAGCGCTGAAATTTAAAACGTTAAATTCAGTTAAAATTTCTGCCCATTCTGATGTATTATTAATTTATTTATGCATTATTAAGCCTAATTTAACCAGGTAAGCACCCAATGATATCGAGACCTCTTTCTCAAAGGTGATCTGGGGCACACACATTTAAAAAGCCATTGAAGAAAAGGGAACACAATGTAAAAACACAGACAACCCTGCTGTAACGTAAGCGGGCGTGGTCCTCACCTGTGTGAAGCCCGGCCCGGCCACGCTGTAGGGCCTGTGTCTGTGCAGCGTTTGGGAGGACATCCGCAGCCCGTAGTCCGGAGCCGGGAGCGCCACGTCGTCCCGCTCCAGGAGGTTCCCGGTGCTGCTGCTCTTCCCGTGGTGCAGACTGGAACGCGAGACAGCGGTTAAACAAACAATGAGAATGTTTGCTGTGTCAGAACATGTAATAAGAGAAATCTGTTTTGTTTATGCTTTAAACTCTATCACATTTTCTCCAAAACAAGAAAGATTTAGTCCGGGTAAGAAGCCTATAGTTTTATTTGCACATATCGAGGAGTTGCTAATTCATTATTTTAGCAGTTGACTTTTTTAATACACTTTTAACCAAATAAAGTGTGAAATATGCTGACTGAAAGCTTCTAGATGGAGACCATTTACAAACAGAGCACATTATTTATTCTTTTTTTGACATTTTGCTGTAATAATGCTGCCGTCTTTGTTATAAAAGCTCTTTTCATATGTGTTTTTTAGAGTCTGTAGTAATAGTTCAGAAAGACAATGACGATGATAAAATACTGTATTTTTATTTAGTCGTATTACCATGTACCGTTGTAGCCCCACCCTGTAAATATGTCAAGTTAATATTGATGTCAGAATACGCACTTGTGAACTCTGAGATGCCTCATGGTGTCGGCTTCTGCGTCAGAAATCAGCCGGGTGTAGGAGAACGGGAACCAGCCACGCCTGAATATAACAAAACATGTTTTGGTCATGTACCGTTAATGGTCATGTAATTCATAACATAGAGATAACCCTCAAAATAAGTTGGTTTCTAAAGGTATTTGGAACTATACTTAACTAGACAGTCTTAACTAGGCGATAATAGTAATCAATAAGTAAGGGTGTTGTTGTTTTTTATCATTATTAATTTGATTTTTACCAATGAGATCAGATTTGTGGGGCATATTATGAACAGTATATGAAATTCCTGTTTATACAATGTACAGCTCTCCATTACAAAAAACAGGATGAATCATAATGATGGTTGAGTTTTCAACTTTGACCCCGGATGCTTTGTCAGTTCTGAACAGGAACGAGAGGTTTTCATTTGAAATCCCGGAGAAGCTGACGAGCCCTAACCTCCCAGACTTTAGACTTGTCGTGCGGTGTCGCTTGACTCACATGCGCGTCTTCTCACTCTCCCCGTAGTGCCAGCCGTCTCGCGCCTCGGGCACAAGGAGGGTGATGACGTCGCCCTCGGAGAAGCTCAGGAGGGTGCTGTTGTCCCCGGCCGCGTGGGAGAACACCGCCTGCACCCGAGTCCGGCCGTTCTTCTCCAGACCGGCCGCCATCGAGCTGGAGCGAGGCAGGGTGCGCGTCTCCACTGAAAAAGTATACATGAAGATTAATGTTCACCTCCAGGCAAATCAGAGCTGTAAATACACCATCTACTGACAGGAGGTGGCATTACCATGACAAAAACAAAAACTAGCTATCAAGCAACGGTAACCATGTTTTTGTATCCATCGAAACTAAATAGAATGATTAAAAAGAAGTGCTACTTTAGACAGCCTTGTGTTGAATGTTATATTGTGTACCTATGTGTGTGTAATTAAATCATAATAAAAGCGTACTTTGAGCAGTCTTGTTCTTTTGAGGGGCGGCTTTTCTGACGGGCAGCGTGTTGGAGTACACCTCATGTCTGTGAGTTTGGGGCGACACTTTGCCCTGGGACACTTTCGCCTCCATCCACTGCTGGTAGTCTTCAGCAGCGTGAGCCCCGTTCATAACTGGCATCTGCAAAATAAGGAATATACACTAAACAATATGAAAACATGCAATAAAAAGGTGAGGTATTAGTCCTGATGGAGGCTTGGTTTAGTCCGTACGCAGGCTTGGGTTAGTCCGTACGCAGGCTTGGTTTAGTCCTGACGTAGGCTTGGTTTACTCCTGACGTAGGCTTGGGTTAGTCCGTACGCAGACTTGGTTTAGTCCTGACGCAGACTTGGTTTAGTCCTGACGCAGACTTGGTTTAGTCCTGACGCAAGCTTGGTTTAGTCCTGACGTAGGCTTGGTTTAGTCCTGACGCAGACTTGGTTTAGTCCTGACGCAGACTTGGTTTAGTCCTGACGCAGGCCTGGTTTAGTCCTGTATCAGACTTGGTTTAGTCCTGTATCAGACTTGGTTTAGTCCTGATTCAGACTTGGTTTAGTCCTGACGCAGGCTTGGTTTAGTCCTGTATCAGACTTGGTTTAGTCCTGATTCAGACTTGGTTTAGTCCTGATTCAGACTTGGTTTAGTCCTGATTCAGACTTGGTTTAGTCCTGACGCAGGCTTGGTTTAGTCCTGACGCAGGCTTGGTTTAGTCCTGAATCAAGCCTGGTTTAGTCCTGACGCAGGCCTGGTTTAGTCCTGTATCAGACTTGGTTTAGTCCTGTATCAGACTTGGTTTAGTCCTGTATCAGACTTGGTTTAGTCCTGATTCAGACTTGGTTTAGTCCTGATTCAGACTTGGTTTAGTCCTGACGCAGGCTTGGTTTAGTCCTGACGCAGACTTGGTTTAGTCCTGATTCAGACTTGGTTTAGTCCTGACGCAGGCTTGGTTTAGTCCTGATTCAGACTTGGTTTAGTCCTGATGCAGGCTTGGTTTAGTCCTGACGTAGCTCTGGTTTAGTCCTGATTCAGACTTGGTTGAGTCCTGATTCAGACTTGGTTGAGTCCTGATTCAGACTTGGTTTAGTCCTGATATTTTAGTTTTAAGTTTGGTCCCAGTTTAGATCTAATTTTGATGTGTTGTGACCAGTGAAGTTTTGAAGTTAATTATGCATTAGCTGCCAATTAATGGGTTGAAAATCTCTACATTCATGGCTGTTACATAAGACTCTGCATCGCCGCAGTAACCAGGTCGAACCAGGAAGTGGGTCAGGAGAAGATGATTAATTGAAAGTCTATGTTTAGATTAAACAGGAACAAACAAAACCTCTGGGACAGCGAGAGAAAAATGTGTGAATCTAACGACATCATGGAAATAAACAACAAATTAGCATGTTCTTGTGTCAGTTTCTTGTCACGGACGCTTGGAGGACTTTTGGTGATTCAAAAGGTAGAATAATTGGTTTGGAATTTTCGAAATGGCAACGGTGCTGGTTTTTCATCACTCTGACACATAAGTATACCATGTTCACCATGTTATTTTTTTTAAGTGTAATACAGTTGGAATGAAGTCCGGTTTTGCCATGTGTAGTGGTGTTGGCCCAAAGAAAAATATTATATTATACAGTACTTTAATTTGATTATAATTGTATCTAAAAAGGTCTTGACTCTTCGCATATGCTTTATTTTGAGTCATTTAAAACTTTATACTCAAAAAGAACAAACTATATAAGTGTAAATGATTTGAAGTTCAGAACTCAATAAACAACTTTATATTTTATTATTGTATTTATTCTTTATCAGGCTACATTATCGGTCGAGAGGAGTTATAGTAAAAGGATATGAGGTGATATTTCTGCACTTTTGTGATTAATACTCCGAATAAATATGAAGCTATACATTTTTGTCAATATCGCCCACCGCCCACCATGTCATGTAGCATTACTGACAAAAAAAAACACCTCTCTCGTCTATGATTTGTGTACAGTACTGACCTGTTGGCCCATGGCTCCTCCAGCTCTGAGGGCTGCCAGCTCAGGAGGCAGTGGCAGCGGTTTGGCCCCAGGCAGAGGCTCCGAGATGGGCACGCCTCCGCTCATCTGCTGGGCCAGGAACATGGCGCGGTCCGGCAGCTTGTTGGGCTCGGCACACGCCTGCTGCCACACAGGGAGCTTCTGCGACAACAGCTCTTTGCCCTGGACAAGAGACGGAGGGGGGAATGGTCAATCAGGGCAGGAATTTCACAGGATTAGGATTAAAAATCAATTAAAAAAGATACAAAAAACATAGCAAAAAATAAACAAACAAAGATGAGGAAGGGGAAAAAAAGAAGGTTTAAGGTCATGTTTTTGCACTTTTGAGATTAATTTTACAGAACTGTTTCTAATACTGATAACTAAATATGTAAGACATGTTAAAACATTACTGAAACGTTTACATTTTAATTGTGTTACAATTAGAGGTTTGATATATCCAATAATTGGTATCATAGCAATTGTTTGGGAGCGATTCAAAATTAGAATATCAAATGTATTGTCTATAATTAAAACTATTATAAATGACCTCATAAAAGAGCCAGAAATGTTTAGTGTAATCTCCTTAAAGAGGGTATAAAGTGATATTTCTGCCCTTTTGTGGCTAATGTTATGGTACAGTCACGTTTTGCGCTTGACTTGAAGGTCACTCAAGACATTTACAGGTTAATTTAATGACTACTATTGCTAAATACAACTACTACTGCTAATTGTACATCCCTTACTAAAACTACTTTACCACAAAGAAAAACAGAATGAAAAGTTTCTAGTGGGGTTTTACTTATAACAAGTCAACTTCAAATTACTGAAAACTTCCAAGGAACATACCGAAGTGCGAGGTTGTTATTTAAAAACACTGAGTTGTACAGCAGTAGCTTGACTTCCAGCTTCATTAGTAAAACTGGGTCAGAACAGGTTGTGCAATTATGCAGAAAGTGTGATTATCTTATCATGAATGTCAATGAGGGAAATTATGAAAATGAAAAATCATAAGCAATTATAAATGACATTTCTTAAATATCAGCGGCAATGCAGTCAAGATCTTATGAAGTATAGTTTCTGTGAGTAAACAACTACGCACAAATGTTACTGTATCTACAAGATATTAATTGTTGTTATTGCTGAAGTACTTTTTGATTTAGGGATGGTCTGTTGTATTTTTGAGCCAATGCTGATATCTGATCTCAGTCTTGCTAAAGTGACCCATAACAGATATTTGCCAATACTAGGGGTGTGCATTGCCCCTTATCTGGCCAAACGATACGTATCACATTTCACAAGTCACGATACAATATTTCACGGAGAAATTTCAGTATCAATACTTTTACTGATAATCATTCAGTATAAACTCTTTCACACAGAGTGACAGTTAAAGTGAAAGTATTGATACTTTGTTAACACATGGCACATCCATCCATCTTCTTCCGCTTATCCGGGGCTGGGTCACGGGGGCCAGTATCGCAACCCGGGAATCTTAGTATTGCGACACGTAATACCACTACTACAGATATAAATATGCATGATGTCATTAAAATATCGCAACACCATTATTGCGACTGAGTATTGTGATATTTTCTCCCCCTAGTACTGACATGGACATAAACTGAAATTAGAGAACAATGCAACCTTATTAATATGCATGATGTCATCACCAAATCATTGTATCAGAGTATTGATACAAGTATCATGAATCTGAGTATCACAATATTGATATCAGAAAATTGATGCCAGTATCGCGACTGAGTATTGTGATATTTAGGTAATTTTTTCTCTAACACCCATACGAACTGAATTGGCATGACGGCATAACAATATTGGAGACGGCATCGTGATACTTCGGCTTGCAAGTACAGATACCATATCGAGAATCCGAGCACAGGATATTCAAATATCTGTGCACCCCGAACATAACGATAATACCTACGTGGACAAAAAATCAGCCCTGGATACAGCCCCGGAGTATCGTGGCACAAATCAACCATGCATGTATCGTGTTATCGGACTCCGGGTATCGCAACATCGTTGTGGTTGATTTGGTGTCGCGATGTTGCTATCAATAATCAAAAACACTAAAGCAACTCTGGCCGCACTTGTATAACATATCGTGATATCGGGCTCCGGTTATCGCAATATTGGCATTGGCTCGCTAACCGAAATCGCTAGCATCGTATCGTGCTATTGATGTCAAGGTATTGATGATGACAGCAGCAACATATTGTGAAATCGGAGTATCAATATCGCTACTCTGCGTATTGCGATATTGATGTTGGAGTATCAATATGAGTATTGGCATAGTTATATACAATACAGCCTCTAAATATCGAGATATTGGGGTGTCGATATCAGTATGATGTCTAGGTATCGATGCCAGTATCACAATATTTATGTCATTACACCCCTAACCAATACTGATGTTAAGATTGTTTAATCCATAACAAAGGGCCACAAATGTTTATTAAGTTATAGTAAAGTTTGTGAGGTTAGTTTACTTTTGGTATTAGTATGCTCAATGCACCACTAAATACAAACTATTATAATTCACCACTAAAAGTAGAACTGGCTGTCAATCAATAATAGTGCAGTGCATACTATTCACATTTAAAGGAAAACCTTTTTATGTTTAATAGGGGTCCTTTATATCGATTACTAAAAAACTAATTAGCAACAGCCGTTAAAGCAGGACAGATGAGTGATGATGTGGCTGTATTGTATAACTTCTTGCTGTTAGCATGTTTTAGCGGCGGCTGCTGTCTGTCAGTCGAGCTTCAGACACTTTCACTCCCACTCGCTCCATCTGAACTCGCTGTTCCCGCAGAAGTAGGTCATCTCGCCTCCTCCCCGCACCACCAACACGTCTACTGTCAGCTTTTCAATCAATGGAGCCCATCGAGGGACAAAAGTCAACTTAATGCAATCAGGCTAAAAACAAATGGTCGCAAAATACCTTAAAGGACAAGCACTATACCTTAATATGCTTTGGAATCTCATTTTTTAGAACTTAGAATCTATATCTACTGAAAGCACACAATATTTTATATCTGTGAAGCGTTCCCTCATCAGGACTTGTGTTAGAGCTCCATCTACTGGCAGCAGAGGAAATTACAAAAGGGTGATAAACAAAAGCTAGCTTGCACCAAACATGCTAATACAAGCATGCAGTTTTAATGAACTCAATTGGATGGCAGAATTTAGTCTGGATATGATTGATGGTCTTCAAATCAGCATTTCTACCTATGATGTCACAGATCTGGGAAAATTGGAAGTGTTTTGTGAGGCTCAGAGGCTTACTCAGGATTCATCAAACAATGAGGAACGATGAAGAAACAATGTTATTTAAAAAAGGTACGTTATTTCTTCAGCTTGTTCACATGTCTAGGGGCCTTAAGCAAGGACATTGTGGACAAATGGATTTAGTGGTGGTAAGCTACAGATGTAGTCACAGCAGCACTGGGGAAAACTGCTGGCAGAAAAGCTTTTGCCAATCTGCACCTCTGCAACCTCTTTGACCAACACCAATCATACAACATTCATACAATGCAAAGTGTGTGAAGCACTGGCTGAAGATGGGATCGGACATAAGACAACCACTTTACCACCTGAGCCACTGTTGCCCCAAGCGTTGTATACTAGAAGTCTCATTTATAAAACCTCACTTTGAACCTGATTATATATTAACATTCTACTAAACATTTTGCCTACTTGCCCGCAGTTAATGTTACTTCTTGGTTGGACATGAGTAGAAAATATGACATAGGCAGAGGCAATTCCAAAACTTTTACCTAGCAACCATATTGTTAGGGCCAAAATCAATATAAATTACCCAATAGTTATGATTTTCACTCAATAACAACTTTATTTTGTTGAATCATAGTTTAAACTGTCAGAAAATTGGGTCAGTTAAGTGTACATTATCTGTGTATTTTCGATGGTAGGTCGCCTTTTGATGACATCACAGAGGGATTCTGTTTTAGGACTCAGCACTAGTTCCTGTAATTTTAAACTATTATTTTTCAACATTTCTTCACAAAGTGCAACTTCCTGGATGTAAAACTATGATTAATATTTAACAGAGGTTTTAGACCACAAAACTAAATCATAATTAGCAAAACAGGAGAACCTTCATATGCACTTTAACATCAGGGCTGCAGAATATATCACAAATGAATCAAAATCGCCGTTTGAGAAGGTGCAATTCATCAAATCGCAGGGACTGCAATAATTTAGGTAATAGAGTATAGCAAAAACCAAAACCTTATTGGAAAAAACAAAACAAAAAACCCTGCTAATTCTTAAGGTTTTTTCGACATTCACAAGATCATTTCCAGTCCATCTTGAATGTTGCTTTTTATACATAAATCACAAATCTAACCACAGCTAAAATACATGTCAGAAAAATCCCAATTCGATTTTTGGCAAAATTATGCTGCCCTAACATACATAATATTTATGTGCATACATTTATGTAGATACATATTTATGATTAAGACCCCAGGTGCCCTCTTGACACTCCCTTCTGGCTTTATACCGGTTAGGAATAGGAAATGTGCATTTATTTGGCTGGTGTAATTGATGCAACAAGTGATGCATTTTGCTTGCTTTGCTACAGTGCGGTGAGTGGATTTGAAGATCTTCAGGTCGTTTTAAGGAGAAAATTGTGTCAGATCTGCGCAGATTGAGATCATATGGGAAGAGGAGATGGACAGTGAATAAATGTGTAGAAGAAGTGGCCAAGACAGAAACCAAAGAGGTTTATGGATATAGGGAAAGAGTTAACTAGAGTGGGAGAAAAGGATGCTTAGTAAAGGGTTAAAATGGAAGAATGACTTAAATGATAACGTTATTGTTGGATCTTACCTTGCCGTGATAGCTGGTGCCGTTTTTGGCCACGGCACATTGCCGGTCGACCAGGAAGCAGTAACGGCGGCGCTCCTCAGACAGCGCGTTCTTGTAGCCCTCTGCGATGTAGTTGTCCAGCTCGCTCTGCTTGTTACTGATGGCTTCCACGTACTGTAGAGAGAAAAGAAATAGAAAAATATAATGTTTGCTTCTCAACTGTCTTACATAACAAATTACAATATAAAGGTTTTAAGGGTAGTGTAACGATACTAAAGGAATATACTCGATTCTTGATACGTATTTTGATACCACACTAATAACTAAAATGCTCCTTTTTAGTTCAAGGTTTTCGACAATAGACAGTAATTCTCAACACAAAAGAATTATACTTTATTTATTAAACAATGTGGCCTTATTCTAGATTGGATGAAGCTCAAAATCCTTCTAAAACTGTTCATGAAAGGTCACATTTTGTCCTGTCAATATGACTTTATTTAGTATTGATTCTTGTCAAAATTAGTATTTCGTTTCAATACTAGTTTTAGTATCCATTAGTATTTGATTTTTTTATACTTCTGACAACCCTAGTTAAGTTAAGAATTGTTTGATAAATTGCTAAACTTTGCGTAATGTGGTGAAAAGACTGAAATAGCATAACACTTTTTAATTACTACACATTTCTATTCTTAAATTACACTTAATTAGGAATAAATAATTAACTAAGTCCTCAAAAACTGTTCAAATACTACTTGGTGGGAGTATTATGGGTAAAATCATAACATTTTCTTGTATCTTAAGTTTCTTTTTTAACAACTTAACTATACAGTTTAACTTAAATGGATTGATACACTGTGGAAAAAGTGTTGACACGTTTCAGATTGAGGTGTAAAAGTGGTTGTAAAAAGTGTCACCTTTCTGGCACAGTGAATGATTTGTTGATACTTCCTTGTCATTTTGTCGGCTCCTGTCTCAATGTGGCACCTACAGTGTTATGTAACAGGACAATCTGCTCATTAAACACTCTGTTATGCAGCCACCTCTTCTTCCCGCATTGTTAAGTTTGTTCATTAAAAAAAAAGAAATGGAACAATGTGGTCTGCAACACTGACTAGGAGACTTACGGGCACTTAAAATGATTAGACTTTGGAATATAAAACACAATGTTCAAAACTAGGACTAAAAAAACAAAAGAAATTAAGTGTGCATTCCCGTTTCCAAGTTCACCGCATCCAAATTGAGTCTAAACCAAGACTAAACCTGAACTAGACCAGGGCCACACAAGGACTAGAACAGGACCGAACCAAGTCTACATCAGGACTAAATTGGGCTAAAATTAGGGGACATTTTTGGATCTAAAAAAGTGTGAACTCCACCTAAAATAATCCAGTTTGATTGAGAGCTCCACACATTTAAATTTTGTTTTAGTTTGTTTTGTTGGCCATTGTTTTTTGTTGATTAATTTTGTTGTTTGATCTTAATTGAGTGCAGAATATTGGTATTCCTCTAATATTGAGTGTGGAGTGACATTTGGCACATTATCATAGATTGAATTTGCACCACAGCGAATTACCAGGCAAATGCACCACAGCTCCACTAAAATGTTAATGTTACAATTATTGTGAGAGAAAACAACACAGTATTAACAATGACTCCAGAACAGAGAAATCTTTCATTTTCTTTCATTCCATTGTCTAGTCCTCATGTTTGTGACCCGCTTTTTGGGAATTTAATGAAAAATAAAGTTAATGTGACAAAAACAGACAGATACAAAGTACTTTACATTTGATTTTTGAACTATAGATTGAATTAAAAAGACAAAGTTTTGCTTCCAAAATGGTAAAAACTATAATTCTTTTAGTTCACATGACTATTGTGACCTGAATAATCACGTTTTTCAATTAACCTAATCATTTTGACATCCCTACTAGAGATATAGTAATATTTAAATGCATATTATATACTTCGACAGCATAAAGTTTGTCAAAGTCTAATGATTGCTGCAACAAAATGCTTAAAATACCTCTTTTAGTTTACTCCACTTATTCTACACTATTCCTGCCAATTTAAATGTTGGTACTAAAATTAGGCCCTACTTCTTCTTTCTTTTGTGCTTCCTTCTCTCCTATTTTTGATAGATTTCAATTCGCTCGGCCGTGTTTGGCGTCGTTGCATAACCGGCTACACCGCTGGACTCCTCTCTATCGCTTGAATGGTCGGCTTTAAAATTGCCTCTGGTTCTCTTGAATATGGCGCTTGAAGGGGTCATAATAAGCCAATCAGGATGCATTGTGCTGCTCGGACGGAAAGCTGCTGACGCCTATAGCGCATTTAAGGAGGGCGTTTGCTCCAGCGGCAATAGATCGTCTCCTAATATGATGTGCTGCAGAGAGGAGGAAAAGCGGTGTATTCAATTAAATGAAGCTATAATGGGAGTTTTAGCGTCATGAATGTCGCTTTGTCTGGAAAGCTCCAGTATGGCTGCTACGCCAGAAATGTTACAACGAACACATTTAAGGTTACGGTATTCTTTATTGATTTTCTTATTAAATGAGGAGGTTGGGGTTTCGGATTGTCGGTTTTCCATTAAAAGGAAAGTGGGACTCATTTCAGCTCTTCTGTTTGGTCCGGACTACCAGGCTAGAGGGTTTTCTTATTGAAAATGGTACTGAAAATGTGAAAGTATAATTGATTCAATTTTAGAAGTAATATTTTTCCCCAAAGGACACGTATGCATTATTTGTATAGTTATTGGTCATTAGTGAGTCATTGAGTACTTAAAATACTACATCTACTGAAAGACACATTACTCTATATCTATGAGGTGTTCCTTCATCCATTTTTATGTTAGAACTCCATCTGCTGGCAGCAGAGGGAATTACAAAGGGGAGATAAACAAAAGCTAGCTTGCCCCTGACAAGCTAATGTAAGCACGCCGTTGACATGAAAGCAATTTGACAGCAAATATGCTCAGAACGAGTGTGGTGGCAATTTATGGACTTAAAAACAGCGCAGAAGATCTCAGAGCTCTACTTATGAGGTCACAAAACTGGAACATTCAAAACAGAGTATTTTGTGAGGTTCAGAGGGCGAGAGGACTTCCTAAACAGGATTCAGGATCAAAGAAACACAACTGCAGGAATTTTTCTGATGAGGGAACAATGGTTAAAAGCTCAAAATAATAAAACTGTAGTGAACCAATGTAAAATATACACATGGATATAACCCTGGATTATATTTAAAGGTAGCAGCTGTATTTGGGGATATGTGTGTTGTGAGATGATGCCCAATTTGTCTTTGTGTTTCAACTTGATAGAAATCCTGATCGACAGTGTGTCAGAATATAAAATGCAAATGGCAAACCAGTCTCATAATGGTTCAGTCCCTTCTCACGTGACGGTGTTTTTGTCCTGACTAAAAAAAGACCAAAAACAAAACAACAGATTTTCACAGTTGACTGGCCTTTTTTCCCATCCCAACGAACACTAAATCTTCATTATTAAACCAAGTGTCTGTGGACTCTTATTGGTTACAATCCAACATTTGGCAAGCTGTTGAAGAACTCCAGAGCAGATTGAGCATATAACGTTTGGAGACAGACGATTTCACGCTGCGCCTTTTTCAAAATACAATATGGCGTCTACATGTGGGTTATGCCTTCATATGACTCACCCTATGTTTGTGCAAGCTTCACTTATAACACAATGCAAAAAATAAAGAAGTAGAACACATCTATAACATCAGTAGCTTTCTTTTTCCAATCCCATTTATAGGGGAAAATAAAAGAAAGTATTGCAGGGCTCAAAATATTAAAAGGGTCTAAAAGTCAGCCTTAATCTCATATATTGATAGTTTTGTAATTCTTTATTTCTTAATAAATACACCCTTCCAGTGTTTGAACATATCACCTGCATTCTAAAGGCTGTTATCTCACCATGAATTAGCTCTTATGCATTTTCAATAGGGGAGTTAGCGTGTTTAGCTTAGTTTATTTGATGTAGCAATCTGCACCCATTATTAACATAAATGCATTAAAGCTGTATACATTTTTTACATTTAACATTGCACTGGACAAATTGCAACAAAGGCTTATTTTGTTTCACTGTTTAAATTTTAGAAAATAGAACTCAGTGTTAGATATTGACTGTTGATACTCGTCTTGATTGTTTTTTATTTATTTTTTTGCAGCCCTTTAAAAATGTAGCACCACATCATTCAAAACACATCACTGCTGGAAGGTCATTGTTTAAGCTGATGCAAAAACTAATAGTTTATTGTAGCAAAAACATAAGGATAACTCATAACTTGTCATATTAGGTTGCTACTAGGGATGTCAAATCTTTCATTTTTTGTCATTCAACACGTAACCATTACTCAACTTTGTGACCAGCTTTCTTGATGACAAAATAAAGGTCATGTGACAAAACCCAGATAAGCCATATAAAAAAGTACTTTACATTTAGATTTATTTTTTGGACAGTACATTGAATACTTAATTTTGCTTCAAAAAAGGGTCACAATTAAAAAAATTTAAGTCTTACAGTTATATTGAACAATGAACCCAATAATCTTGACATCCCTAGTTGCTACAGCCAGTTGTTTTGATAGAAAATGTATTGGTCTGTATTGGTATTTGAAAGCCTGGAATGACTGGCTCATAGGAAATATAATCTTCCTGGTAGAATGTATTATGTCATATATTCATATAACACATTGCACCTGGTTGTTGTTGACCCCACCCACCTACAACGCCTCCACATGGGCGCCTAAAGATCCAGTTTACCTGAAAGAACCATTGGCCTGCACATCTCATCCAGTGCAATATACAATGCACACTGCAGTTATTGCTTAACCCACCAACTTTTCACATTAAGTCCTCCCACTGGTTTGTTTGTGAGTCAGACTCGGAGATGATAACACCATTTCAGTGTCCTGGATTTGATGAGAAATGTTGGCAGCGTGAAAATACCAAATCAGACCATGAAATTTGCAGATCTACTTGATTTTGGGTGTAAAGTTTCCATAGCCGATAGCAAGTTTGTTTTCCATGATTCATTTGCTTTATCTATCACATTCCTTTATCTGATTTGTGAAATCAAGAGTATAATTAGTAGTTAGTGTATAACTTATCACCTAAAGGTTCCTCTTCTTATTAAATTGGATGATTCATATCCCATAGAAGTCGAACAAAATTACCCTTTTTCCACTTTTTTGGCACAATTCTTATTCATCCAGATATATTCAGTAATACCTTGGTTTAAAAAGGAATCAATGTGTACCCTGAACATATGAAACTAAACTTTCTGAATGAAAAACTAAATAAGTATTTGTCAATTTTGCACTGTAGATTGAATTTAAAAATAATTTTGCTTCTAAAATTGTCACGTTTAGCTTTTTTTTAGTTCCTACCATTATATTGTGACCTGAATAATCACAGTTATTGATTAACCAAATATTCTTGCCATCCCTAGTTGTAATTTATGTATTTTGTCTGTTTATGTGTTTTTATTGTTTTTCATGTTTTACTTGCATGTTTTGTATTGCTGACTATACTGAAGAACCGTTCCAATTTTAACCTTGTACTTTTTTTCCATGGCTACTTTGCCCCCCTCTCGCTCCTCGCTCAGTGTCCCTCCATCTGGCCTCAGTGGCAGGGCTTCTGTCCCAAATAAACGCCCCCAGCGGGACCCCCGTCCGCCCCACACCTCACACTGACCTGCATCTCCTTGTCTCCGTATTTGGACGGGTGCTTGCTGCCCTGGCTTTTCCGGCGCAGCTTCTTCAGTTCGGCCTGGCACTTCTCCAAGCTCTCGCCTTTGCTCTTGTGCTCCATCTGGTACTTTTTCAGGGCGGCCTGACGGAGACGGGACAGAGGCAGTCAGATGAATAAATCTGACAAAACGCACTTTTTCCACCATGAGCATCTTCTTCAAACATTCTACATCCATATTAGCACAGTATTTTTTATTCTAAGTTGTGGTCCTTGCTGTATAAACCATTTCAGTGTTTGTAAACATTAGCCCGGTATCATGGAGCTAGCACTATTGCATTTTCAATTCGAGAGTTAGCGTTAGCCTGCAAACACCGCAAACTTTGAAAAACCAGGGCATTCCACAACATTGTTTTAGCGACCGACAACCACACGACCACACCTTATTAGAAAACATTGCCACGTGTGGAAGTGTTTCGTGTTGATTGTTACCGTTAGCAATTAGCGCCAAAATTAGCATACATGCTAACAACCTTGTAATAAACATTTTTTAAATCTAATGTTATTCTGGACATTAATGCTCCAAAAACATAGCGGGCCACAACATTTTGACTATGAAATGTACTGTAAGCACCACAAATCCAACAGTGAACTTTAGAAACTAGAGGTTAAAGTTAAATATTGATAGTTATTCCTCGCTGGCAAATGTGATGAACATATAAACAACATCCACGGGTCTGGACTGTCTCCAAACAACAAACATTACATTTATTTTTGTTTGTTTTAAATCTATTTAAATGAATGTGACAGAATATTCAGGCGAGTACAATCTAATCTAAACTCATCACTCCTGGAAGGGTTTATTGAATGTTTTTCCTGAAAATTGATTGATCACTATTTTCTATTTTATTTTCACTTATAACAACAAATAAAATTGGCGTTTATTATTAATTCACTGAAAATAAACATAGACTTTTAATACTTGCCATTTGACTCAACAAATAGTAAAATTTCTTCCAAACCGTGTTTTTACTGACTTGGCTAATTCACTAATAATTAACAAAATACAATGACTCAATCTAAATTAAAATGCAATTACTGTTAATGCTTGTTTGTACCGGTAGTTCAATTTTAATGTCAGCACTGATTTAATATCGTGTAATAAATGTATAGTTGGGTTAGTTAGACACTGTTATAAATTTGAACGCTGGTATTGACTTTTAACTTGTTACATCTGTGCAAAATTCTGCAAAATATGTATAATTGTATGCTGGAAATAGTCATGATGAATGACCTCAAAATGTAACTAATGTGACAACTACTACAACCATCCACATGAAAATAGTTTACTGTATATTCAATAGATGGCAGCATTTATACAATGTTTATTCATGTTTCTCTGTACAGTAGCCTTTGGAAATATGTTCTTGAACGTGAACTTACTTATCCGCTTGCGATTGAAACATTTGACCCTTAAGCAGGTGAAATAACAAGTAGTAGGCTTTGGCTAATATAATAAAAATGTCACATAAATGTCTTACATTGAGGTAACGCGCGTCCAACTCCACTTTCTTCTCCAGCTCTGTCAGAAGCTCATTATGAAACGACTTGAGCTGAAAACACAAACATTACAAATCACTGCAGGTCACCAAAGCCTTTCTGAGTTGACAGGTGGATTTGAACGGATCTGTGTTATGTTGAAAACGGGATGTTTTGTTGTGATATGAGAAAGGGTCAGAGATGAAGTTATAATGAAATGCTGAGAAGACAACCAAATGACGGACTAAAAGGATTCATCTCTTCAAAGCACTTCAACATTAAGCTTTTAGCTAGAAATACTTGGTATGTCTAAGCCTGTAATCCATGGTAGAAGATGGATTTTTTTATTTTTTTTTTCAATTGATTAAAATGTGTATGGAAAACGAGGTTCTTAATGAAGCAGTGGACATTGGCAAAAACATAAAAGTTGAACTGCTGATTTGCAAAAGTGTTTCAGCAAAAATCTCCTCTGGCAAACTTATTACACATTGTTCTGCTCATTACAACTTTTAAATCTTGTGGTTTTATGGCTTCAATTAAAATGTGTTATGTTATAAAAAATACACAACTATAAATGAATGAACAACAGCTTTTTCAACAATTATGTTCCATCTAGTTGATGTGTTTGTGCAATGAGAACGCTAACCTCACACTTAATTCGAAGGTTATCATTTATATAAAGACACAAATGCCTTGGTGGTGGTGTGTGTTACCTATGTGGGTTATCTAGCCAACATCTTGTATTATGTACTGTTTTAAATTGACAAAAATCTGTGGTTCTCAAAGTATGGGATGCGTACCTCCTGGTAGTACACAAGCTCGCTCCAGTGGTAAGTAGATTCTTCTGCATTTCTAGTTTGAGAATAGATTTGATTACAAACTACACATCTTTGTCCTCCTTCGGTTTGATCTAGAAGCACTTTACTCAACCAGCCCTTACTACAGATTTTTTAATTTTATGATCGTGAAAGAAAAAGTTGTGCTAACAATGCTAGCGCACCTAGCATCAGCGGTTTCCTGTCTAAATAAAAACGACTCACTTTGAGACTCACGTTTTTATTATTTCCTGAAATGTTGATCAGAAATAAATATTTCACAGAAAGCTGGCGATAGAAACACAGGAAGTAGCTCTCTGTTTATTGTAGCTAATCTGCAGTAACTTCACTGACTCTCTCAGCGTAAACACTGTACACCTGAGGAACTACTCTCAAAACTGGATTAATAGTGATGTCTTGTAGAGTTGGATGTCATGAATTAGCAGCGAAATGGAGGAGAATGCAACAGTTTAACTTTCTAGCTTTACGGGAGGTGAGCAATAAAGTATTTCCCATGTTTATAAATGCGATTGTGTCATTCCCTCTGCCCCTGATGCTCTGTTTCATTGGCTGTTGAAGGAGAGGTGATGTTTTACGGTGACGATACAGCAGAGCAGTTCAGAGTCGCAATGACACCACACACAAGGAGAGAAGGAGGATCCAAAGTCGGGGAAAAAGCAAACGATCCTGTAGTTTCCCTGTATAAATAAATGATAAATAATTGTGCTCCGGGCTTTAGTCCTAGCTTACTTGATGTGAAAGCTTGAGAACCACTGCTCTGAACTGCCTTCTTGACGGTCTTTTCTATCTGTTCCATCTCATATTTTAGACTTTTAATCACTGTGCTGTAATTTGACAGAAAGATTGCGATCCAGTCTCATACTCACCATTTCTTCCAGCTGGATTTGGATCTGCCGGTGAACCTCGGCCATCTGAAACAGTACCTCCCCTGCAACACCACACAACCGAAAGAGGACAAACAAGTTGAATCGTTACTGATATCACAGTGAAATCGAGTGAAAGTACATGTTGTTAGAGCCGTAGTAGATCGAGCATTGACAAAGGGCGTGCAGGACAGACCATGCAGCCACATAGACCAGATGAAACACAAAGAAACTGGAGACACGTTGGGATGAGGAGATTATAAAAGAGAAAATCATACTGAAGAATTAAGTGTTTTACATTAGTATACATTAAACAACTACCAAACACCTACACATTTAGTTTATTTTAACATGTCAGAGGAATAGTTTCACACAGGCGCTCTAGCACGGTGAATAGGCCAGTAATTTTTTTATGTACTGTTATTATTTTACTCTTTTTTTTCTTTTTCTTTTTTTTGTTTCTTTACATTAGTCTAATAATGTCAACTTTTGAAGAAGAAAGATTGCAACTTTACTTTTGTCACGGATGTCGACACTATGAAAACAGTAAAAACTTTGTTGCATTGTGAGACACAATAAGTAAAACATAAATGAAAATAAAACATAAATGTGCAAGCCTATAATTACTAGTCAAACATAAAAACAGTAACAAAAATATCACAGAGACTAAACCAAAACTAAATCTAGACTTTCTACTGTCCACTTTCTACAGACTTTGTTTGTGTAGTTGCAATATATTTAGCCTTTTTGCGATATTGATTATTGCATTGTCAATATTGCGATTATCAATATTTTTTGCAAGTTAATGTGCAGCCCTATATTTGTGCTAAATAATTTCACCACAAGAACACTAAAACATACACAATATGCATTAGGACTCCCCTGAAAAAGAGATTGCAAAGTGGAATCAGAGGATTTGTCTGGTTAAATAAAGTTAAATACGCCTTTCATATATTCACATATAAAGTTTGCGCATCAATCTTTAGTCTGCAAACAACATATCATGATTTGGAGTGCTAAAAACATATATCTTTAATTGTTCAAGGGCATCAGTCAAATGAGTACTGATCCACAGCCTGACCAGTCAAAAGAGCCTTTGTGAAACCATCCAAAACATGAGGAGAATCCAGAAAAGTCATCAAAAAAATCAAAGTGAACCGAGCGGGGAGGAGGTATGAGTCATGCAGCCAGCGAAGTGCTTGAGTTTGGTGACCAGATACCTACATGCTGCCTCTTCTGAAAGTGCAGTGTGAAAAGGAGCAGAAAAGAGCTGGTTTGAGCAGAGAAGAGAGAGGCACATACACAGAAAGAACTGGGGAAACTGTAGGAATTTAGTTTTTTTTTTTTTTTTTTTACAAATAAGGACATTGTAAAGCCAAATTTGAGCGGTATAATTATTACTGTTTAGTTTTGTAAGCATGTTATATTTAGTATGTTATTTTTTTTTCATACATTCACATTGTCATTCATTTGTGTGTTTCAAGGTGCAGTATGTGACGTTTCTGGTGGAGAATCCGCCACCTGCTTGTCTCCATGGAGATGTTATTGCTTTGCCATGAATGTTCCCTGTGATAAGAATGTTTTTTAACATAATATGTTGTATTAGAACGCCAGTAACTGAATAAATGCAAGATACATATGCTTAAGGCTGTACTGTGGAACAGGCAAAGCAATGAGATCTCCATGGAGACAAGCAGAAAAGTTGAATAATGCATTTTTAATTACCAAGAAAAAACCTGACAAATCTATTTTATTTACTTTTACACTTAGATTTTACATGTACTTGAATTATGTTGTAAATTCTAGTTAGCAGAGGTATTTGTGACAAAAGTTTTTCTTTGTAACTCGCGTGCAAATAAATGAGCTGGGTACATTAAAACAAGCAATACAATTTTAATATAACAGTTTTTAAGTGTAAAATGCTTGAACAGAAAAAGCTTTCCATTGGACAATACCACCAGAAAAATATGTCACATTTAAATATGGAGGAAAAACGCAAGACATAAGCAAATTTTCAAACCAAACATAGGCAAAGGAGGTGTGTCTGCCCCGAGTCTCACCTTCCATACCTCACACATACATTAATCCGTGTTAATCTGATTTATGAGCACTGACAAGGCAAAACAACAACTACAGCAGCTACAAAAACAAACAGAACCTCTAGGGCTGCATATGCAATTAATCAAATTTGAGAGAGATTGAATCGTTTCTAATCGTCAATGACCAGCTTCTTTTTAATCCTCTTTCAGTAAAAGCTTGTGGTTTGGTTTGCAGAGTTCAGACTTTGGAGGAAGAGACGCAGCAATTTTTTGGTGTTAAACGGCAATAAATAAACGTCGGTGTTGTTTATGTTCAGTGAATGACTTGACAGCGATTTTTAAGCGTTTCTATGCGACAATACAAAATCAAAATTGCGATAAATCAATATGGCTGATCGTCCAGCTCTTGCAACAACCTCATTTAGGAAAATAAATGGTCAAAATGTAAATAACTGAAAGCAAGTCTCGCTGAATTACTGTGTGTGCGACTCACATAAGACCAAAAAACATTGATATACTTTGAACATCTGATACTGTTATGAAAAGTTAGGCAAGGGACAAGGGAAACCACTACTCCAAGAAAAAAATATGACATTTATTTTTATTTATCTGACATTGGTTGTAAAATAATGAAATAAAACTCCTTGTAAACACTATTGACATTGGCCTTTTTCAATGAGAGATAATGAGATCTAATACCTTTAAAAAATAATCTGTTTCATGTTTTCATACTTTTGAAACTACAAATTGATCAATATGGGGGAAACATTGCTTCTCCCCCCATCTGAGCATAAAACTTCCAACGTTCCAACACCAAAATGCCAAAAATTCACATTTTAACACCAACTTTACAGTCAAACGATCCCCAATTACCCTTTAAACCTCTGACTGCACCCTCTTGTGTTGCGAGCCCCTGGACCCTTCCCAAACTGATGGATGTTCTCATTCCATTACCCTAAACTCTAATCCTAAAAACTCTGGAGCTTGTGAAACGCTGGACGTCTCTTGCGGCGCGTTTAAGAGGCTTAGCGGTAATGCGGTTGGATCCTACACCTAAAGCCCGCACGGCCCCAAAGCCCATTGTCCACATTCACACTGCACTCTTTGTTCGCCCCTCATTCGTCTCATGTTAGGCCGCTGTATCCCAGAACCCAACTCCGAAGAAAGATTGTGATGTGGTACGCTAAATCAAACTAGCTATAAGCAAGACCGAGAGATTATTGAACCACTGCGGACGCATAACCACCCACAAGTAGTTTTGGAGATGCTATGTCTATTCATGTAAAAAAGTATATATATAATAGTATACAAGAGCGCCGCGGAACAACCTCATCAAAGCTGCACTATGTAATCTTTTTGATGCAGTCTCCATGGAGATACTAAAACACCTGTAATCAGGGGCGTTTCCAGGGATTGGCCAGGGGTGACACAGGCCCGTGATTGGCCACCCCACGTATATATGGGGGTAAATAACCATAATAATTTTGTTTAATTTATTTTTATCAATAATACAGTTGATTTGCAAATGCTATCTATCTAAAAGCCTTCAGTCATCGTATTTCAATATTTATTTGGTTGATAATGTATTTAAATCATTTGACTAGTTGACCACTAAAATAATTGTTAGTTGCTGCCCAAACATATATACATATTTGTCATGATTTAAAAGAAAGATGAAAATTTAAGTGTTAAATTCTCAAACTAATTGCCTGAAAGACAATAGGGCTGACCTGTGCGCAACCCTCGGGCCACACCAGTGAAAACAGTCTGGATACGCCCCTGTCTGTAGCTGAATGAATGGAAGATGGCAAAGCTAAATGCCATACTGTGGAACATTCCCGGGAGAGCAATACAATCTCCCTGGAGTCAAGCATGTAGCGTCTGAACTAATTATTTTAATGGAGAAAATCTGGGCTCGCTCTTTCCCATTGTTGAGAAAAGATCAATGCCTTTGTGATGGTCCCGAGTCCATCTTGGCCGCAAAAGTGTTTTCAAGTCCGAAAAACAGCACTTCAACAATTATGAGACATTTTATCGGCATATGAAAGTAACGGTTGTAAATGGGAATTGTTTTTTAGCAGTTTGTCTTTAAATACTTTTGCTGATGTGGGGAAAAGGAGAATTACGGTCATGTTTCTTGGACCATAACCGGCTCTTTATGACTTATGACCGGCTCTTCATGCTCTGCGTTTTACTGTTTTGCTGAGCTGTGCGTTCACCTCTGAAAGCAGCCAGTCTGACCCCAGCTGACCGAAACAAAATAAGAATGAATTTGAAAGTAACTCAAGGGATGTCTAAACTGCCAGCTACAAAGAAAAGAGGTCAAAAAAGGCCATTAAAACAGACACACAGCAGATATTCAAATAAGAAAGTGCTGTAATAAAAGTTACGCCCTGAATGACACAAGCTACTTATTCTGCCAAGTTTGAAAAGTATTAAAAATATATCTTTGCTTTGTTTTATAGGATTTATATGTTTTATTAGGGGTCATGGGGTAATGTATGCGTGTCTTCTTCAATTATATAAGCTATAAACTGCAGTTTAGTTAAGACTACTTTTAACTCAAAGTCTAATAGCTCATATAGGTCCTTTTTTTTTTTCAAAATTGAAAAAAATGACTAACACTGATTTTTATCGTACATTTATTAATTTATTTTTTAACATCTAGAGGCCTTCAGTCAGCATATTTGTACCTTAAACTTATCATAAATGCATATTAAAACCACAATTCAGCATTTAAATAATCATTTGACTAATTGTATAAATAATCACTGACTTATTAATCACGACAAGTCATATTATGCTAATGGTAATTGTTATCTGGACTAAAACATATGAAAATACCTTTATTTAACAAAGACATTATTATAAAGCATTATTGAATACAAAAATAATACAGTAATATACATTTTGTAAATATTCTCTTTCTAGAAGCCGATCAGTCACCACATTTCAACCTTTATTTGGTTGGTAATGTATTTTAGAAGTCTCAATGTACATTAGACCGATGGTTTCTTAGCTGCAGCCCTACAATCTTAACTTCATCCATTTTCCTGCTTCTACAACTTAATTTTGAAGACTAAATTCATGTTATCTCCTTCCCATAATTCCTCCTTCCCTCCTCCACACAAACCCATCGCATTGCTCCGTGTTCCACTTGAACAAAGCGCGGGGAAAACACGCCGATTCGACATTGACGGCTAAAAATAGACAAGAAGGCAGCCCCTCTCTGCACTGGAAAGAAGAGAAGCACAACGACGCTCAACCTCCCAAAAATGGTGTGTGATGTCACGGCGTGTCTCTACTTCCTGCGACCAAATCGGGACCGGCGGGGCTGAGAGGAAGCTCCCGCAGTTCCGGTTTTGACCAAATAAAACACAAGCTCATTGGTATGGAGAGGGAGATGAAGGCGGAGGTGGAGGAGGCGGAGGAGGAGGAGGAGGAGGAGGAGGAGGATGTTTCATAATGCCAGTGCGTGCAGCTATTCACACATAATTATATGGATTTCAAGAGGGATAGCCGTTTCTGACATCTATAGAAAGGCTTTATCATATGGCAAGTGCAGAGGAGGACAATTACAGAGGGAAATTATGCGACATGACAGACAGATAAATTATACTGGATGAACTGCGTTTGAAGGGGAAAAGGGTTTAGGTCACTTCAATATGAACGCTGTAACAAGTTTCAGGTATTTCAGGTTAGCGATCAAAAACAAAAAGGTAATTTGATGATGGTGTCGTATTCCAAAGCCAGTTTCAAGCCCATATGAATAGGCATGAGATGGGGATGGCATCTGGTGTAAAACAAATGGAAGATAAAAGAGTCTAAATAAAGAAATGAGCAGTCAAAATGTTTATACAAAGTGTCTTGTCCAATAGGAATACTAAAAAAGCATGAACTGTCTCTTTTATTCAGCAAAGATCAGAAGGCTGGACACACCCAAAAATCTGATCATTATCTGATTTTCGGAGTAATCAGTATATTGAAATGTCATGTAAACAGTTAAATCTGATGAGAGGAATCTGATTTATTTCTGATTGTTCACACAGAAAAATTATTATGAATTATGAAAAAAGGGAAACATTTTACATGTTTGGAAGATTACTCTGAAAATGAATTGCACTTAGTCTTGTAAATACAACATTTACTGTAAAAGGCTATTGATTATCAGACACGTGTCACCAGGTGTTTTTGAAGATTCTTATTCAACAGTGATGTGGAAAACTACTTTGAACACCAAAAATCTGATCATTATCTGATTTACGGCGTGATCAGACTATTGAAACGGCTTGTAAACTAAACCGTTACATCTGATGTGAGTTTCTTTCTGATAGTTCACTTTTTTTTTTAATGTGACAAAGACAAAAAATAAAAGAGAAAATGTTAAAGTTTGAAAGAGTAAAAAAAATGTGTCGTAACTTTGTCTTCAAAATACAACAATTACTCAAAAAATCCATTGATGCTTTTGAAGATCAGATTACTCTCGTGGATGTAAACACACACCAAAAATCAAATCTAACTGCTGGGTTATCTGATTACTATAGCTGTAGATTTTTCTGGCCATGTAATTGTGCCCAGTGTTGCATCATGGTAGCGGGGGGGTCTTTATAAAAGGAGACAAAGTAGATAATCGTTGCTTAATTTGGGACTAATTACTGCACCATGAGACCGCCGTGACACCAAGATCCACAATTTAGCTGTCCATGCGTTTCCGAATGCATGCAGACAATGACTGCACTAATTAAACAGCAATGATATATTTATAGCAAAAAAACATCTGTTGTTGGGGGATTATGAAAACACATAAACTGTTTTGCAATGAATGGTTGATGTTATTTTAGGCAAGGCTAGTTATAAATCATAAAGAGTAAGAAATAATAGTTTGCGTATTAATTGTGTTTAATTTATTTAAGATTGAATATAAAAAACAAGTTGTGGAAATATTATTATATACGGAAATAACTGATACTTTTTACGTAAATGCAGTATTCATTTTCAAATTCTTTAAAATCAACTTGTATGATAGCCGTTGCCATAGTTGTTGAAGTAGCAGCAGAATGGTAGTAATGACATTCTATCAACAATTTAGCATTTATTCAAGTGTTCTAATTGCAAAGAAATCTGAAATCTGAAGAAGCTACTTGGATGAGTGGTGAAACCTCTTTTATCACACTTTTATCAAGTTGACAGAATTCTGATTTTTTTCTCTATCCAAAAGAAAACATTACCAAAATGCATCTATATTTCAATTATCAGTGAAATATATACCAATAGCGCTGTAACACATTGCACTGCACATTGTTTTACATCTTTTTAAAATCTAATGCCAATCTTTAGAGAAGCTATTTGGTTGCTTGGTTTCCAGGTTCTAGAGTTAAAAATAATTTGAATGCCAGATGATTGATATTTGTCAATAAACTGGGAGTAAAGTAATATTTCACTCACATCCAATACTTGATGTCAAAGCTACTACTACACTTTATTTATTTATTTTTTTATTTGGCCAATGAACATACATGATACACATTTTCATCCGTTGTTCCACATTCACTCTCATTCATACACTGGAGGGAAAGTGGGTGAAGTGAATTGCTCAAAGACACAACAGTGTGCACAAGCGCCTCACTGTGGCGGTCTCCCATCCAAGTACTAACCAGGCCCATTCCTGCTTAGCTTCCGAGATGACTAGATTGAGATTTACCAGTCAAAAGTCTGTATTAATAAAGTGGATTGATGTTATATTAACTAGTAGTAGGGTTATCAGAAGTATCAAAAATCAGACACTAATCCATATTTAAACTAGTATCGAAACTAGATACTCATTTGAGCAAGTATCGATACTAAAACAATCACATAAACAGGACAAAGTTTGTTTTCGAATGCTATTGAACTTTATCAGAACTAGTACTAAGACCGCAATTTTTAATAAAGAAAGTACCTTT
Organism: Chaenogobius annularis; assembly: GCA_015082035.1. Lineage (NCBI taxonomy): Eukaryota > Metazoa > Chordata > Actinopteri > Gobiiformes > Gobiidae > Chaenogobius > Chaenogobius annularis. Next base: position 136,382 of record BJKM01000502.1, on the reverse strand, counting down.
ATTGTGTGTTGAAAAGGTCTTTGTATAAAATGTATACTGCAGTAGACACTTTTTCATTATATTATCCAACTACATTCTCTTGAATACATTTATAATTTGATAACAGTATAATTTCCTTAAACTTCAAAAGTACTGCTCTTACTGCCCTGTGGCCGAGTGGTTTAAGCAGCAGCACATATGCCCCCACATCGGCCTCTGCGTCGTGAGATAAATTCCCAGCTCTGACATTTGACTGAATGTCGTCGCTGCTCTCCTTTCTCATTTCAAGCTACATTGTCCCATCCAATAAAGCCTACGGGCCAAACAAAATCCTTTAAAAAACGCATAAAAGTACTGCTCCATCCATCATACTGTAAACAAACGCCCACATTGAGACCATAGTCCAAATTCTTTCTTCCCCACTTTCCACTCTTTTCTGCTGAACAAGCGCATTTTAATGTCATTAGTGAAGTACCTCCTGTTAATCGCTCACTCAATCCTTTAAGTGAAGGAATTAAAGACTGCTAAAGTCCAGTCCATTCAGAGGAAACAAAAACCCAATTATTTCTTTCAGGACAAAACCTTCAAACTTCACATGCTCTGTGTTGTCACGCAAACGACACGTGTATGAATATTAGTGTTTAGTGTTTCTGTTAAAATAGGATAACGCACATTTATATTAAAATAAGATTTCAGTAAGAAAAAGTATTGTATTCTAAAATCTGTATGATTATATTGTAGATTAAAAGGTGCACTATGTAACTTTTATGGTGGTAGGTCAGCCAAATGTTTGTCTCCATGGAGATGCTATTGCTTTGCTTGGATTGCTCCGCAGTATGACATTAAACTTACCTGTCTGGCATTTATTCAATTACAGGCATTTTTATTGCTCAAAAAATACTTTGCCGTGTTATCATCTGCTTGTATCTATGGAGATGGATAGGTTTAATGACATACTCTGGAACATTCAAGGCAAAGCAATAATATCTTAATGATAAAACATAAGATTTGGACAACTATCAGGTGACTATCTTCTTTATTTCAAACAAAAGTAGGGGCATCTCCTCAGGCTGTATAAATAAAAATAATGTGAAGCGATGTCCACATAAATAATAGATACCGCAGCTATAAAAGGTCCCTGCGCTGAGCTGAGCGGAGTCATGTTGAGGTGAAGGCCCAGAGGAAGCACTGATCTGAAGCTAATGCCATCGCTCACACCACTGAACATGTGACTCTACCATTTCATAACAAGATAAATGTGCACCGTGTAGACAAGTAAAGTTTATATTGGGGATTACAAACAAACAAACAAATCTAAAAAAAAAATAAATGCAAAAGACTGGGCAATATGGCAAAAAATAAATACATAAATAATATCACAAATTTCAAATAAATGGTACTGTATTTTATATATATATATAATTTTTTTTTAATTTATTAAGATTTTGTGGCCCATAGGCTTTATTAGACAGGAAGGTAGAGTGTGAAATGGGGGATGAGAGAGAGGGGAGGACATGCAGAAAATTGCAGTCCATTTTAATAGTCACATTTAATAGTCCAATTTCTTCCTTCCAAGTCTTAATTCTGCTCCAAACCACATGCTTTAACTCACTCAGGGTTGACTCTCAATGAAAAAGCCCCAAGCTGATCGTTGACTATTTCAAGATGAAGATTGTATTTCAAGTCAATACAACTTTTGATCAATTGTACACAAAAAAAAGAAAAAGCAAGTCATTAAGAAATTGTCAATTGCAAAGAAAGTTGAGAATGTGTTCTCCAAACTTTAGGGTTTCTCTTTGTCAATTCCCCCAAACTTAAGAGATATGTTATGCATAATCGACTTTTTTATTGTAACACATCACATATGTGTTTTTCATTACGCATTTTAGGTTTGGGAGCTCAGGAAGTTTTAGTAATCACCTACGCTCTATCTCTGCACCCTGCTCTGTATGCAGTTGCAGTTGTTTTCAAAATGTAGGGTTCAAAAATGTCACAGGCAATTTTCAACAATAAAAACAAATTCAAATCTGCTGCTTGCTATGGTGAAATGAAGGAAATGAACAGTTTTTCTGTTTTGATGAAGAAATGAAGAAAAGGTGTATGATTACCAAATACCCCCCCCAAAAAAACAAGGCTACGCCAACCATTCCATTTTACTTACTATCGAGATCCAAAAGCTACCACTAGATCATAACAAACCACCATATTGAATCAACTTTGTCAAAAACTCTGTGTAGTACAAACCAGAAGTGGGGCCAAGTCCTTGTTTTGCAAGTCTCAAGTAAGTCTCAAGTCTTTAGCGTTAAGTCCAAGTCAGGTCCCATGTCAAAGGCAAGCAAATCCAAGTCAAGTCTCAAGTCAATGATCCACAACTTCATCTCTAGTTCCGAGTCAGAGTTTTGTCTTGTTGAAGTTTCAAGTCATCAAAATAGTGACTCAAGTCTGACTCGAGTCCAAGTCACGACTTGTAAGTCCACACTTCTGCGACAAACAGTCGTCCAAACCCAAAAAGTACACGGACAGGAAAACGCCACAACAGCTTTTGTTACTCCTGATGCACCTATAGCCCTGGAGAAGAACTGGAGAAAAAGAACCAACAAACTCGACGAATCATGAACTGTCTTAACATATAAACTAAGATACAATCTACAGTCATCATCTACATCATTGGTTGACCCATCTAATCCAGCCTTCCACAGAACAGCACCAAATTGTTTCAAAACATGTCAAAGAAAAACCACCATCAACTTGCTATCTCATCCGTATGGTAAAAGCTAAAACGCTAACACCTAAAGGCTGTTGTAGACGCCAAACACCAGTTAAGTTACTCCAAGACATAGTAAACTCGTATTCCTAGACCAATCACAAACTTACTACAAAAGCCAGCTACAATCTACAGTCTATGCTATGAAGACTCACCAAGATCCTTAGATCCTTGGCTTTCGCTGGCCATCTCGCCCATCCGCACCAAAGCGTCGAAGTAGCCCTTTGCAGCGTAAGTGACACCTGGAAACATGAAGCAGGGGCCGTCAGTGGGCTCAAGCATGGCACCCAACGCCTACGGGAGAGAAGCACAAGCGAGAGAAGGAGAGAGAGGGAGAGAAAGAAGGAGAGAAAGAGGGAAATAAAGCGTGGGCGAGATAGAGAAAGAGAGAGGGATGAGCGAACGAGAGAGAAAGAATGCGGGGTGAAAGACCTCAAGTGTAAAGGACATAAGCACAAGCGAGATAGAAAGATGAGAGCTCGAAAGAGGGGAGAAAGAGTTTGATGGAGGAAGATGGGAACGTAGGAAAGTTTCAGGAAGAAATAGAGAGAGAAAGGAAGAGAGAGAGAGTGCGTGGAGAGACCTGAAGCCGATGGAAGATAAGCACGAGAGAGAGAGAGAGAGAGAGAATATGGAAGACCTCACACCTGAGGAAAATCAGCACAAGCGAGAGAAAGAGCATTGAAAAAAGGAGAGGAAGAGAGAGGAGGGAGAGTGGGGTTAGGGAGAGAAAACAAAGGAGTGCAAGAAAGAGAGAGACCTCATGCCAATGGGAAATAAGCAAAAGCATGTGAGAGAGGGCAGAGAGAGAAAAGAGGGGTACAAGAAAGAAATAGAGGATGCAAATGAGGAAAAAATCGCAAGAGAGAGATGCGAAAGAGAGAGATGGGTGAGGAAGAGAGAGAGAAGAGAGGTAGGAGAGCAAGGAAGACAGAGATAAAGAGGAAGCCAATCAGAAAAAAGCACAGAGATATAGAGAGAGAAAGAGGAAAGATGAGAAAAGAGAAAAAAGGGATAGAGAGAGAAGAAGAAAAGAGGGAGAGACCTCACGCCAATGGGCGATAAGAACAAGCAAGCGGGAGAAGAGGAAAGAGGGAGAAAAAAGAAAAAAGGAAAGAAGAGAGAGAGACCTCACGCTGATTGGAAATACAGTGAGAGAGAGCGCGATGAGGGAAGCCAATTAAGAGAAAGAAAGCAGCTCTACAGCGAAGACGAGAGAAGCCGCCAGCGTTATGGAAGTACTGCCAAGTTCAAAGACAATATACTGACAAGCTATCAGGAAACTGAGATGTTAAGAGTAGGAAAATCACCAGCAACAACACACACACGTTTTAAAAGTCGTAAATATTGCAGATAAATGAATTACAATTGCAAAAATCACTCCAACACAATTGACAGTATAAAACATTACTAAACAGACGTAACGATAGTGAGATTATGCACCAATTCACACCAATTCATGTACGGAAATGTCACAAATGTTCAAGTACCAAAGCGTAATTATAGCTTTTATTATTGTGTTATATGTTGCAAATATAAATCTAAATGGGGAAAAGGGGGACAAGGGAGACAATATGTAAACCAGGGCTGAACTAGACCAACAACACAAAAGCACAAAGCAACAAGAACGAAACCATGACAGGCCCAAGCCAGGAGAACTACGAGTGCATTCACACTTATCATTATTTGGTGCTAAATCAGACAATTTTAGTCATGATATGGATTTGGTTTGATCCTGATTTAGTACTAGCTGAATGTGCAAGAGTGAACGCACCTTAGATCAGGACTAAACGAGGACTAGAACCGGACCAAACCAAATGTGCATCAGATGAATGTGCAAGAATTAACCCACCTTAAATCAAACAAGACTAGGGTTAAAAAAGTGTCAAAAATCAGTATCAAAACTCATTTGAGCAAGTATCGATACTAAAAATATCCCTGTAACCAGACAAAGTTTGACCTTTCTCTAACGGTTTTGAAATGATCTTGCGCTTTATAAGATCTACAAGGCCGCAATGCTCAACAAAGTATATTTAAAATTATTTTGTGTTGAAAATGTCGCCCAAACCTTCACCAAATAAAAGATTTTTTTAAATTATTATTATTATTATTATTATTATTATTATTATTATTATTATTATTATTGTGGTATCAAAATTGGTATTGAGAATTGAGTATATTCCTCTGTATTGAAATCGGGTTTGAAACACTAAACCGGACTAAACAAGCCCTACACCAGCACTACTATTACACCGTTGTATGTCTTTCGTTAACAACACATTTTGCTCTTCATCTCGCGCTGCTCTTCTTTCTCTCGTGTGTTAAGAGCCCGTATCCCCCTCAGTCTGGCCCACAGTCACTGGCCCACTTCCAGCCCGAGCTTAATGCCCAGTGCTGAGAGTCTGAGGCTGGCATTGATGAAGTGTGATCCCCTCTCCGGGAGTCACAGGGATATTTTTAGCTTTATCTATGGGTTCTTTCTGAGGCCTGGGGGAACTGCAGTGTGAATACAAAGGGAGGAAGGCACCAGCAGTGAAACCAAATCCCAAGAAACTCCCAACTCCTGCTTTGGTTAAAAATAATAGTAGCTAGACATACAAAACTTGTGCTAATTTGAGCACGAAGACATAGAAAAAGTAATAATAATGTAGCAAATGGTGAGCAATATTTTGTATTATCAATAATATTGGTAATGTTGGATTAAAGATATGTCAAATTTAAACATGAGGCATGTTAAATATAAAAAAAAACATCTTAATGAATGAGCTGAACAAAGTAATGTAAGAGTATAAGGAGATATTTCTACACTACAATCTGTTCTTTTGTTTGATACTTAAACCTCAAACCTTGGATTGCCAAAATATCATATTATCGTTATCGGGATATGCTCAAAAAGTGCTGCGATAATGATGTTTTTTGTTTTCCAAATGACCAAAATTGCTTTAGAGTATCACATTTTATTTACTTTTCACTTTGCCAATGGACACTAAACCGCTCTGAGGCAGACTCACTGAAACAAAAAATATCCTCGTTTCAAAATATTTCCGACTTCGCCCGTGTCCGCATCGGTGCTGATATGAGCTCTTTGGTCAAATGCAGCAGGATTCACCTTCCAGTGTCCTTCGTGGCTCATTTAGAAACTTAATACACGGTAATTAACTGCTGCTGAGTCATTTTAATCATGGCACATTGAACTGCAGACCCTGAGATACGAGTTTGCCAAAGCCGCCGCTGCCTTTATTTAACTGGACCACAAGAAGTAGAGTATAATTCGAGGCATTTCACTACATTTAAAATCCTACTAATCGAATCCAATTGGCCCCGCTCCCTTCTATCCATAGGTTTCAAGCTATGACAATGGTCCATCGTTGTACCTTTTGCGTGGGGAAAGGTCCTCACAAAATCTTTCAACTCAGAAAAGAAATCATTTTACCTGAAACCCATGAATATCTACAAAGTACCCACACTGGATTGCTTGTTCTGATTGGCCAGAGCTCAGAATACGCAGATGACAGCTTTGATTAGCGTTCAACATTTAGTATTGTATTAAAGACAAAAAAGATATTTCGCCATTGCAGGGTTGTCAATAAAAAAACATCGAAATGAATGAAAATTTATAATTTAAAGTTAGTACCAAAACTTGTGAAAAAATAGTGCAAATTTCCAGAACTACAGTATAATGAGCACATGGTAATAATAAAGAAGCTACTATTATTTTGTTATCGACCTTATTCCGCCACTCCCACTTTTTCCTCTTGCGGTGTAATCTCACTTCCGGTCGAAGGGGAACTCCGTTGGTTTAAATGGCGAACGAGGGAAAAGTCTCGCCGCTAGAATATGCTCTAAAGTAGATTGATTTGTGTAAAATGTCAACAATGTCAACAAGTCAACAACGCACCGATTCCCTCGTCGGCCCGAAAACGGCTTTTTACTCAGTGTAGAACTATTTTCTCTCGATGTCGGCAGCCCTGTGTTAACTAATGCAACCGGAAACAGGACTACGCGGTATGGCAGCGCCCAGACGGAGTATCTAACCCTTTTCCTCAGTATTGACACTTTAGTACCATGACAACAACAAAAAACTGTAAGACATTAGCTGTTAAGTCCATCAATCGCTCAATGGAATCTCTTTTGTTTTTGCCTACATGTAATTATTTTATTGGGATTAAAAGAAGGATTTGGACCACAACAGAAAGAGTAGGACTACCTTAGCTTTACCCCTTTCCTTCCTGTACCTGTGCTTTGTGTCTCGTCCTGGTTACAGACGCGGCTCTGTTCCCGTTCTTTGCCCCGTGGGGATCTCGTTATTTTACCGCCTCCTCTCGTCCCACTTCTCATTGGCTCCTGCTCCACTTTTTCGTCCGTCTCACACACACACACACACACAGTAACACATTCACGTCGGCTTTTTAACCACGTTTGGACACCGTCACTGATCCCACAGACCGGTTCACTTCAGAGCACTTTGGAACAGTTCTTTTAAACTGGTGGAATGTGTCTCTCAGGGTCCTGGCACTATGCAAGCAGCTGACCTCACCCAAACAAAAGAAGGATTATGATTCATAACAAATGTTTTCTTAGTAACAACGCTAAATCTTAACAATTCACAAAAACATGCTCAGTAATTCCAAGTCAGTGACGCTGTGAGACTTGGCTAAAGCTAGAGCTGCACAATTTTGGCAAGGAAAAAAATAATAATTCTCTAAGTTTGTATAATGTTATTTGTATGTTTGTTTGTATGTACATTATATGCACTGGAAACTAGTATTTTCAGCCATGACGCGAGTGCTGTGCGTCAATAAACATGAAACAACTGATGCTAACGTACGCTAGCTTCGTTTTGCTAAGCTTGTCCGGCGTCAAGTTACTATTTACTGGAACTCACGAAGAGTAGTTTACACTTAAGACATAATATATATCCAGCAAGTTATTATTATTTACTATAATCAAATTCTTGTAGAAGTAGTACTTGTAGTAGCCACATCATTAGCAATAGGGAAATAATATTCAAGCATTTGGAATTAATTTGCAGTAGTGTAGTTGTAGTTGTAGTTGTAGTTGTTAGTAGTAGTGTTTTGTAATAGTAGTTGTAATCGTAGTAGTTGTAGTAGTTGTAGCAGTAGCAGTAGTCGCAGTAGTAGTAGTAGTAGTAGTAGTAGCAGCAGCAGTAGCAGTTGTAGTAGCAGAAGTAGCAGTAGTAGCAGAAGTAGCAGAAGTAGAAGTAGTAGCAGCAGTAGCACAGTAGCAGTTGTAGTAGCAGAAGTAGCAGTAGTAGCAGAGATAGCAGAAGTAGAAGTAGTAGTAGTAGTAGTAGTTGTCATAGTTATAGTAATAGTAGTTGTTTTAGTAGTAATAGTAGCAATAGTAGTAGTAATAGTAGCAATAGTAGTAGTAATAGTAGAAACAATTCCAACTGACAAAACAAAACCAAGACCTGGTGGAGAGGTTGTTCTTCCAGTTTTTGGAAAAGTTTAACAGAAAAATGTAAAAACTCCAAACCTTTCACCAAATGTGAAAATATGACACAAGAAGACCATGTCAAAAGAATATTTCAAATGATTTACAGTCAATGTGCCATCGTTTGAACAGAACAGACAACGAGACCTACAAAAACACTTCGACAAAAGCACTTTTTACAGATGAAGAATGACTAAATGTTAAACTAGTGTATGTGTGAACTGTTGAGATGAGGTGATTTCAGGCAGTGCCATGCAAGTGTGAAGCCAACTGGCCGAGCGCCCCGTGGACTGAGACACAAAGACCAACAAAACCGACAGTTCAAAAAGGGCGGCGTACTCACTGGTCAGCGCCTTCTCGTAGCTCTTCCCCATCGCTATGAAGTTCCTCAGGCAGGGGTTGAACTGCTCCATGATGGACTACAGACAAAGACAGAAGAGCGGAAGAGAGACGCAGGCTCGTTTTAGTTTCCATTTGACTTCACTGGAGTGGTCGCTTCATGGCTAGCGACAAGATGTAGCGTCGCAATTAGCAAAGATAACATGATGTCCTCTGCGAACAACTAAATATCCAGTCTTCGTATGAACATAAACCTGCAAACCCTGTTGTTTATGTTATGTTTATGTATGAAATGTATTCTTTAAAATGTTAAAATGCTCCCTGATGTGTTTAAAAAGTGAACTTGAACAGAATTCTACAAGTAATACAGGAAACGCAAAAAATCGTTCAGCCTTACATTTTATCACATTATAATTTTACTAATTAACTAATAATAAATCATATTGAACGTGCACCTAACCTCTAACCCTTTAAACAGTTAAAGAAAATTACACTTTAAATTAAATTGCCGTAGCTTAAATAAAGAATATTGTATCTTGATCTTCTTCCTGTTCCGTTTGTTCATGCCAATAATGACAATGCACATATTTTGTTTCGTGTTTGTTTGTCGTATTTATATATATATTATTGTTTGCTTTTGTTTTGATTATCAGAATAAAATTAATTGGCATGAACCAAAAAAAGTCATAAAAGAACAGAAACATCTTACAACAAAAAATCAGAAGACTCAAACAGTTTAACTTTGCTTGTTTTTAATGGATTTTTTTAAATAGACGCGGAAATTCCAACGCTGTCATGTTAGAGAAGAAGTTCAATAACATCTGAGACACGCAATTCTGTTTTCTTTCACAGCGCGTTGCTGTTTTTCAGGGGGAAATATATATTGGACGAGGGACTTTGTGACGTTTAAAAATAACAGTCGCAGCAGCTCACCTTAACACCACCACTGAGCCGCTAATTAGAATTTTACCTGCCTCAGCAACACGTTTGAGATCACGCAAAATGACTACACGTTTTTTTTTTTAATTATCTGGGATTATGATGTATTTATTTGGCAGTGGGTCGAGCGTTTGCCCTTCGACCACGAGCGAGCGGTCCGGTCGAGTTAAAACGTGTGTCTCTGGGCAAGTCTGACTCACTGTATCGACGATTATTGTGAGAAAAAAACATTACGATTTAAAGATTATTCACGAGTATTGAGGCTGTGACCAAGCAACAGTGAAATCTTTCATTTTCTTTCGTTTTTTGTTGTCTAACACGGTACTATTTCTCAAGTTTGTGACCGGCTTTATAAAATTGTACTATCTGAAAGATAGTAGATGTTTTTTGAGCCTGCCTGTAATGTGATGATGTCAATGACAGAAATGGCACCATTCAATAAAAACTTTATCAAAAAAATAAATAAAAAATTTAATTAAATGGAACAAAACAGCAAAAGTTATTTACATTTAGGTCTGTTTTTTGGGCTATAGATTGAACAAAGAATACTTCATTTTGCTTCTAAAATCGTCACGTTTATTATTTTTTGGTTCTTAGGATTTATTGTGACTTGAATAATCCTGATTATTGATTAACCGAATCATTTTGACATCCTTACTGGACGGCATGAAACGGTCAGGTTGTCGGTTTGATTCTAGTGTATGTGACAGGGGGAAAAAATGTACAGAACAATATCTTCTATAAAAAAAAGTGAACAAGGCATTACAAAATATGTGTTGATTTAATTACAATTCATTTATCTATTCCAATGTACAGTAAGTCTTCATCCAGTTTTGGTTTGAAAATGTAAAAGGCTGTAATGGCGTGACATTTGAAAACAGTGTGTACTTAGTTAGAATTCTAAATGAGGGCCTGTGACAGAAACAAAGGGAGGAAGCAGAATTGAAAAAACAAAAAAATAAAATAATAAATCATGACAGTTTTAGAAGCAAAATTAAGTCTTTTTAGTTCAAGCTATCGTCCAAAAAATAGACCTAAATGTTTGCTTTTTGTTCAAATCTGTCTGTTTTTGTCACATTTAACTTTATTTTGTCTTTCAGAAAGTTCAATTTCATAAAGCCAATGACAAACTTGAGGAACAGTAACATGTTAGACAACGCGAACGAAAGTAAATGAAAGATTTCACTGCTGTTCAGTCAGTTGACGCTGGAAGACTCCGAGCTTTGAAACGACGGCGCGTTTGGGTGACGGGTGAGAGCGTTACGCAAGGAGCTGGACCGGTTCGACTTCATGCATCTCATTCTTCGCCCTGACAAGCGTCCAGTCACTCAGCGTATCCTCCCGCATGCCTCGGTTACTGTACGTGCACACGGGTGGAGAAGCGGACCTCAAAACGAGTGCTTATCATTTAGACGCCAAATCATCTGAATCTGAGTTGACGTGTTTGAAAAGGGACAAATTATAGTTCAATCCCAGCTCTGGCTGATGTGTAGGAGCTTGTTGTGTTCTTGAACTTTGAATCTGGATAAATCGAATACATATAATGAAGCTTTGATGATAAAAAAGTATGTGAAAATACATTTAGAGACTCGTACAATTAGGGCTGTGCATCTTTAGCCGTTTGGATCGATGGCGTTTTAAACCGGTCAATGTCGCACAAGACGTGGGGAATTTAAAAAGCCGTAAAACAGGATAAGTTTGTGAAGAGTGAATGGCAGGCTTCAGGCTCCGGAGTTGTTCTGGTTAGTCGAGGCTAGTTTGAACATTGTAGCACTGTTTTTGTTGTTAAAATGTTGCAGAATCAAGGTAAATGCGGAGATAAGGTCCCGTTCACGGCTGTTATATATCGAGGAGGGCTCACTCTGCGGCCAAGATTACAAAATATCAGACAGGTTTCATATGAATAAATGCTGTAGGGATGCCACGATATCGAATTTCAGTGCTGCGATTATTGTGGGGGAAAAACGTATTCGATTTAAACGATTATTCACGATTATTGAGACAAAAACAGACAGATAAAAGAGTTCTTTACATTTAGGTCTGCTTTTGGCCAATATATCGAACAAAAAAAATAACTTTATTTATTAGATTATATTGTGACCTGAATTATCACGATTATCGATTACCCGAATAATCTTTACACCACCAAGTCATACGATTGTCCCCCTGCTCCCTGCTGTGAGACCTATGACCCACAATTTCGAGCCAAGATTCTCCCCGCGATCAGAGATATTTAGACAACCAAACAGTCGCTTAATCAATCTATTAGATCTAGTAAAAAACGCAGAAGAGGAGAAGGTATGGCGTGAGTTAGAGGGCGTTTCAGGATAGAAAGTAATATGACGTTTCACTTATGAAGATGCTGTTTACTAGGAGGATTTTGAACAACTTCTAATTACATTTAGAATTTAATAAATAGACTTGTAAACCACTCAAAACATAATTTAAATGTTCTTTAATAAATGCTTTATTCCAAATTAACATAAAAATTCTCCATCGTTTACTAATCCTTCTCTGTGTACATAATAGTTTTTGCACAAGAGCCTAATAAGAGAATAAGAGAGCTTTTGACACGACGCACCGCTTTTTAAAGTCAAAGAACACACAATGAACTAACAGTTTTGAATTCATCTTTGATTCCTTTACGTCGACGGGAAGCCACAATACACGCGCCGAAAAATTCCTTGTTCCCCTGTTTTCCTCTGGTGTATCCTGACAAAGTGGCGATTTTTTTTAATACAGTGAGGATGATTTAATGGAGTGGTGAAGGCTCAGCAGTGTTCCCAGCCTTTTGTCTCAGTTTACTGCCGAGCTGTCGCCGTGATGTGCCGTATGGCATCGCAAATTGCCAATTAAGCTAAACCCAAATGGCTCCAAACAATATGGCGCTGTGAAGGTTATCAGTGGGACGTGCACTCCATCAAGGCCACGTTTACAGATGTAGACACGCATTTTACTCGCTTGAAATGAAATAAAAGCGATGTTTTATAATTGCTCATTTGTAAGTAAGGCAGTTTTAGAAAGCTGTATATTTACGCACAAAGTCGAAACCCAGAATACTCAAAGTAATCACATAAACAGTACAAAATGTGACCTTTTCTGACTATTTTTGAATCAATATGACCACTAATGTAAGACTAAGTGAAATGTTAAAGAAACTACGATATTTTTGTGTTGAAAATGACTTTCTATTGACTAAAACAATTGTGTTTTAATCACCATTGTGGTATCAAACCTTTCCTTTAGTAGCAAAGGAAGTGTGACCTTTTAGTTATGTGACCAGGGCTGGGCGACGGTGACACAAATGAATATCTCAATAGTGTCCCGATAACTATATTCAGACAATATTATGTCCATCCAACAGAAATATGTGAAAACAATGAGGTTTAATGATCAGACAAATGTGATCGTTCAGTGTTAAATGTTATTGTTGTTCTTGATTGTTTGATTCGTCATTTCTTTGTCAGATTATTCCATAAAAGAGCTCCTTTCATGAAATGCTCCACACGATGTAAATCTTTCATTTATTTACTTATTGGCATTTTTTATTGCAAAGAAAATACATATCCTTGGTTTGGTGGGGTCACCTGCTTTCCTCCATGGAGACTGCCAGGGTTTGTGCCATTTTGTGAAACATTCCAAGGTAGAAAATGTACCCTGAGACAACTTGAGTAACTTCCCGCTGTCGGCTGCACACGCAGAGCTAAATAAAGCGCCTCACCTGCTCCTGCAGCGCGCCATGTCAGTGTGTAAATGAATGTTTCTGTGCCGCTGCGCACGACCCACAACTGGCCAACACCGGACGAGGATCCGGGCCAGAACATGCAGCAAGAAGACACATCCTGCCCTCTGATGGTCGCATTTTTTACTTATTTGTTGGAACATTTTTTTTTTTTTTTTTCAACTTTTAAACATATCACCTTACACTAGATTTAATTTCAGTCCATAGAAATCGGCAAAGGAAAAACTGCCTTTCTCTCTGTGCATTTTAAAGATTTAAAGTTAGGTTGGTCTAGAAATGTGTCAAAACATGTCTTTAAATATATTAGTTGATATTTAATTATCAGACAAATGTGGAAAAAAAAGAACTATAACCTTATACCTTAATCTGAAAGTTTAGAACATAACCTTTTTTACTCATTATTTTGAATCAGCTCCTTTTGCAGCATTTTTAGACTATAAACAATATTCATGCTATTCTAATTTTGCATATCTTCGAAACAATATTGCCCACCTCTAGTCGTATTTTTAGTTCATAATTTAGATGCATAATTAGTAAAACAAGTGGTATTGGTTTGTTTAAACTTTGACTTCTCTGTCGTTCATTAAATTGTGGAAAATGAATAGCATCCAATTTCTTATTCTTAAGTGCGTTTTTACAATTATTATTCCTGACTGTTTTAAACTGTCTTAAACATCTTAAACTGACCATTTTATCATAAATGTTTTACCAGATATTTATAAAACACTAAGTCATGTTTTAATATGTTATCTGTCTGAAAAAACACTGCTGTGCATTTGATCTCCTTGAGGTCACCTTGAATGGCACAGGGAGCCAAACCAAACAGACTGTGCCCGTTTCCACGGCAACAACCCCTCAAAAATGACCTTTCTGTGAGCACAACGGGACATGTGGGCGCCTAAATGAGGCTACATTGATAAAAATGTGTGGATTTAGTGAACAACAAACCAAGTTCCTTTCAGGGGATTAAAGCAGGTCTAAACCAGGACTAAACCGGGTCTAAACAAGGTCTAAACCAGGAATAAACCGCCTCTTAACAAGGTCTAAACCAGGACTAAACCAGGTCTAAGCCAGGACTAAGAGAGGACTAAACCAGGTCTAAACCAGGACTAAACCAGGTCTAAACCAGGACTAACAGAGGAATAAACCTGGACTAATAAGGTCTAAACCAGTACTAAACCAGGACTAAGCCAAGACGAAACCAGGTCTAAACCAGGACTAAACCAGGACTAAACCAGGTCTAAACCAGGTCTATACACGCAGATCTAAACCAGAACTAGCCAGGACTAAACCAGGACTAAACCAGGACTAAACCAGGACTAAACCAGGTCTAAACCAGGACTAACAGGTCTAAACCAGGTCTAAACCAGGACTAAGCCAGGACTAAGCCAGGTCTAAACAGGACTAAAACAGGTCTAAACCAGGACTAAACCGGGCTAAACCAGTTCTAAGCCATGACCTAAACCGATTGCTTTCAGAGGACTAAAAGATCTAAATCCAAATCATTTCAAACTAAACTGGATTCAAAACAGGGAAATGTCAGACCTAAACTATATCAGAATAACTCGCTCATAACAACACGGAGCAGGTCGGCCCAGCCACAGTGACATGTGAAACGTGACCCGCGCAGGTCTCGAACCGCGCCGACTCACTACAGGGGTACATCCGCCAAATCATATCTGTTTCTGAATTTGAAAAAAACAACAAAGGGGAATTCAGCCATTCAACCAACCAATTAAGGACATACAAAAATAATGAATTATCCCAATTTAAACCCAATTTGGAAGAAGTAAAATATTACCAAATCTACGCCTTTCACTAGCTTTTAATGCACAAACGTGAGAGCCACATTGTCGCACACTGAAAGCCATTTTTATTTCAGAGGTTACATAAAGCACTCTCGCATTATCCCAAAAAATGGCTGAGAAAGAAAAACACTTCAAAATCTGATGACAGTTCCATTTGAGCTCTTATCGGAGGGATGCAGCCAGCAGCAAGACAAGGGGCGCATCCTATTTCTGTTCACTTGCCTCCTCAGCACCTTATACTTCCTCAATTCCTCATCTTTAAATCCGCCGCACCGAGAAGAGCGCACCAATAAGACGCGACTCTCTGTGTCTCTTCTCTGTGTGCAAGATATTCGAGAATTGTGGCAACTAACGAGCGGAAATGAGAGAGAGGGAAAAGCGGGCGGCTGCACTTCCCGTTCCTGTTGCCAATATGGTCGTGCAGGAATCCCCCCCGGTTACAAGGGATTTTCTATTCGACACACGTTCGCGACGAGAGAAGGGTCGGAGCGGAGAGGAAAAAGAGAAGAGAAGAAGGGGAACGGCGTCAGAGAGCAGTGACGCATCGCACAAGCAAGAAGATAAGAAGAAATTGTTACACGCAACAATTTGTCAATAATAATGCTTCATAGGGAAATGGTTTGTTTAGCGATAATAAAGCTGTTATAATACGACCACAAGGCTGGATCTGGTGATATAAATTGTAATAAAATGAGTCGAGATAATTTAGTGATTATAAAGTGTAGGGATGTAAAAAAAAAAAAAAAATGTGTAGGGATGTAAAAAAATATATTATAATAATAATAATAATAATATAATAATAATAAATAATAAATAATAATAATAATAATAATAATATAAATAATAATAATAAAAACAATACCCAGATACTAATCAATACTAAAAATATTATCAAAACAGAAAAAATACTGCAATACTTGACAGGTTTCAGAAAATTATAAATAAAAAACATACATGTATGGGTGTTGCGATTCAAACATTTTTTATTTTTTTTTATTAAAATGTATTTATTTATTTATTTCATAACATATAAAATACATTATCATCGACATACAGTTACACAAAGAATGAACGAAAAGGAGCAGAAAGAAGAGCAAAACAAACTATTATATCTTCTGAATGGGAAAAAAGTCCTCAAAATGTTGAACAAAAGAACTAGTGTAAGACCACAGGGTGTAATATATCAAAGATGTTATCAATTTGTGTTTTTAATCATCATTGTGGGATCGACAATCAAGCCTTTTCCTTGATATGTCACCAGTGCGGCTAATCAATAATGCTTTTTAAAGTAATTTATGCACCAATATGCTGCAATAGGACGCCTGACTATTATGTCTCCTACTAACACATTAAACAAATTCACAAAATGTTCGCTTGTAGCTATAGATGCGAAGCTTACCCGGTTAATCAATAACTGTGATTATTAATGTCAAATATGAACTAGAAAATAATAACCGTGACCATTTTAGACCCAAAAATAAGTAAATGTAAAATACTTTGATATCTGGCTTGTTATGTTAACTTACAAATACTATTACAAGTGTATTAATAACGTATTAACTTGACTTTATCATTCAGAAAGTTTGATTTTACAAAGCTAGTCACATACTAGAGGAATAGTCATGTAATACGCAATTGGAATGAGAGAAAATTAACCCATTTTACTGCTGTTGGGTTTCAATAATGAGGAATAATCAAATTGTAAATCGGCATGTTTCACAACTAACATTTGATATTGTGACATCCTTACTTGTAGCTTAATAAACTGAATCCAACTCAGGTCAGTTACTAGAGAATTTAACCTTAAATCTCACTGTTCTTTATCATATTTTTTATATTATTTAGATGTAGAAACAAAACGAAAGGTTGATTTAATGTAAAAATTAGGTGAAATTATTATAATTATTTATTTTTTTTTAAAGGTAAAAGGTATAAATTCCAAATCCAGTTAAAGCAAATATTTGAATGAATTGGTGTGTCTACTCAAAAAGTACAACTATATTTTAACTATATTATTCACGTCCACATTTCAGTTTTAATTGTACTGCATGTTTCCAGTTGTCTCGTGAATCATTTTGCGAACACAGAACATATGTCTGGACTGACTCACGCTGCAGTCCACACGTGAACGCGACTTTCTGAAACACGAATGCCTCGTGCCACGTTCACTGACGCTCTGTGAACGCGGCAGATGCTTACACAACAATATCAATTAAACATGAAAGCCTTACGTGTGATTCTTATTATGCAACTAAAGTCCTCAAAGAAAAAAGACAACACTTCTCCCATGACTTTACACGTAACTACAATATGGTCGTGATCAGTGGTGGAAGAAGTACACAGTTTTGTTAAATAAAAGGTACAAATACGTGTGCAAAAAAATTACTCAACGAAAAGTGAAAAAAGAACATTAAAAATCTACGCAAGTGAAAGTTTCATAAAAATGTGTGTGAAAGAGTGAATGCCAAATACTGATATATTTATACTGACAAAGGTATTGAAAAGTAGCGATACCCAAAAATATTGATACTTTAAAATTCTCCCCAAAAAATGCTGTTTATATTTTTGTAACCCATTGTTCCGATTTTAGGTTAACGTAATGGTATCGGATCGATATCGCGATATTTGCCATAGTATTACTATCGCCCCTCGCTCGTGGAAAGTAAAACAATTTCGCAGAGATTTTGAGAACTGTTAAAGCCATTTTGATAAACAATTTGAATCAATTTCCAACATTTTCGAGTGAATTTCATGTGTTTCCTCAAATCTGGGCCTTGAAAGCAAAACAGTTCAAGTAGAAGTAGAAGTACAATTACCTGCTCCTAGATGTAGTGAAGTAAAAGTATATTATGTACAGATAGCTAAGAATTTTACTTTTGTACTTTGATACTTTCCACCACTGGTTATAATTTACTTAATTTATCAAACAACGTTGGACTTTTGTTGATTTGCGGATTCGTTGTTACATGTTGCGAGTGTGAGTGTGATTTTATCGATGTTTAAATTATTTTTTTTCCATTAACTAATTAAGTAGGATTCGGTGGAAGCAGATTGAGATCGTTGTTAGCTTACCAGGATTTTAGCTTCGTTCACTGCTACTTTTTTGTGTAAATTGGTCGAGCCTAGTGCAATCGTATTTCATCATTTTGTAAAAGAGATTCAATAACAGTCATTTAATTATGTTGGCAGTACACTCCAATTTGTAATGGAATAAGTTTGACGCCAAGATGCTAAAACGAATGCCAAATATTATAGTAGAATGTGGAAATCCATACAGTTTCATGGGTCAAAGGAAGGTCATAGTAAATCTAATTAGTATTCAAATAACAGAGTAAAAAGGGAAGTAGGTAGGAAAAGGTTTCAACGGCAATTTTCAATTTGACGGAAACGATTAACTTTGGACTGGTCCAATTTGAGCTCAGGAGAGTGTAAATGCTGCTCCTCAAACCATTTCCCTCAGATTGAAAATGACTTTTGGATGGACGAAAACTAAAAACTACCTTGAAACCTTTCCTACCACGGACCAACCACTCCTGGACGAATGGGGGATTACATCGACGTGTTTACATTGAAGAAGTCATATTTGTTTGTTTGTTTGTTAGTTTGTTTGTTTGTTTTTTGTTTAGTTCCTTGCTTTACCATTCAACTGAAGCCAAACATTGGATTTTAGGCTACGACAAGCTCACGTAGATACGTCAACCTTCTATGGAGCATTTGAGAACCCACTGAGCTCATCACTCCGCAGACAACACACTCAGCAAACACACAGATGGCGTTTATTCAGCAGCAGCAGCAGCAACAACAACAACAACCCGCAGCAATTCTCTTTTCCCACATTCACACAGCAACTTAACGCACCGCAATGATGTATGTTTAAAAAAAAAGACTAAAATTACAATCTATGGAATATTTCCGATTCTATTTTAAATTACAGCATCATTACAGTGTATAAATATTGGAAAATGTCTAACATTATGGCAATATATGCTTTCAAGGGTGCTGAATTATTATTATTATCATTATTATTATTATTGTATTTATTTATTTTTTCAGCAGATGAACAAAGATTTTTATTTTATTATATATAAAAAACATTTTCAGTAGATGAACAAAGGTAACATTAAGGTTACATTTTTATAATAATAAATTAATAGCTACTGAAAAAAAAGAAAGAGCTAAGTCCTTAAACTCTGTAATGTCATCAAAAAGCGCCATTCAACTTACACCTTTTTATGACTGTTTAAACAAAATAAATGAGTTGTCAGGTGTCATTATTTGTCAAATCATAACTATTGTATGATTTTAATGATTTTGGCCCTTGTTTACAATCTAGTTGCTAAGTAACGGCTGTTGAATTACCTCCACCTGTGTCATATTTGCTGGCCATGTCAAACCAGGAAGTAACGTCACCCAAATTGCCAAATTGGAGAATGTTGGGTAAAATCTTAAATATAATCATAGTGTAGTCTAACGTGTCACATGGACTTTAAGGACAAGACGATGCGTTCAAGGTCTGGGACTGGTGTGGGTTCAGACAAACTCGAGTGTGTTCTTTATGTCAGGGAGTATAATATCACACACAAGAACGTTATAAATTATGCACTGAGGAATATAAATATCTGGAACGACAATGCAAACATTTCAATGATGTATTTCAGAACTGCACAATATTAGAAATGACTGCGATATGTAGTTAATTACTGTGATATCTGAATATACTTTTGACCCAAGTTATCAGTAATATCATTTATATTAAGACGAATATGTTCATGTCTTAATTTAAGTCAAACTCTGTCCAAATAAAAACACAACAGTGGCAAAATGACTACATCAGGGCAAATTCAGACTGAATAAGGAAAATCATGAATAAAATATCAGCCTTTTTTTTTAATTTTCATTTCAAAAACTGTAATTTATATCTCACAATGTATTTAGTTAGTTGCGATATCGTTACTTTTGCTATATAATGTTCAGCCCAAGTTTATTATTTAAGTATATTTTTTACTTTAAAGGTGCCCTATGTAACTTTTCAGAAGGAGTTTGTTCGGCCTTTACCTTGAATGTTCCACAGTTTGTCTATTTTATGTTTTAGAAATAAGGAACACTACACGATAGATGCGTTTAATGCCATTTTGCGGAACATTCAAGCAACGCTCCCGCCCGGAAAAGTTACACACTGCGCCTTTAATGGCACAACGATGCAATGGGAATCAAACTGCAAAAATCTTTGGTGAATGGACCAAAGATTTTCCATTGTTCCACGGCACCAAATATGCAGCAAATGATTTTTCTTTTTTTAATCGATTACCACATTTTAATACAATACAAAATCCCACTTAAACTTTCTCAATCCCTTAAAATGTGACCTTTTACGCACAAAACAGGTTACATACTTGGAGTTCAGATGCTCAAAAATGCTCCGCGAAATTAGCGCTTGAGGAAAAATGCTTTTAAGAAAATGTTGTCTGCAGTTTTAGAGCTCGGTGAGTTCGCACGGTATTTAATGTCCAAAACACAGACAGCTAGAGTTATTTCTACTTATTCTTCTTAAATATCAAGCCTTCTTCCATCTGCAGACAGCAATGAGTCACTCACAAACGCCCCCGACAAAACTTCGCCCTATTGAAAAGTCTATAAATGTCATTCATCAATTGTCACGTTTTGAAGAAATAAATCTAAAACTGTGGGAGGTGTAACATGAGTGGTAGCTTGTATGGGACTCATTTTGTTCGAGATGGTTTTGTTTAATTTAGAGATAATTATCCATTCCTGATTTAGTTCACAATAAGTAGGCTATAGCCCGATTTAGTCCTGGTCCAGTTCTGTTCTGTTCTGGTTTGGTCCTAAAATTAGAGCGTGTTCATGCTTGTCATTATTTTGTTGTGAATTCAGCCCATTTTGGACCTGACGTGATCTTGGTTTGGTCCTGTTCTAGTCCTGTTCTAGTTTGGTCTTGATCCAGTCCAGGAGGTTTATCTCCTGGACTCCTGGATAATCCCAATTTTGAGATGATGAATGTGTAAATGTGAACGCGTCCTCAGACCTATACAGTCCTGGTTTTGTTCTGGTTTTGTAGCCTTGCAGATTTAGGCAATGTTTTTTAGACTTTTATTAGTTCTGGTTGAGTTTTAAATGAGTTCTGGTCATGTCATTTTGGTTAAAATTGAAATATAGCCTAAATTCTGTGTGAATTCTAGCTTAATTATTATTATTATTTTGATTCACTGCATTGTTCAACTATTTAATGATGTCTTTTCCAAATTCTGGTCCAATAAAAGGCAGTGCGGATATTCTTTCCTGTGGAATTCCTGCAGTAAAGAGTTGTGAGAATCAGCTTCGCGCTACAATGAGACAAAATCGACTAACACGTAAATCCGACTTCCTTCAGTAAGCCTGTCTTCCCGGGGCTTACCTTGTAGACATTCTCCGTTATACGGTGCACCTCGTCGGTCCGGGACATCCTCGTCGGCGCGTCAGTCACAACCATAGACGGGACTGGACGGAGGATGGATCGGCGGAGTTTCGTTGATGGTCACGGCGTCGTTACGGTGCCTGAAAAGACTCGTGCCGTGAGTGGGATCCCGGCTTTTAAAGGAAAGTCCCCCCTCCGCGCCCACACACACACACACACCGGCTCGGCACACCACGCACGCCACGCACGCCACGCACAAGGACGGGAGGATGAACGGGAGCGTGCGGGAGGCGAGGCTGGAGTCGGTGCAGCGCAGAGGCGGACTTTATACCGAGGCGCGTTCAAAGGCAGTGGGAAAACACGATGATGCCCCTGAGTGACCTTTTTCAACCGATTATGATTTTTTTTTATTTTTTTTTTAGTTTGTTTTAAACCCAATCGTCGAGACACTTATTTTGACACAAATTACTGTTTGTTCATAGACTAATTATATGTTTAGCCTCACTCCCTCAGGGCTCTGATCATTGTGCTTTCAGAAAAAAGATTATTTATTATTTATTATTTATTATTTATTATTTATTATTTATTATTTATTATTTATTATTTATTATTTATTATTTATTATTTATTATTTATTATTCATTATTTATTATTTATTTATTAATAAATTAATGCAACATATGTGTAAAGGGTGGTGCACGGGTGCGACCCAATAAGGAGATCTCATGTGATCTCACTGGGTGGAGTCTCACTTGGGTTCTCTCCGGGTTCTCCAGGCTCTCCGGGTTCTCCGGGTTCCTCCCACCGTCCAAACACATGCATATGTTAGGTCAATTGGCAACTGTAAATTGCCCCTAGTGAATAAATGTGAGAGTGATTGTCTGTGTATCTCTGTCTCTGTGTTAACCCTGCGACAAGCTGGCCCCCGCCTAACGCCCAAAGTCACTGGGATAGGCTCCAGTCACATTTAAAAAATAATGAATGTGTAAAAGCTAATTAGGTACAAACAATGTTTTTTGGGAGTTAAAACTTAATAAATGAAGTTTAAAATGAACAGAATCTTGTTAAGAATGCCTGCAAGAATAGAAATCTTATGTAGGAAAGGTACATTTTGAGAAAATGGCCTTTGACGTTACAATGCCTCATATAACCTAAATGAATGAAAATGTATTACAGTAAAGGAAATCTTTATGCTGGACAATGTTTTTTCCAGGTAAAAGCTGATGTTGAGAATGTAAATGGCATTTTCCCTGTAGTGTCTCACCTTAAAAAAAACATTTACATATTTTGCGCCAGATCCTTTATTGCTGAGGCCTGTTTGTGATAGTCTGCAATCCACACCACAAAATCTGCTCTTAGGCCACATGTTCCTGTTCACCTTTCAACAGAAGTATTTTGGCTAATGCTGTCGGCCTGTACCATCAAGCCAAGTCAGCGAGAACTCACCAAAACAAAGAAGGGCATGATCAGAGCGACTGGCGCTGACCCAGGACTCATCCACAACCTCAGGAAGGATAACTGAGTGTGTAATTCAAATATCCATGTAGCCAAAAGGTGTGCGAGTTACACTTTTATTGTTCTAAAAAACATAGTTACAGTCTTTGGGAGAATATTATTTTCTCCATTGGCTAGTAAACTATAGGCTATTTTTTTCCCTTAATAATGTTGCCATTAATGTAACCAGGCCCTCAGCCCCACCCTTTCCTTTCAAACTGACCTTTGAAAATGTGACATTTATGTGAAGCTTGTACAAAGGGTGTAAGCCACTGAAACATATATGCACACAAAGCCTTGTCTAGGATTTCCCAGAAGAAATGTAACACTTCTTACAAGTAATGTGACCATGTTTTGAATATGTTTTTTTAGAATAAACAAAACACAAAAACACAAAATTAACCCTTGTCAAAAGATCATGCCTTTTACTTCAGTAGGACACCGAGTTTTTATTATACAGCCAGCCATAGCAATCTTCTTGCACAATTGTAGTTAT
This sequence comes from Chaenogobius annularis, assembly GCA_015082035.1. Taxonomy (NCBI): domain Eukaryota; kingdom Metazoa; phylum Chordata; class Actinopteri; order Gobiiformes; family Gobiidae; genus Chaenogobius; species Chaenogobius annularis. The sequence continues at coordinate 112,952 of BJKM01000502.1, read as the reverse complement.
TGTAGTGATAATCTAATATTTATTGGAACTCAATCAAGCAATTCAAATTGAAGTAGCCTTAGGTTATCAGCCTATAAGGACATAGTAGTTCTCAGATATCCATTCAGTAAGGCCTACCCTAGTCTATACCTATAGGATCAAGTAAGTCGAGTAGGCTATTGCCAGGGGTAGCGATTGTGTACTGCATAACAGCTTGGACTGTAGGACTATTTGAAATCTGATTCATGATTTATGAGGTAATGTAAGCAGGCAGGCAAAGTATTAAATAATGCACAGATTCTGGTATTTCAAAAGAATAGAAAAAAATTACAAAAAAAACCCCAACGAATATCTAATAATAAAGGTGTAAGAAATGCCGTCATTATCATTTGATATTGTAAACATATTTTCTCACACTGGGAAGAGTAGCTTTTACTCAAGTAAGAGAATTGTTACTTCAGACATAATATTACTCAAGTAGACCAGAAATTAAAGTATGGTGTTAGAAAACCGGCTCTTTCTTTCTAATAGACCTCGTTACGATGGCATAAAAACAGATTTCACGTTAGTGGACACGTACAGTCGCTCCGTTTACTGTCATGAGCATTCAACTGCCCCATCGTTCTGTGGTTCCATAAACGCACCTTGGCATTGACAGAAGCCACGCCCCCTCCGCTGTGTCACGGCATCCCACGCCGCAGCCGCCCCCTCTCCATTCAGTCCCGACCGTGGAGGATTCCGGAGATGGAGCCCCGGACAGCGGCATGGGAACGGCACGGAAATAGAAACTAGTGGTATAATGTGTAGAACTGAAACACACACACACACACACACACACACATACACAACACACGCACACACAGGCTAAAAGATTGTAAATGGTTTAGTCTTCGCTGAGTTTACAAATTGCCTGTTACACAATAATGCACAACGCTTCTCAAACTGTGGTTCAGGTCCCTCTGGTGGTCCGCACGCAGGCGTCGACTGATGGTACCTTTTGAAAGCGCCATCCCATCTAGATCTGGTTTTGTTCCACTCAGTTGTGTCGTATAAAACAAAAACAAAACAAAAACATCATCATCGTCAACATTAGTGTTTACGGAGGGGAAATCCATTCATTAAAGGTGCATTATGTTGTTGCAGTTGTTCAGAGGAGACACATAAATGACAGCACAGGAAAACTGTTTATGGAAATGTCTCATGTTCTAATGTAAATGATTTGTTGAACTCTGTTACATCCCAGTGTTTGAATGTGGTTCGACACCATTTGCCCTATGAAACAAACAATTTAAAAAATAAGCAGAAGGCGCCATGGAGGAAATTGATGATTGGGTCAGGGCACAGAAAAGGAGTGCCGTCGGGCCGAACGAAAATCGCGCAAAGTCAAAGCTCCAGGTTCAAAAGGAGATTACAGAGAGAAGTTGTACATGTACAACCTCATTTATGAGAACGGAAGGATATTTTTCTGTAAATAATTGGAAGCGCGGTAACAACTCGCGTGTCCTGTTGCCACAGAACAGATGAACAAACCCTCCAGCTCGCTGCCGTTGAACTCATTTCCACATCCAAGTGTAATGAGTTTGCATTATTCTTTAATGACAAAGTTCAGGGCATTTAAAAATGCTACAATTCTACAATGCAAAAAATAACCCTAAGACCACCTACACACTTAGAGTGACTCACTTTGCACCTGTAACTGACAAAACTGCTCCAGGAGTCAATCACAGCCTGAGTCATCTACATGCTGCCTCGATGGTGTTACCCACAGATTTTCTAAAGTCTTGCTGAACAGTTGTTAGCACCACTCACTCACTAGTTAACATGTCGCTTCAATCTGGAACATTCCAATGTCTTTGAAAACTCGGTCATAAAGCCTTCCTAAGAAGAGCAGTCTTGATGCCGTATGAGTAATTACCGCCCATCTCTAATCTGCCATTTGGGGCAAAGTCTTGAAAAGGTCGTTTACCAACAGCTCACAGATTTCCTCTTAATAAACAAACTCATTGTGTTTTCCAGCAGGTTTTAGACCTCATCACAGCACTGAGACTGCTCTTGTCAAGGTGACAAATGACATCCACCTGAACACTGACGCGGCAAAGCCTCCGTCTTAATTCTGTTAGAGTCTGAGGCTGCTTTTGACACTGTCGATCATGGGACCCTCTTACAGAGCTAGAGGACTGGTGTGGCATCACTTGGCACTGCCGCGTTAACTGGTTAAAGTCACTATTGGGAAACAGAAGTCTTTGTCGAAATTAGTAATGTGTCTCAGACCAGATGCCCCTGAACCTGTGGGGTGCCCAAGGGCAAATCCTGGACCCCGTTCTGTTCAACCTCTACATGCTGCGTCTAGGTCAGTTGATACGCAGCGAGAATGTGTCCATCACAAATTATGCAGAAGCACTTTGAAACTTTGTGTACGAATGTGCTCTTACAAAGAAACCTTGCCTTGCCCGTGTAACTTTTGGTTTGTGCCCGACTCTCGCTTGGCATTAAGACAAGAAGGTCAGATCTGTGGAGAGGGACCACTCTCACAGTTGTATGTAACACACCCTGTGCCAGAAAAAAATGCAAGATAGGTTAGTTTAATGTCATACTGGCAAAAAATAAGGTCTCCTTGGATACGAGCGGACTGACAACCAAAAAGTAAACCATTTTGACTATGCTTGCCTCCCCACAGACCTGACATATAACTTGGTCTGGTGGATGACAAGTTGCGTAGAATGTTCCACAGTGTGGTTAAAAGCATATTCATCTTTCACACAGAATAATCTAAATTGGGCTTTGACTGTCTATCTCACCAGAAAGACCCTATATTAGCCTATATTGTTGGATGCACAACTGTTTTGAGGTATCATTATCTTTTTTATATATATCTCTTAATATTGCAGTGTTTTTTTACATAAAAAAGGCCATTTCTCCAGAGCCTCCACAGCCTGTAACAGTGTGTTGGGTTGGTTGTTGTTGTTGTTGTTGTTGTTGTTGTTCTTGTCTTTAATAACACTTTGTTGTTAGGCTGCTGTGTGGGATCGAGCCATGAGCCACTTGGACAAGCATCGTTATTTGTTACATGACTTAACAAAACATCACTTTTATTTTTTCCACGGAGGATGACTCATGTTCAGCCAAAGAATAAAGGACTTGGGCTCTCACATTGTTGAAAAGTATTATTTTTTTTTTTAACTGTCATGAATTTGGTAGAATATGATTTTTTCAATACACAATTAGACATGTAGAAATGTAGAATGTAGAAATGTAAAGAATGTAAAAAATGTAAGGAGGCAAAGAGCCTTAGTCCCTGGTTAGCTCGGGTTTAGTCGTGGTTTAGCTCTGTTTAGTCCTGGTTTAGGCTCTGGTTTAGTCTGCAGTTTATCAGGTTAGACCTGGTTTAGTCACTGGTTAAGTCACTGGTTTAAGTCACTGGGTTTAGTCACTGTTAGTCCTGGTTTGCTCCTGCGTTATAGTCCCTGGTTTAGTTTTCTGGTTTAGTCCCTGGTTTCAGTCTTGGTTTGTCTCTGTTTAGTCCTGGTTTAGACTCTAGTTTAGTCTCTGGTTAGTCTCCTGTTTATCCCTGGTTTAGTCTTGTTTAGCCCTTCTGGTTTAGGACTCTGGTTAGACCCTGGTTTAGTCCCTGGTTTAGTTGTTGGTTAGTGATTGGTTTAGACCCTGGGTTTAGACCCTTTTTCAGTCCCGGTTTAGTGTCTGGTCAGTCTCTGGTTTAGTTTGTTTCAGTCCCTGGTTTAGTAAGTCTCTGGTTCAGTCCTGTTTAGTCTCTGGTTCAGTCCTGGTTTGTTCTGTTTAGTCCTGGTTTACTCTGTGTTCAGATCCAGTTTGATTTGGCCTCACGTTAACATAAAGTGAATGGTGCATGTGAGAGGGTAGTCTGGTCCCTGGTCTAGTGGTTTAGTCCCGTTTTTTCCCCGGTTTAGTACTTTTTAGATTTGGCCCAGACGAAGCGAATGAAGCTTTGACAGTGTAGTCTGGCTGATCTCTTTAGCCCTCCGTTTTGTAACGGTTCAGCCCCTGGTTTAGTCCCTGGTTTTGTCCCAGTTATAGACTTGTCCTTGAGTTAAACAAAGATAAAGTGAATGGCGCGTGTGCGGGTGTCGGTGACGTGGGCGGACTTAAATGCAGGTCCACGGACATTCAGAATCCAAAGCTCCTCTTCACTTAAAGCCTGACTCATCCTCAGCTGCTTCCCACAGACATTCAACTCCATCAGAGGATTCAATCAAAACAAAGGCACAACATTTCTGTAAAAAAATCTAAATAAAACCAAAAAACACATTCAAGTACAGGCAAAGCATGTTATTAGGCTGTTCATGTGTGTGTTTATTATTTATGTACTGTATTTATTAATTTATTATTGAAGTACATTGAATCGTACAGTATCCCTGACTATGATTAGACTTACAATATATTTACGCCTTTGTCATCTGCTAAGTCTGACCATTCAAGCTGTGACTTTGATACAGTCACAATAATATTTTACATAATTTACATATTCCCTTATTATTGATCTATTTTTATTTACTGTCAGCTACTTTTTTGTCCACATTTCACCAAAAGTCATTGTGAGAATTAAACTGGTTACTCTCTAGTTTAGCCCCAGTCTCGTGCACATCCTTTCAGTAATTTAATTTATTTTATCTACGTATCATTTTGTGTGGTTATTTTCTAAGTTTGAGAGTGGGCTGACATATTTTGACCGTATAACTTTAAAAACTGACATAACATTATAATTATGTATAGCTATAGTGGGGAAAAAAGTAATGAATGAGTTAACAAGATATCGCTTTATAATATGTATTTACAAGCAAGTAAATTGGCAGTCCTTTGCTGCCCTCTTGTGTACAAAATCCTGCATTGCATTTAAAATAGAAGGATGAAGTGATTACAAAATATTTATTGAAAAAAGATGTATACAGATTTACACAATTTGGCTGATAATACCTTGTGTTTGGAAAAAAAAAGGAAGCAAAAAAGCATTAATCAGACAGCAGTAATGGCAGTCCAAGATTGTTCATGAAATTACTTAAACATGTTGGATTTTATGTCAGTTCTAGTATGTTTTTAATGAGGGAACAACATCTGATTGATGTAGAAATTATGACAAAATGATGAATAAAATGTTGCTGAGCAAAAAAGAAAAAACTACAGTCCAACATATATTTATAAAACATTATTGGCACGCGTGATTCCTTCTCGAGATACTTTCCAGCAAAACATGCAACTGGACCTTTTGTGATTAAAAGTGACTTAAAACATTCTTGGTGGATTCAGGCAAGAAACGAAGAAATTGAATTAATGTTTTCCAAGGAATTTCTCAGCATTAAAAACGTGATATATTAATGCCATATTGTGGAACATTTCAGTCAAAGCCATAAAATATTCGTGGAAAAGCAAGTGGCAGAAAATGGACAAATCGATATTGGACTAAATGGGACTTGGACTTGGTTTAGATCATTGAGAACCAAATACAAAAAACCATGAACAAAAAGAAATACTTTCAGAGAATAACTAAATTGTAAAATGGTAAAAGTATATTTATTTCTGCAGTCAAATTATTCAAATTTCACCACTGATTTACATTTTCAGATTTAGCAGTGAGATTCAAAATAAGAAAACAACAAATAATGTCTATTGAAGAGGTACAGGATGTGTTATTATACAGTGATTAAAATGATAGGCACATTAAGTGAAGTCGTAAGTGAAGTCGTAATCATATTTTTTCCATTTATAAGTCCAATGGAAAATAAAAATACCACAAAGAGCTGTCAGCTTTGACGGTGTTAAACGCTTCAGTCTCTTAAGCAGCCAGCAGCTCACGTTCCGGCTTCTTTTTGGATTTTTCCCGCTCTAAAAACAAAATTAAAAATATTATTTTAGGACATTAGTAGGATCTATTGGCTGACTCAAAAGAAAATAAACAAAATATGATAGAAAGTAAATAATAAATACAAAATTACTCAAACACAAATGGAGTAATAAAGCATTGATTCGAAGTTGATTTTCATTTGTCCCCTATAAATAGCATGTAGTTTGCACCGTACAATATTTTCAGATATAATTTTTTCTTATACTATACGCTAGTCCCTTAGCCTGACAATATTTTCATAATTTTACTTGCCAGATAGGTGTTAAGTTGTAGCCTTCATTAATTAGAGTAAAAGAAAAGCTTGTGAAGAAAGTTTCACAACATTTATTTTTAGACAAAGATAACATAACATAAAATATCTAACCTGCACCTAATACAATTTTAATGTTAATTTCAACTGGCTTTAATGTTTCTCTACAGTGAACTGTTTAAATGTTGTATTTGCATGAAGGTTGGGCTCAATTTAACTTAAAATAAAGAGAATAAAGAGTAAAATTAATGGATAGCCTGTAGATGTAGTTTGCCTTAGTAAGAAAAAGTGTAATTTTGGTTCTGAATCAATCTGGGCAATCACGAGGCCCACTGAAATAACAGTCGTCTTGTCCGTAAGCGAGTTAAGTAAACTGAAACTGACACACACAAAAAAGATTGTACATATATATATATATATGCATCCTTTTAGAAGAGCGTCAAAACTGATCGTGGATTTCCCTTTTGATTTTATAAGATCATTGTGAAGTTAAAAGAAATAATCTAACCTGGTTTTTCTTCTTTGGCAGCCGGGACTTCTGGGAGTTCATCGGAGGGCACTTCAGGAAGCTCAACGTCTTCCTGAACCACGAGAAAAAAAAAAAAAACACGTAAAAATGTTTAAAAATGCAGTCGTGCTGATTCCTGTTTGTTGACAAAAAAACAACAGCATGAATCAGAGCCTGTGTTAGATGAGTTTGGGCAAAGGGAAATACTGCACAATGTTTAGGTTAAAGCTGGCGGCCTAGAAGAGATTTATGGATCTGAAAGAGGACAGCGAGTTAGAAAGATGAGTGAGTGCAGAAATACTTAAATACTTATATATTATTTATAGTATAGTTCACATAAATGACATAAACCCTTCCAGGAGTGATGCGTTTAGAATAGATACAAACGCAGCCTGGTACTTATGTAAACAGTCTGCTCCATTTGTTTTAAATATGTTTATTACATTTGCTATCACGTAATAGCTATCAACATCTAACTCCAGCCTAGAGTTTTCTAAAGTTAAACAAAACAACAACAAAAAACTCATTCCTAGCATTCCAATTTTAAATATTTCCAAGCACGTTGCAGCAAATGACTAGGAGTAAAGTAGAGTTTCGGGCTGATTTTGACCTTAACGGCTGCTTTTATTGTATTTTTTTGGCATAACACATTTGAATCTACTACAAGAATATTTGATTGATGTGTGCGTTTTATATACCTGGGTAATGGCATCCAGTTCTGCTAAAATGTCATCTTCGTCCTCCTGCGTCAGAGATCCGGCCAGCATCTCGTCTATTTGCTACAATATAAAACAAACAAGAAAAAGGTCAGCGTTTTATTACCTACTGTTGACCATTTGTGTTTTTTTGCTCGGAGAACTCCACCTTTGGTACTCAATCGCATCTTGAGTCTCTCATAATGCGCTCGACTTCTTCGATGGACATTACCTGAAAAATAACAAACAATTACAGACGCAGTAATAATATTTAAATCGAACAAAATAATGCATAAATAGTTAGATATACAAAATTAGAGTATTTAATTTATTTGAATGGTAATCGGCGTAATTGTAATTAATCGGATACACATTTTTTTTTTTTACCATTTTAAATCACCTTTTTATTGTTATCTGGAGTATAAACAGACTATTTGCAGGGGGAAACGGTTTTATCACAGACAATGAAAGTGAAACAAGGACAATATATTTTAGATTTTTGGAAATAAATATTATTCTTAATTTGTAACATTGAGAAGCCTGAATTTATATATATGTAGAAAATATATGACAAAATGTCTAAGGCGCAATAAAAAATAATGGTTTGACTTGTCGACTACTACAAAAATTATTAATAAAGAGATATAAGCCGTGTAATCAAAAAAAAAAAAAAGGTATATAAAGTGATTGTTACTGAGAGGATCACAAAATAAAAAAAATACATCAATAATTGTTGGTTCTAATTAAGCCTTGATTCAATTGTTATAGTTAACATTTGTTTGACAATTCTACGGATCTTGAGCCAAAAAATTTAATTCAAATACAAACCATACACTTGTCTACTCACCTCATGCATTTTCTTTAGACAATCATTTCCAACTTTAAGTCCTTCGAGCACCTTCATTTCAATTTGAGCAAACTCCAGTCCTGAACCTGTGAGGAGAGCAGAAGGTAAACATCAGACAATACCCAAACTACTGTTTTGTGTGCAAAAATGAAACTCAAACTAAATAACTAAAGCTTCAATTAAACAGTAAAAATGCATAGATACATTATACAGTCACTTTTAGTCACACTTGTATAACCACAGCTGTCCTGGGCCGGAAAGAAAACTGGCATATTCTGTCACCACCAATTATAAACAAAACAGTCCTTGTGCGCGCGAAGAATCAATAGCTCAATATATAGGATGAACATTTTTATAAAAACGCTCCTTCTTTTGCACAATAGAATATCATTTTAAACACAAAACAGAGCCATTTATTAAATATTAGCATGTGGTCTTATACTTAGTTCAGCTATAGATCAAAACTATTGTAATACTGTTTCGAGAAAGGTCCAACTTTGTATAACTGATCAAATGATAATCTAGTTTTGATATTAGGTTAGTATCAATAAGCATCTGGATATTGAAAAAGTACTGTATTTAGGACTGTATTTATTTGTACGAATTGTTGCTAATTTGTATTTTCAAATCGTTCTCCTTTCGCTCTAGCTCACCATTTGCTCCAAGTTACTGATCTGGTTTTCCGTTTTGTCCAAGAGCTGCTCCTGGTATCGCTTCTTCTTCAGCAGCAAAAGGCTCTTTCTGTTTGGACACAGCATTTTTAATTCACGCAATTACAGAGACGTCATTAACCAATTTAAAAGGTTAAATTTGTGTACTCAAGAATGTTTGAAATAACATGAAGCCACACTACAGGGCTGTTACTTTTTACAATTATGAATCAAGGTTTAATATGCTTAGACGATCAATTTTGTTGGGGAAAAAAGCTCAAATCAGATAAACGTCCACATTTCCGTTGTTCCGTCACACTTAAGCCCCCCCATTATCTGAGTACGATACAGTGGGAGTTGTCATGTGATCTACTTACTCTTTCTTGCCATCCTTCAGCAGCTGCTTGGCAAATGTCCTCTCCTTTTCCAGCTGAAGGTTGATCCTCTTCTGATACTGCCTGAGTTTATCTCTTTGCTGCTTCAGTTGCTGGGAAAAAAGTCAAATAGGAGGGTGATTTGAAACAAGGAATATGTAACCATGTATTGTATTTGAGTATCTTGATTTTTTTTAATACGTATACTTTAATCTATTTTTGCTGCCGTTTTTTATTTTATCATTGCAACACTGAAATTTTATTTTATTTATAATGCACTTTAAAAAAAACAAACAGCTGGAACAAAACGCTACATTATTAAACAGTACATGAAACACTATTTCGATACTATGGAATAAACCTGATTCTTGATACCATGATGCTTAAACCCGGTGGTCTTATACTAGTTTTGAGAAAAAGATTAAAAAAAACTATTAATCTTGAGTTAAGTACCGAGAATCTACTATATTTAGTACAGATACTAAATCTAATCTAATTTGCAGACACATTTGAAAACCCCTGTTTAACATTTTACAAGATATTTTTTTAAATTACAAAACAGTTAAACACAGAATAAAAATCAAATAAAGAAAATCTGACCATTCAATCTGTGTCAAAGCTAAAGTGATTAAAAAAAAAAAGCTACAGAAGATTTGTGGGGGAATTTTAAGTTATATTAAAATGTATAGTATGATAAATGTGTCGCTACTAGTGGCTGTTTAGTTGTGACTTAAATAATAGACCATACACAATTGTAACCTTTGCAAATAACTAACAAGATAAATAGAAATCTATTTTTTCCTAATGTTAACATCATGCCGTGATTGATAATGTAAGGATAGATAAATTATAAGCTACATTACTACTTATTTATTGGGGATAGTTTCAGTCCAAGTTCATTTTAGTTTAGTCCTTATTTTTGTATGCATACCTTTTTTTTAATCATAGTTTATATTGGAGCATTATTATTAGTTGTTTAATTTTGCACCATATCATCAAGGCAAGTTCCCAGTTCTTGAATTGTTATCACTGAGAATGGAAATAAACTTTTTTTCCTGATTCTGAGTCTAATTTGACAGGTTAGCATGCTAGCTTACGTTAGCTTACCAACACAGCTTTGTCTTGTTCTGTCACTCTTGTGCGTTTCTTTTTCCCGAATAAATTTCCCATTCTGACACAGCATCACAGCCTCGGCTTGGCAGGAGACAACAAAGAGGTTGCTAATCTCTAAAAGAAAAAACGTCAAGAGTAAATCGGCATCCTAGTCGATTATTTGTGTAGTCATCTGTTTCTGTGCAGCTCCACACCCACAACCGGAAGAAGACGGCAGCCGAACTGGGACAAACATTATTGAGAGGTTTTAGTGTCTCTTTTATTAATTTATTATAAGTGCAAAACAAAGGTTATTACAATTTAAATTTTAAAAAGAAAGTAATCAAATAATCAACATAAATATTACAACAAAATAATATCCAAGCTAAATTAAAAGTATTTTTCTAATTTTTGGTGACACTTTCAATGTAAATAGTAGATAAGATAAGATAAGATCACCTTTATTTGTCCCACAATGGGGACAAATAAAGGTGATGCAGGGTTGCAACAAAGGGAACAGAAGCAGATTAGGCACAGTATAATAATAAAAACAGATAACTTAGAAAAAAGAAAAAAGAAAACTCTTATAAAAAAAACTCTTATGAAAAACTCTTATAAAAACATATAATTTAGGAATAATAAGAAAATAAAGTAGTAGTTATTGTGACTATTTTTTGGAGTAAAATGGGATTACGTTTTTTATTGGTCTACAGGACAACGTATCTGACTCGGCAACCCCACTGCGAACGGAAATTAAGAGCAGGATTTTGCCATTTAAAAATATACATATATATTCAGTAAAATATACTGTTGTAATTATAATAGATAATCTGTCCTCCATCTGTTTCCATGTCACACAAGGCCTAAAATGGACATTTAAGAGAGTACACATGATGATGCCTTATATTTGTTGTCTAACACTGATTTACCTGAATTCCAATTTTTTTCTCCAAAGGGATAGATGATGTAGACTCCTCATCTTCCGGTTTGATTCTGTTTAAGGATGTCGCTGCAATCTATGGGCTTTTTCAGGCCATTGCAGTGCATCGACAGTGACAACACAAATATCACTTGAGATAATAGCTGCACAAATGGCAAATGTGTGAAAAAACAACAAATTGTGGGGAGAAGATGAAAAGGAATAATAGATTACCAATTTAAATCAGATAGGGTTTGTTTTATAAAATGATTAAGAAAAACACCATGAAAGTCTGGCATGACCTACCTCCATTGTCTCAACATAAATTCTGAGAAGGGAGAAAGTTAAGTTATAAATATTATTAAATTAGTTATTCTTAGCTGAATTAACTCATCTGTAGATCCACTATTTAAAGTGGGGAGTGGGATGGAATCAACCAATAAGAATCTAGACAAAAATGTGTATCTATCCCCACGACCCAGGTGAGTAAATCAAATCTTCAAATAGCCTTTTATCACATTTCTCTGAAAACTTACAAAATTAAGGAATAAAAGCGGAAGCTCAAAGATCTACATTTTCCTCAAAGACCTCATTTGGGTATTCAATTGGACAGTCATTTGATGCTAAACAATAAGTATGTGGACTTTTTGTGTGGCTGTAATTCCTCTGCTGACTGAGGCTAAAGCTAACCTGAGAGAGCAGTCATGGAAGTTGACCATAAAGGACATTCCCTTCCAGCACATCTATGGCAGCTGTGTCCAGACTGGCTCAGAGAGGCAGTAATACATAACAGACATATTCATCCCCATATTTCCTATAATGCTTAATTAACCCTGGATGAGTTTTGGGGTTTCAATACTCTCCTGATTTATTTTAGTTTTTTTATGCCTTGTTTTTAAAATATCACCTAGAAATAAATACGTCTAAAAGTTCTACGCAATAAACTACACCCTGCCAGTGATCAGATACCCGGCAGGGATTATAACATGGCAAAAGGAAGAGATCTAGACCACAGATGTTAAGGCGCGAAAGTTACTCATCATGCATGGAGGGTTCCACCCCAAATCCAGTACCCTGAGACTAGTCGTAAGGAAGGAGGTCGTGGACTAGTGAGCGTGAGAGCCCCTATCCAGGTTGAAACATCCAAGATCCACCAGTACATCAAGGACAAGGCCCCAACAGATGATGTGCTCAGTGAATGTCTCAGGCAATGGGGAACAGAGGATGAGGTGCTGGAGGGGGGACCATAATAACAATAATAATAATAATTAAAATAATAATAATAATAATAATTGTTATTATTATTATTATTATTGTTATTAGGGCATTAGGGTAAAATCTGAAGATAAAAGATGCCTCTGATAGGTCATTCGTTTATTCTTTATAATAATTTGTGTACAATTTATTATATCTATTGACGATTCAGCTCTCCACCAACCACAACAATAAGAAGAATAAGAAGCTTTTATTTAATTGATTTGTTCAAAGGTAAGAAACACAAAATCAGATCTAAACAAAATAGACATTTGGTTCATTGATTCAAAATGTAAAAAAGACACAATCATTAAGTTATATCTTATTGGTTTGCGTATAATGTTCTACAGTATGGCATTAAACAGGTGGCGCCGGGGGGATAGGTTAGGTGCTCACACATTTCTCAGCAATAAAATACAATAAAATACAATAAAATGCATAAAGACAGAAAGGCCATACAGTAGAATTTCCGCAGTGCACCTTTGGCAAAGCAGAATGTCTTTGTGTTTATCACTTTAACTCTACTTTGCAGGGCGAATCTTCATGCTGATGGCTTTCAGAGAGTAGTCACGTCCTTTCCAGCTGTTCCACTCCACATCGACAGCAAAAATGGTCTTGTCCGCGCCCCAGCGATAAACTCCATTTGGGTTGGCGTCATGGCAGTTGCTGTACCAAAATGCCCCGAGGAACAGTTTAGCACAGTTGTGAGTAGAAATATCCTGGTCGTTGTCAAAGGTGGAAAACTTCATGTCATTGTGAGTTATTAGACTGTTTCCTAAAGAGAGACAGAGAAAAAATTATATATAAAACTCTATATATAACAGTTAGACAGTGCTAGGCTCCGTTGCCAAGTGACGACTCTTAAACTTTAGAAATAGCACGAAGGAGATAAACAGAATTTGTGCAAACTTTTTCATCATTCGTCATCAGTGCTATAGTGACTGTAACAGGCTCCACCTCCTGTGAATATAGCGCTCTCCTGTGTCCTTTATAAACAGGTTTAATCCACACACTTTTCTTCTTTTTGTTTTATTTTTGCTCTTAATAAGAGCGCATGGAAAGGCAGCGCATGCTCTCCCGGTATCCTTGAGTATTTGCTTTCATTATACATGTTCCATCACATGACACTTGCTCTCTCATCTGCTTGTAACAAATCTTTCCCAAAATCAGCAAGTGTGTGGTTGTGCTTTATGTGAGTGTGAGACACATAAACTGAGACTAAATTTAGCTAGATTTCCCTCAGGTCTTTTGTTATTCTTTACATAGAATTTAGTTTATCAAATTATAAACAGTATAATTTGTGGAGAATTAGTTGAGTGCCGTGAACCTGACCTGCTCCTCCATTAGTGAACCCAGACACCTGCAGTCTGTACCCGTCACATTCAGACCCAACAGAGAAGGACGAGTAACGAGCAGATGCATTTCTCCCTTCAAAGTCCTCCATCTCCACCAGCAGTTCATGTGGTCGTCTACTGGACAACATGTGAATGAACTCCAGACCTGAAAATAGAGTTGTTAAAACCACTCAAACACAAAAGTCTAAACCAGGAGTCTTCAACCTCCGACAACCTTGTTCCAGTCCAACGTAAAGGACGAAAATGCTGTATCTAAAGTCTTTTTTGTTTTACTTTGTGTGTTTTACCAAGCCAGTGTTCTCCATCAACTTCACCAAAGCCAGTCTTGTACTGATGCCAGGGTCTGTAGAAGTTCACTGTCCCATCCATTCTCCTCTGGATCACCTGAGTGCACAACGACACTCTTGACCAAGTTAGGCAAGTGCAATACTAGTCAAGCTGTAATATAATAAGACATCAAATATTTTCTACTCCTCAGGTATTGCTCAGACTAAATTAATTATAGACATCATAAAATAAAAAAGTACAACTTGCCGTCCAGCCGCCCCCGTCTGTCATCATGTCACAATATGCCTGCAAAAAATACACACCTTTAAAACTCGCCTTGATACTTTTTATCAGCAAAATTAAACATTGCATCACCTGAACTCAAAATTTGTCTCCAAAAGGGTAAATGTCGTAGACTTCATTGCGACGGACTTGGTATTCGTATCGGTTCCGTTCAAGGATGTCGCTACAGTCCGTGGGCTTGTGCAGAGCTGCACAGTCACTCAACAGAAACAACAGCAGTGCGGCCAACTGGAATCAAAAGGGGTATCAGGAGCTGTCGAAGCATAGAGCTTTGTTCACTAAACAGAAATTAGAAATACATCTCAATTGATTGATCTCTCAATGCAGATTTTCACAGGCATTCACAGCAATTAACGGGTCTGGAAAGAAATTGTTTAGAATGTTTTCGTATTTTCTTGTTTGAGTGCAATGCACAGTGAGACACAGGAAAATATATACAATAAGTTATAATTGCTTGTAAATATATACATAAGTGACTCTTTCATCTTACCTTCATTGTCGGATATCTATTGAAACAGATCCCCCAACAAGACGAAAGAATGTTTTGTGAACTTGCAAAAGATTTTTGGGTTCTGCCGTCAACCCACTTTTTTCTTCGCTTCTTATTTGCTCTGCAGTTGTGGGAAGTGAAAAAAGATCGATCAACCAATCAGAATCGGACCTGTTTGTTCGGGTGGTCAAACAATTAACAAGCAAAGTGCACTTCTTGTGTTTTTCTTTTTTTATTCAATAGAAAATGCTATAGTTATTTACACTGCAAAACATAATAATGTTGAGTTTAAATACATTTGATCCAGAACCCAGTTTTGAGCAATGTATGTTAAGATGTATCTTGTTAGTGAGTTGTTTCAAAGGGTTTAATTAGTAAGAAACACAATAACAATAACCAATATGAAATGAAGATGAAGACAATCTTTATGATTTCATGTAACATTTCAATAATGTTTCATGTTCTTCATTCCGATGTTTATTATTTCAGTAATGTTTCTGTGTTTCATATGAAGTTGGCTCAAACTTTTATAAGTCTTAGCCAACCCTGGAAATAACAGTTTTTGTATGTTGAATGTGGTTTCACTTAACTCACCTAGAAAGGACAGAAGTAGAAAAAGTACAAACCACCAAGCCAAGGTACAGATCATATCTGTGGAGTGACATCCTCGCTCACAGTAAGAATGTATGCTTTCAAGGTAGATATTTAACAATAAAACACATATAACTGCTAGATTGATTTTAAATTTAAACATGTCTATGAAAGCAAAACAAAGCAACACATCCATGCTTTGGATGTGTGAGGGCGCAGCGTCCTCACCTGAAACATTAGAGCAGCTTTAAAGTAATCTATCATAAACATTTACACAGGGCCCTTAGAACATGGAAAGACTTACTGTGGATACTCTAACAGAAAGGGAGATAATTCTGTGGGGATATTTAGCTCAGTAACTAAAATTAGTGACCCAAGAAGCTAACAAAAATTACGTGAGCGCAGCGCAAGTTTTGGAAAAATCCTAACTATGATCAAAACCTGTAGCACACAACTCCCTTCAGTCCCATTTCAACGTCCAACGCTGATATTACAGACTTTGCAGCTCGGATCTTTCTTGGCGTTAGTCGTGGATAAACTCATGACTTGATGTCCACTGATTTGGGTTACTGTTCCTGAGGCCAAATCCACCGGCTCTGTGAAAATCACCTCCAAAATGACATCTTGGGCATGTTGGAAATGCAGTGAACCGTCCTCCATCTTGGTACTGGACAGGAAAGGGTTGGAGGAGCGGTCCAAAACTGGCAGGCGTTCCTTACAGAAGAGGTCTCCTTTGGATCCCTCCGGGGCCAGGACGAGGAGGACGTAATGGTAAGAGGTGTACATGCAGTAGAAGTCGCCGAAATATAGATTGGTGTTGTGGCTGAAGAGAAGGTCCGCTTGGATCTGTGAGCAGGTAGAACCAATAGGAATCGATTATAGAATACATTGATTGGAATTTCATTTATTTTATCTCTCCACCGGCCAAATAGTATATGATACCTGTTCATTTTGTTTCAAACCAACACCAAGTAAAACAATGGCAAGTATTGTGATATTGATCTGATACCGATACCAATAAATTTACTATAATGACTATGAAGAAATTTACCTTATTGTATTGTATTATCTTTGCGCGATTATATTGAGGATTTTACGAAAAATGTTGCCTACTTTTATTGCCTACTAAGTTTATAATGTTACTTCCTGGTTGAACATGAGCAGCGGATATGAGGTAGTTCCACAACTGTTACCTAGCGGACAAAAATGTTAAAATGGGACAAACTCCACACAGATTACACAATAGTTATGATTTGACACATGATAATACCTGGTAACTCCTTTATTTTGTTAAATGATTGTAAGGAAATTCCATAATTTTCGATTAAATATCACTTTTTGATGACTACTTCCTGTAATGTTTTCTTCACAAAACTGCATTTTGATTAAAAAAATATTTATGAACAACAAGGACTAAAATCAATGGCATAAAAGTTTACTACCACTTATGTTCTATTTTGTTATTTTATATACCTTATTGCTATTGTAAAAAGCTAATTTTGTAGTCTTAACCGGGTTTCCACATCTGCATTTTCATTTATCGGCCGCTAACTTTGCCAAACCAACACATTTGGGAAAGTATAGTATAGTGTACCAAACCATGCCAGTCAAATCATTTTTCCTGGCTTTGTGGCCTAACCTTGGGGCGGCCATATTGCTGTTGCTCAGGTCGCTCTAAAGCTAGCAAGCACATATCGATTTTCTTACAATCTATACTGTATATAATAAGGAAAAATATATTGATATGCTTTGCAGTGAATTTATTTGAAACTTCAAACTGAACCTTTAAACTTCAAACTAATACCTGAAATCTGTATGGCCCATAAGGGGAGTCTTGGGGCGGTTTTCCGGTGTTGAACTCGGTGTTGCAGCTGAAGAAGATGCCCTCCAGTTTTCCGCTGATTGGAGATCCGTGACTTCCGCTATCGTCCTTTACGCACGGCAGCATTCGACTACAGGCAGCGTCCCTGGAACAAAACAAGGGCCTGGACAAAGACATGCACAGACTCTTCTTAATGTGGATCCAGAATGATGCCGGATTTACGCAGAAACGACTTCTTTAAGTGCGAGGATTCAGATGACAGCACAGCATTTCAGGCGTAGTCAGAGTATCTAAAAAGTGTACTCGAGTAAGAATAACGTTACTTCAAAATAATGTCGCTCAGGTAGAAGTACAAAGTAGTGATCCAAGAAATGGCTCAAGAGTAAAAAATTTACCTCACCAGTAATATTTCCAACAATTAACAGGATTCCACATATAGACAGTGACCAAATACAAGTACCTACAGTAGCACATACCCTTTCTCTTCGAAGTACTCCTTCTGTTGGTTTCTGTAGAACACAGTGAAAGGGAGCATCCTGCCGGCCAGCGCCTCGGCCTTCTGCAGCAGCTGACTGAGGTGAGCCGAGGAGTAATCTGAAACACAAACCCGGTAGTTCATGTAGTGTTAGGGAATATGCGTGGTTTTCAAGTACTGCAAGTTTTACACTTTGTTCATTGTAAACAGAAATATTGATCTAAAACGAAGAGTAAAAAAGTATAATAAAGGGAACCATTGACTTCCTTTTAAAAAATGCAGCGATAAGCCCAGCCTCTTCATAGTGGTTGTAAGATTTTCATTTACATGTTTTTTTTACAAGTGGCTACGTGTCAGGGATAAGGGATAAGGGGTAGGGAATACAGGATTACTCAAAGTATGACTGAGTAAACATATGACGACGACACACTAAACACAGTTAAAAGCTCATTAATGTTGATTTTGTATTATAGTTCTCTTAAAACTATACTACAATATAAATACACAGTGTTAGGAAGTAACTGAATAGATGTACCAAAAATATGTGTTCTTTCATTTGGTGGTATTCAGAATACAGTTACTTTTTGAAAATCAGAGGAGTACTTTGTGGTATTTGATCATGAAAATTTTGCTTCAAACTGGTGAGTCCATGTGCAATTTGTCTTTATCTTATAAATAAATGCTTAACAAATGGTGAAACAGAAACAAAAAGCGGATTTATTCCTATGTCGTGTTTTCACAGAATAATATGAGGCAACTCAATGTGAAAGTATTCAAAGTATTCAGGATACAGCACTCTGACTAGAGAAAGTAACGGAATGCAATATACATTTTAATGCAGGTATTCAGTATTCTGCAACTAAATACATTTTCAAAATATTCTTCTCAACATGGAAAATATATTTGGTTTTGATTCTGCGTTAATCATTTTCTAGAATCATCAAACAGGAATATAGTGTTCAGAAAACCATAAGTGCTAATTAATAAAGAGTCAACCAATTGTTTGTTTGTTTTGTATCACTTTTTGTGCTGGGTTTGTAACTTTTTACTTAACTGGCATCAGAACTGAGATTTTGTTTTACAGGTGAGTGTAAATTGGGGAGAAGATTGGGAGAGACATTCTGCCTTTTTTCCCTGCCAGTTTTGAAGCGGCATCAATCTTTCAGGTGATACCACAGAGGTGGTCCTACTGACCTGCAGTGCCAAACTCCACACTGTCGCTCCACTTGGACACCGTGTAGTCTCCGTCGGAGCGCTTGGCCGCCGTCTGCACCGACAGAGTGTACTGAGTCCTGGGGCTCAGGAACCAGTGTCCTCGCACCGTCATGGGCAGTCGCACCGCTTTGGCCACCAGTTTCGTCGGGACGTCCTGCACACAAGCAACAGGATAGTTTAACATTTAAAAGTAATATCATACGTCCAACTTTTTACTTGAGTTGTTGTATTTTGAAGTAGACTGCCTGCTTGTACAGTCTCTTATAACAGTGGCTCTGTTATTATTGCATCCACTCATTCATTCATTCATCAGTCCATTTTCTTCCACTTATGACCCTTCTCACCCTGGACATGGACTATTTGAGCCACTCCCCTCTGGCAGGGGGCTACGGTCCTTTCCCTCTGCCGTTGGACTCATGAACACTTCTAAACACCTGTCACTTTAACTGCAATTCAATCAATCACTTTCTGCACTACATGTGTAAATTTAACTGTAAATTCTTGTGTACATAATAAGCCTATTTTTATGCTCTTTTGATTTCATATTTGTTTTTAGTTTTGCTCTGTGTTTTATGTTGCACCTTTAACACCGAAACAAGTTCCTATTGTGAATTTTGTTCATTGACAATGGCAATAAACCTTTTCTGATTCTGATTCTGAAAATGTGCTGTTAGGAGATTCAACCCAAGTTATAACAGATCTCTCATCATTGGTTTACTCAAAGTTGTATTTTTATTGATTCATGCATGTTTGAGTACAGTAATCCTGTTTTGAGGCTTGAGTGCTCAGAAAACTTCACCTACCCCCTATCCCCGCCCACTTCTCTGTACTTTATTGCGATTATTTGCACATTTTCAGAGTCTGGGTCATACATCTAGGTTCTAAAATGTCAGTTGACCATTTTTAAACAATGAAACATGTACATGAAAATCTATGTAGAGGCGAGTCTTATTGTTTCTGCAGGAAGTCCATGGTCCAATTTCGATTACTAAGCTCAATATTGCCGTTGAACAAAATGTAAAATAATGATCTTAGTATGTTCTAGTTTAATACTAAATACCCAGGGAGAAAAAATAGTATGTAGATGACATGGCGGACAATGTTGGACCGATATGTCAATTGAAAGTGCCAAGCATTCAGTTGTTGTTGCTAACTTAATTATGTATTTAGAGCTGCTTCGACAACTGACTAAAGTTTGCTTAGGTCGACCTTGTGTTTGAACTTGTTGGAGCCCGCGTTTTCTTTCTTGTTGAGGTCGATGAAGTAGTGTGTGATCCTGTCCCGGCCGCTGCCCTCCAGGTCCCAGCCGATCTTAAAGGAGTCGCAGGTGATGTGGCTGATGCTGATGTGCTGTGGGACGGGCAGTTCGTCACCAACCTCCAAAGACTCCAAACCTACGTGTGTCCATGGGAGAGAAGACGAATAAGCACGGTTGAAAAGCAACAATTCAAAACAAAATGATGTGTCTGTTTGAGGGTCAAAAGTACTCAAAATGGCGCACTAAACATAGAATCGATCAATAGACTTACTTTACAGGGAATCGACGTGCTTGTTTTGTCATTGAAGGGGACAGATTATGCTGTATCGACTTTAATGAGCTTTTAATCTTGTTACAACAATAACAAATATGTAAATGACAATCTGCTGCTTGTCACGGTGAAATGTCACTAAGAAGAGGCGGTGCTTATCAGTTCTGCAGATTTGAACAGGAAGTTAATGGACCTGTTTCTGTTATTAAGCTGTTTTAGATCAATAATGCTGTTTACAATGAACAAAATGTAAAATGATCATCTAGTTCAATGCGCAGCACATGTCTCCTTTAAACGTAAATGAATATAATACGATTATTATTTATGACATGGACAAAACATGGGTCATATAAGCCTCTTTACGCAAAAAGTTAGATTTGTGATGCACTCTGGTTGAGACACTGGTGCTCTGTCTTCCCGGCTCAGTTCTTGTTGATAAAAGGAGGAAGTGCTGGCTGCATTCACTTTCTGTGTGGAGGTAATTATCCACAGTTAGAGTAGGGCCAAGCGCCAGTGTCCAAACAAGCAGCCACTGTCCTCCTGACTCTGTGGGACACTTAAAAACAACTACAAAAAACTTTAGATTCTGGATGTTTTGGGGGTTTTTTTTAAGGGGGGGGGCAGTTTTTTGTCTTTTACAGTAGCTAGTTGTCTCCACAGGGATGTTATTGCTTTGTCCACAGCACGGCATTAAACTTATCTATCTCCATGGAGACAAGCAGTTGGCTCCACTAGCTCAGCACTTTGGGGAGGTGACCCTGCTCATAGTAAGTGAATAAATGTTGTTCTAGGTATTTTCCAAGCAATAAAAACGCCTGTAATGAAAACACATGCTTGATGGAGTTTTTAATGCCATAGTGTGGCACATTCCAGGCAAAGCAATAACAAGACAAGCAGCAGAGCACCAGTGAGGCTAAAGAACCTCTGCGTCTGCCTTCTTATACAATCAATATTCTGAAAAATATCTGGTTATTTATCAGTTGTTCCTGACTTGTGATCTTGAGTATTCACACATAGTTCGTTGAAATAAACACTATGTGAATATAAATTATTATTATTATTATTATTATTATTATTATTATTATTATTATTATTATTATTATTATTATTATTATTATTATTATTATTTCATTATTATTATTAATACTTATTTATTTACTAATTCTTCTTCTTCTTATTTCATTATTGTTATTATTATTATTATTATTATTATTATTACAATAGTGTATTGATATAGCACTTTTCCACCTTCAAGGCTTTGTATGCACATGTTGATATTATATTATTATTATTATTGTTGTTATTATTATTATTATTATTCATGATTTAATAAAACAGCAAAGCATTTTTGAAGTACAAAAGCAAAAACACAATACCTCCAGAGTCGCACCGTTGTCTGCTTTTCAAATCCAGCAATGGACTGTCCGTCATCTTCGTCTTCACAAAATCCCAATTTCAATGACTTTAATTGTGACACCTCGACTGCTTTATATATTTCTAAAGCGTAGTGTCCGGTCCTGCCTGGGATGCCTTAAGGGAGGATAGTGAGGTAGAAACAGCACTGAAAGAGTGATGTCAGCCTGTGGGATTACGCTGTGTGCTGAGAGAGGAGGATTTACATGGACCAAAGGCAAAAGTGAATTAAACCAGGATTACATAAAGAGATTACCGTCCAGAGGCAAAACACCCAGCATCTAGTCAAAGTACTATAAGAAAAAAAACGCAACTAATAAATGCATGAAACAATAGGAATGGTCCAAAGCTGAATTTTAAGTTTGAGGTCAACAGTTAACAATTATTGGTGCTTTTTAGGCTTTCATAACCGAGACAATGTAGTGGTTTATTATAAAATGTTATTGGGTATCTTTTCTAGACACTTGCCTGTCTCAAAGTACATTTTCTTTTCACTCCAAATTGTTTTCAAATATGCAGCTCGAAGTCTGCTGTGGTTCCAGAAGTAAATTTCACATACATTTTTACTATAGCTTTATATGGTATTTCAGTATTAAAAGTTGACATATAATGCAAAATCAACTTTAATGAGCTTTTAACCTTGTCACAACTGTGTTTTCTCATACATTTCCTCAAAATTGTATCTTGATTGAGTCATTCATTTGATGCATGTATATGTAATATGCTCTACCCCCCTATCCCCGCCTACATCTCTGAATTTAGATGTGATCATATAATAAAATTGAAAACTCATACTAATACATACGTTCTAAAATGTCAGAGATTTAAAAAATAAAAATAAAAACAACAATCTGCTGCTTTACGGTGTTATGTCACCATGAAGAGGCGGGGCTTATCAGGTCTGCAGTTTTGAACAGGAAGTCAATGGACCTGTTTCTATTACTGAGCTGTTTTAGATCAATATTGCAGTTTACAATGCACAAAATGTCAAACGATGATCTACTTAAGCTACAGTTCAATACTAAGTAGCTGATAAAAAGCATACGTCTCCTTTGAGAGTTTAAATGCATGATAGAGGCTAACCAGCCGCTATAAGCTGACTAATGTCCTTAACATGGTTGTTTAAAAAATAAATAAAACAAAATTATGCAAAAAAAATGTATAATTTTGTGGTTTGTAAAGATTTCAGATATAATTATAGATTATGATATTGTCATTAGTTACTTTACAGCCCCGAGCAAGCTTTGAAAACCTTTATAACCCAAAAACTTAACAGTCATACACTTTTATTTTGTAAAATGGCCTCTTGCAGTAGATAAAGAGCGAATAAAGAATATACTAATTCATCGTCACAATCAATTTGTGTATTTCGACTGTGGCGTAAATGGCTACACATTTAGAAAACTCCGGGAGACCTTTTATTGCAAAAATATTTATTCAAAAACATATTACAAATTCATCGGGCATGCCAGATTTGCACAACACGAAACATTTGAGCTGAGATGGCACATGCACAGAATGACCAGCGATTCAGTTCAGATCGTAAAGGCTTTTTTTTTTTTTTGCGTCAAAGTTGAACAGACAGAACAAAAACATACTTCTTTTTTTTTTTTGCGTCAAAGTTGAACAGACAGAACAAAAACATACTTGGTTGCAGAAAATACTTCTATCTTCCATCAAGACACAAAAGTTCTGGATACATTTTGAATCAAGCCCTTTTTATTTATTTATTTTCATTTTTTTTTTTATATTTTGCTTTTCTGACATTCAATTATATTTACACAGTTCATAGTACTGGGCAGAAGTCTAAAATGTAAATCAATGTAAATTAGGTGGAATACAGGGTGCTATTGAAAAATTATATGGTAACTTACTGTTTAATGTGGTTTAGTTTAGTAGATTTTCTGATCCTACTTATAGTTCTTGGAAGTGTTTTTGGGATATAGAATTTCACTTATTTCCATTTCACTTATAACTCTCCATATCCCCAAAGTTGGAAAGGTCTGTTTGATTTAAACTGGGGGATTGGTTATTCATTTGCTTAAACATTGGTCAATCTGCTTCTCTTTCATTGCCCAAGGATTGTTTGATGTTCTGACTTTCTGTGGATAAATCAAGAATTTGGGAAAGCCCTGTGAGGTGACTGCTGTTGTGATGTTGGGCTCTCTAAAAAAAACTTTAAATGGTGAGAGCTAAGAATGAGTTTAGATTTAAAATGAGAAGAAAATAAAAGATTTAAAAACCTACTTTCAGCTTTCACGGTTTGAAAATTAGGTGCTCCACATTCAATCATAGTAAATGATATAGGGACGGGCGATATATATTAGTTTCAGTATCGATAGCCACAAAATTAATTAGACTAGAAATATGTCCGTATGTTTACACAGTCATGCAACATATGATTTTATATCCCAGATGAATACATTCTGTTATTATTTTTGTTCTTTTTTTATTATTTCTTTATAAGTGCGTTCCATTTGCCCGAGCCGCAGAGAGACTTTTCTCAGAGTTTCTGTGTTCCAGTTGTTACGTCTGAGCAGTACTTTACAGTTTAAGTACAGTTATGACTCAAATAAAATAAAATAAAACGGTAAAGTGCTCAAATCAAGCAAAATGTGGATCCAATTAAGTTCATATATTAACCCCGGATATTGTTATTACGCTGTTAAACCTTGTTTGAGAGTGAATTCCAGCTTTTGTTGACATTAGCTCTGTGTCGACGTTAGCAACATTAGCATCAGAACAACAGTGCATTTATAACTGCAGAGGCACGGCGCAGGAGCAGTTCACAGACGACAGGTGGACAGCAGAGAGCAACTAATAGGAAAATATACAAGTACGAGCAATATTTTAACTGTCGGATGTTAAACTGTATCCAAACGCAGCCATGTTGGATTGGCTAACTCGGATAAACCTCTGAAATGTTGCCATGAGTTTCCGAGTAGTATGATGTTCATTTACAGGTCGGAACTCAGAAAATCCGACCTCCGAGGACGACTGGAACGCAGCATTCGGATTTTAAATGTAAACATCGATACATGTTATCGGTATCGGCGCGAGAAATCCATATCGCCCAATCCCTAGTTTTTTTTGGACACGCTGATAGTAAGAACTGTAAAATGGCGCCAACATGGTGGAGGGCACAGTAGAATAATGAACCTTTTGCACAGTACTATACATGCCGTCCATGGTTATGAAATGTCACATACAAAAGCAATTGCATAAAACATTTTGCACTTTGGATAAAAAATAAATTCCCTTTTGAACATAAAGTGCTGATGTGACCGGTTCCGATCTCGTCATTTTTTTTGGAAAACGTTAAGAAACATTTGCCCCACAAACTCATCAACATTGTCCGTTTCATGTACATTTTCTAGACCAGCGATTCTTAAACGGTGGTATGTGTACATTCGGCTGTTGGTAACCAGGTATAAATCAAAAAGTTTCCTGCGTTAGTCTTACTTTGATCAGGGATGAGATCTAGTCCTGGTTGAGATCTGGTTCAGCACAGCATTAGCCCAACCGTAGCCCAGTTTGGTCTTGGGTAGCACCTGGTTTAGTCCTGATTTCATTTGGGTTCTGTCCTTGTTGCTGATGTTTGGTTGATGGTTTGATACCTGGGGTCTGGTTTAGATTTGGATTAGACCCTTTTTGGCCATATACGGATTTCAACGACGGTTCATTGAAAGTGAAACATTCCCTAAGACACTGTGAACAGGTTGCAAAATCCTGGCCTAGAAAATTTAAACAGCAACAAACCTGCTTAGTATAACAAACATACAGTTCAAGATGCAATTTGACAAGGCATTGACCCAATCTCGCAATAATATAGTCAAATAATATGGACTTAAATAAGGAAAAACATATAGTTCAAGGACCCATGCTCTTTTGAAACACAGAAAAAACACAAATTTAGCCAAACTTTGTCACCCAAAAGCGAAAAAGATATATAATTAAAAAGCAGGTTTGTTGTGTTTTTTTGTTGTTGTTGTTGTTGTTGTTTTAGAAACTAGCAGCAACAACTGTCGTCCTCTTCACAAACATATTAAAGTGCTTTCAGCTTGGCACAAGTTCAGCTCACTCAAAAATACTTCATACATTTCCCTTTGTGGTTTATGCTGATGGTCAGAGAAGATGCTGGCTTATTTACATTGAGTTCACATGTGAGAGAAGAAGGCCATGTTGAGTCTGTATGTATAATCTGATTGTACAGTACAATGGAGAAGTATATAGCACTCATAACATTACCAACACCTGCCAAATATATATAGTATACTGTATATGCCCCGTTAGCGACAAAAGCCTTTCCTTTCAAAACTGGCATTCACTAATTTGTGATATTTCAGCCCTGTTCGGATTGTATTTGTTTTATTTACAGGTAAATTGTAATCATTGTCTGTAAACATCCATTACATTTTACCTAATGTAATTCAGCAAACGTCCTCAGGGGATTTTCGTCTCATGTAAATACTGATTTGGGCTGTTTATTAGTCCATAAATTGAATATAAATTGGTTAAAAATGTCTATGTCCATTTTGCGTCCAGATTGGAACTAAATGAATACTACTACTTTGTCATGGAGACAGACGGCAGAGGACCGAGCAGCATGAAGGCTCCTTTGGAAAAGTTTGGTTGCTTTTTGGTTCAAAGTTCCGGCTGTTTCATGAGCGATCTGAACGTCTGGCTGCCGTTCTGATCGCCGACCGCAACAGAACGACGTTTCGTGCTACAGTAGAGGTACTCGATACGAACCTAAAATTGAAGAAGTGCTGACGACATGAGTGAATTCAAAGGTTACTGTCATATTTCCGTGTGTATACATCGTTAAATTGCGGACACCGCTGATCTGCCCATCTGCATGCACAATTCAAATTTACAGACGTCCCCAGGTAAAACGAATCCCATCCGAACAGGGCTTTAGGTACTGACCCCTGCAGAATGTGAGAACACCAAAAGAGCTGCAGTCCTGGAGATGTTCTGACCTTACAAAATGTCTTAAACATTCTTGCCAGTTTGTCCTTTTTCAAGCAAATACTATTCGTGATTTCTTTGGCATACTACAAAATCCATCCAAAATCCCTCCGACACTCAAGTTTGGTCTAAGGACAAATTGATTTCACTAAACGCTCCTGATGAGTCCATTCACTTACTTACTTGTGGGGTTTAATTCATAAAAAGGCAGATGAGGAGATGTTTCGAAAAAGTCACATCGTTTTGGGGACTTCCTGTTTACTGAGCAGCACTTCCAGGAGGCGGAGCTTGGCCTTCAGCTGCTTGTATTCCTGGTATTCGTCCTTCATGGGGGAGCGGTCTTCTTTTTGGCAGATTCTGGTGTGAAGCCAGGCAGGAAAGTAAATTAGTGTTTAATAATTTGATCATTCAAGATTTGCAGTGCCAATTTACGTCATTTTCAACCAAAATATAAGATTTGAAATGACAGCAAACGACTGTGTTTGTTTAAGGATGTCACAATAAAAAATGTTTGCGTTACAGTTATTGTGAGAACAAACGCCACCAATGACAAAATAAAGTTACTGTGCCGAAAACAAGACATTTTGCTTCTAAAATTGATTATATTGTGACCTAAATAATCACAATTATCGATTAACCCAATAATCTTGACATACCTATAGTGTATACTTTTCACTGCTCTGCAAAATGAAATAAATATCTTAAGACTAAAATGTTAAAATAAAGCTTTATGTTTTTCTTTTAAGCGATTGGTCGACCCAAACGAAATACCGGGGGTTACATCTTTACTAGAAGGGGGCAATATATCAATAATGCTGTTTAAAGGATATGCAAAATTTGGATATTTAGTATATTGTTTAGAGTAAAAATGTATAATGCACCCGGAAAGTATTCACAGCCAAAGGTGTAAGAGATCTTTATGACTTATCTTGACTATATGAGGTTTTGCTGGTCAAATGCACTTTATATAAACATAAGCACAATAATAAAACATTGTAAACAATAAATGAACAAAAATAAATAAATACATGTCGGGGTTGATGCTACCTTCCAGTCTGTCGGTAAAACTCGTCCTCAAACTCTCGGAGCACTTTGCGCCTGGACTTCTTCTCGGCTCTGGTCTGACGCAGACACTCCAGCAGCTGGTGCCTGAGGTTCAGAGGAGCAGAAATTGGACAAACCTGAGTAACGGTTAAAGGTCACTTCCCGCTTTGATGATACAAATGGGCGTTCTTCATTTCGTAGTGAAACTGAATACATAACACCAAAAATAACACATAACATCTTCATTTGTAGTTTTAGTAATTACTTGGGTAACTTACAATGCAGTAGAGCAGTGTTTCTCAAACTGTGGAGCGTGTAGTACTGGTGCCACACGGACACCTCTTCACTTCTAGTGTTTACTTCATTTGGAGTACATTTATTCACATTTGCTTTTTCTTGAGCAATTTCTTAGTTAAAACTACCATTAGTGGAAATGGTTTATTCATTCTCCAGAATAGCTATAATTTATCCCCAATTTAGACCTGAAATAGTCCTTTCATAGACCTGACTCAGAACTGGTGGTATTCATAAAGCCAAGTCTTTTCTTTGGGTACTTAGTGTAAAATGTTTGAGAACCACTGCGAGTAGATCTTGGAGAAGTTTGTGATCCCCTGGTGGATTGTAAAGGAATTGCATGGAAGTGTCACTATATAGTGCAAAAAATGAACTTGAAGTAACAAAATATTTAATCAAAAAGAATGTTTTGAATCATTTCCAGCAACAATCTTTGGTTTTATAGAAACATATCCAAAAGCATTTTCAGTAAGTATTTGAAGTCATGTTATTTGGTTCGGTGGAACGTCCTCAGTTTTAAAGTGGTCAAAACTAAAGCCCCCAACCTCAGGGAAGTAGTAAAACGTGTAAACCAGAAAACGCTACTTCCTGTCTTTCTGTACTCTTGACAAACAGACTGTAGTTTCAGAGATACCTGGAGGCTTCGTGCAGATTGCTCATGTTCAGCGCAGGCCCATGTCTCACGGCTTTGACCTCGTCCAGGGGGGAGACGAAGGCGGGCTCACTGTCCCGATCGCTGTCCTCCTCCATGAGGCCTCCCAGCCTGCAGGGGGCGGAGACCGGGCGCTCTTCCACCGAAACCGAAACCTCCATTGAGTCTTCATCTGAGCCATCCTCTTCTTCCTCCTACAGAAAACAACAAAACATTGACCATCTTACACTTTCCATTCGATCAAATCATTTAAAGGAGACATATTGTGCTGTTTTTCAGGTACTTTGTGTTGAATTATAACATGAGTAGATCGTGCTTTTACATGTTTTTCATTATAAATCGCAATATAGATTAAAAACGACTTAAAAATAGAAACAGGTTCATTGACTTCCTGTTCAAACCTGCAGAACTGATAAGCCCCGCCTCTTCATAGTGACATAGTGACCAGTAACAACCAGCAGGTTGTTATTTACATGCGTGAGTGAATGTGTGACATTCTAGAACCCGACATGTGTCACTCAGAGTCTTAATTTTTTTTATAAACCACAGTAAGTACAGCGATATAGGCGGGGATAGGGGGTAGGTGAAAACAGGACTTTTCTGAATACTCGAGCCTCAGCTGCAGGACAAAACAGAATTACTGAAACGTGCAGGAATCAATCAATCAATCAATCAATCAAAATACTGTACAACTTTGAGTGAAATAATGATGAGAAAACATTGTAAAAAGATCATTAAAATGCATAATATGTCCCCTTTAATCTTCAAACATCGAGTTGATTATCCAACCCACCTCTTGGGGCAGTTAGTAAAATTACCACAATTTTTTTTTGCATAAATGTAAAAAAACAAAAAAAAGAATGAATGTAAAATATTTTTAACTGCAGAGAAATAAAGTAGTAGTAACAAACAGTAGTAACAAACATAGCTGGTCAACCTTTGAACTATTATATAAAATGTAACAATAATTTAAAGTTAATGGGAAAAAAACTTGCTTCAGTACAGTACTTTTACTTTTGCACTTTCCACCACTGACTTGTTGTGCTTAAAGTTGCAGTTTATGCAGTACTTGCTATATTCAGTTCACTTTGTACAGCTTGAGTAACTCCAAGAGCAATAACACTTCCGAGAAGACGGAAATATGCAGTTTTAAACAAATACAAGAATCACGTGCATTTCAGAACAAGTTGGCAGCTTTTGTACTTAATAAAACCCATCGACACGAGATGTTTTGATGTTTCGAGGAAATTACACTTGCTAAACAACTGCATCCATAGCAACTTGCCAAATGCGACAATTTAGATTTGATTGCGGTTACTCTTGCAGCACTCGTCTGTTCAGTTTTATGCATTTTAATCATGTTTCATTCATTTTTACTTTCAGATGGTGCCGCGCAAACGAGCAGATGTGTGAACTCACGATTGTCCAGAAGGTGGGGCTGGTGCACAGGAGGTGTTTAATCATCTGATATCTGTCGTAGAGCGGCTTCACCAGGTTCTTCTCCTGCTTTGTGCCCTGAATCACACACATTTACAGAGCCGTGTTAGTATTTATACCTAATACCAAATCATCTCCGTGTAGAAGTGGGTAATATACATCAAAATTTAGATAATATCGTGAATGTTGTTTTGAAGATATGCAGATCACTTAAATTAAGACCAAAAAAATAAATACAAAATCAATTTTATCTTGTTTTACGACATTTCTACTAAATAAATGCTAAGTAAGTACAATATGTGGCAGATAATTTCACTTATTTCAAAGACATTTTGGCCTAAAACAAGTGTATTTTTATAGTTTTAAGAAAGTGTCATTTTGCAGTCGAGTAGAAAATGCTACAAAAACAGCTGATTAAAAGTAAAAATTTAAAATGTACGTTATAAACTTTTAAACAAGAATATAAGGTGATATTTCTGCACTTTTGTGGTAAATCTTTCCGGCATTTCACCTCAACTGATACGTTTAAAGACATAATATTGTCTTTCATACGCCAAAATGTTGCCTGGAATGTTCTGCAGTATGGCATTAACAATCTCCATGGAGACAAGCAGGTAACACCAGGCCAAGTTACATGTCAGCTCTGTGGAGAAGCCACCCTCGTCACAGTAAGAACTGCTTTTTTGATGTAATAGCTTGATTGTAATAGCTCTGGTTTATTTTGTTTCAAAAACAAAATACAAATATCTTTCAATATTGATTTCTTGAACACCAACAAGACAGACTTAAATGTCATAAGTGCAATTTAAAGACACAGGCAAAACTCATTTTTTTCAGTGTTCGGTTTTTAGGTCTGGTTGTTTCCTCAACATATTTGTTTTCACATGGAAACAACAATCTGCACGTAAAGATCTTTCATTTCATTAAATCCACTAAACCAACACTGTAACTTCAAAGGCTGTTTTCTCAAAATGCATTAGCACCTACACAACTTAACAATACTTTACTTCACACGATTTCTTCCAAATTCTATTAGCTATTAATTAAAAAACCCAAACACATTATTTGGGTTATTATTATTATCATTATTATTATTATTATTATTATTATTATTATTATTACTATTATTATTATTATTATTATTGTTATTATTATTATTATTTGTTGTTGTTGTGTGTGCGAGTATAAACGCAGCCTCACCGGTCGCCCGTGGAGACTCTCGAAGTACAGCAGACATTTCTGAAGAGTGATTTTCTCCAACACCATCTGCGCCTGCGTCATCTCCTGCTCAAAACCAGGCACAGAAAATCATCAAATTCACAGAAAAGCCAACGCGTTTATCGTAGCATACAAATAAATGAATAAATACATAAATGCATACATAATAAATCAAGGTGTTAGGGTCAAAACACTGTTCAATCAAATCTATAAATGTATAATGGGTACAGGACAGATGAGTGGACCAGGATACAATGTGAAATATAAAAATGCAATGAATATCAAGAGCTAGGAATTTGTTTTAATTGACTGAGCTATTCCAAAACTAATCACAAACTAACTGTTTTTTCTGTTATGAATGCACTTTTGTGGACTTAACCATCCAAAAAATACAATATTTTTTCTAACTGCGTGGATAAATTGCTTAATATTTAATCCTAACAGAATTATATTGATTTTTTTTATTATTATTATTTCGTCAACTGGACATGGCTTGAAGAGTGAATTTATGTCATGTAATTAAATTTGCGTTTGCTATTTAGTTTAAGAGTGTACCTTTGTGGCGTCAAAAAATGAGGGGCAAATATTCATACTTTTACCACAAACCTTCATGTTTTCAGGCAGGCCCAGGCTCTGTCTCTTTTCTCGCAGTCGTCTGAACAGCGACTCCACTGTTTCGTCCAGTGTGGGTTTGTGCTCTTGTGCCCCCTGCTGGCCATTACCGTACCTGCAGCAAGATGAAAAAAACGATTCACTCTCAATTTGGAGTAAGGTCCATAACGTGGGAATATTACAGTCGTGAACATAATGAAGTTTTAAATGTATTAAACCCAAAAAACTTAAGAAATGATCACAAACGTAAAAAAAGAAAGGAGAAATACAAATAAATATACATTTATAACGTCGGCATCAACTAAAATACACAGAATGCTTGGAGTATATGTAGTATGTATGTAGTATATATAAAGTATTATTTTGTATCCTTTTTTTTTACTTACACACAAATCGTCGTGAGGATGTTGTTATAATGTTTGTGCTAGTCTGTGGGTTTATTGCATTTCACTTGCAAAGCCCACAACCCCAGCTACGATGCAAAGTGTTTATTGACATACGAGAAACATGAACAACACGAATGTATAGAAATAAATGCCGTTTTGGGGCTTCTGGCGATGAGGGCTGAAGGCTCCCGGGCCTCGGTACCCTCAAAAGAAGCTACCGAGGCAGTGCCAATTGGCTGATCAACAACATTTGCATAACGTTAACAGTTTGCAGGGATGATTACGGGCCATGCAATTTGTATAATTGACTTGACCTAAATGTTTGGCATTCTATTGCGGGGCGAGGCTAGTGTGCCAAAGCTCCGACCTTTACTAAATTAACCAATCATTATCCTAACCTTAGCCTAATTTTGAAAGAATATATTGTCAAAATGTAATATTTGCAAAGAAATTGCTAAAAAAAAATCGCCGCTAAATTCAGCCAAAATGCCAAACTTTTAGCGGGTATATTGAAAATGCGTCCCCCCAAAATCCTAAACTATTAATTGTTATTGCAAAGAGGTTATAATTTTCTAAAATGTTTTGCTTTAAAAGATTTGTGTTTGCTAATACAATTCACCTCGTAGCCTTTTTGATTTGTTGATTTACCTTAAAGTGCCTATGACCTGTAGTTCTACCAATCATTGAACTAAAATGCAATTAAGATGAATATATTTTTTAATTTTGCTAAAAATTATACAAATGTTATCACAGAATAGCGCATTTTTTAGGTTTACAATTTCACTTCCTGTTTGTAATAGATGACATCACACTAGGAAAGTACCCAGCAAACAGTGGGCAAACAATTTATTTCATTTGACAAATAAAAATATATGAGAGCGACTTTATTTTTGTTGAATTAATGTTAAGAGATTCTTTGTGTAAACTATGCATAAACTTATGAGTGTCCCTAGAGTGATGTCACTTCCTGTCATTTTCTACAGATTTTTCAACGTGTTCTCCATAAATACCTATTTGATTGGTGTAAAACTATAATTTATATGTACAACAGGTATAAATACACCAAATAAAGTCAAAATTAGAAAATCGTAAAAACCTGTCATAGGCACTTTATTTTTTTACTTTGTCGACTAAATGTGTATCTAAGAACTTTAAGATGATACAAATTAAAAACCAAAATAGACAAATATATACTGTGTTTTGCGTTAAAAGTGCACTGTAACACTATGCAATGTTACATAGTGTGACATTAAACTTCATCTTGCATTTATTCAATCACATGTGTTTTAAGGCATGCAAAAGTATCTTAAAAAACGCGTCTCCTTGGTGATCATTAGATATTTCTTTTCCAGTTTGCCACAATTTAAACTTGGCCCTACAGTCAAATAAAAGTGCTTTTCTCATACTTCTCTTTAAATTGGTTTAACATAGTTTTGAAGAACAGTTTTTTCATTCATTTGAATGTGGACGTTACCTGCAGACATCGTTACTTTGCCCTTCGTCCTCCTTTGAATCAAACACTGACTGTCTGAGGCGCAGCTCTGCAAATAAAACAGCACACATAAAAAAACAAAAAAACAACAGCAACAAAAAAGACTTTCCACTTTATTTATATCTCTTTTACTGATACAAAATATGATGAGATAAACTCCACCTTTGAGTTGTTTCCGAGCTTTGGCCAGTTCGTTCATGACTCCCACAATCTCAGGGTTGGAGTATTTGTCATTATAAGACGGCTGGAACAGAACAGGGTAGTCAAAAATCAATACTCTATAATAGTATCCAAACTAGATACTCATTTAATCAAATATCATTTATATAAGACAAAGTTGAATCTTTCCAAATAGTTTTGAACTAAATCGTAACTAGTATAAGACCAGATGGTATTATTAGAGAAACTACTATACTACTACTAAAGGACTTTGGACCAAATGGGACATTTATTTTGGACATAATATTCCTTAATTTTCTTTGACGCCTTTTACTGCCTTTTTTACAGCTTTGTTTCCCGCTCTCTCTGGTTGCGTTCTGTTTTTTTGCGTGTTTCGTTGTTTTATGTTATATATTTAAAAACTAAAAAATTGAAATTGAAATGAGTATTGATTCTTACTCGAGCCCTTTGACTTTGGAGGTTCCTGTACAGCTTTACTGGCAGATGACAAACGTTTGGGTCAAAATGGAGGAAACTGAGAATCCCTGGGTAAAATCTGTGCCTACGACTTGGAAAGAGCTAATCCAAACATACAGACTAAACAAATATGTTAATATCTGTTTGGTTTATGACCAAGGTTTTGTACCGCAACACTTATTTAAGGTCTGGATTATAAAAAGGTATGGAAGTGTTTTACCAGCTCGTATAAGAAACTCAAATGAGAAGCTTTGATATGTGACATTTACATATAACCAAGAAATTAAACAGAGAAACGATCATTATAACCCACTGACTGAAATTGTTATTACGGTATATAAATCAAAACTTTTAAGGGGGAAAATATCTAATTATATCAATGCATTAATAATCTGGACAGCTACTGCACTAATTATGTATATTAATAGATGGGAATGAGAGGGTAATTTTGTTTTGACTGACAAAGAATGGGAAAATATATTAAGGACAACAAAATCCCATGTTTGGAAAGAATTCTGTTGGAAAAATGTATACATTTTTTTTCCATAGCACCATGTCAAAGTGCTCACTATTCACAAGGAAATGCTAGAGGTTGGAGAAATTGTGGTTGCCAGGCCCACCATTATCATGTTTTTTTAAGATTGTCCTGTGGCTCAGGACTATACCGCGCAATACCGCGCTACAGACTGTCTTTGAACACCATCCCATTTAATTTCCGATCCATGTTTTTGGGCCTAAAAACTTCAGCCATGGATATAACAAATTGATACCTCTGTAACATTCTTCTGGCTGCAGGAAAAAGGCAATCACTAAGAAATGGATGACACAAAGTCAAACAATAATTAAGGACTGGACCAACATTATAATTGCCATTGGAAAAAGAGAGAAGATTACATTCGGACTAAATTTGAAAATGAACAAATTTGATAGACTTTTGACCAATTTGGACAATTACTCCGGACGACATGTTTAAGACTATTAATATTGGTTGTATGCTGTCTCTCAGTGTCTGGCTCTGCTTTATTGTGTTGTTATGTATTTTTAAAAAACACCTTAAAATAAACACATTTCAAACCTTGTACATATGATTTACCTTATATTTCATCTCCTGCTCGAACTGCTCCTCGAACCGCCGGACCTTCCTCTTCAGCACTTGAATGTGTCGCGTCAGAAACGGGACGGAGGGCGGCCCGGCGTTTTCGTGGACCTCGCTTCGACCGCGGCTCCTGAAACAGAAACACAAACTGCTCTTTACCTCACAAGTCAATGTTACATCACATTGCTTTGCCGGCTCATTTTGCTTGATATTGGTGTGATTTGCTTGCAAGGAAGAGAAATATCCCAACGCTCTGAAGTGTGAAGAACAATTTGCACCGTTGCCATAGCAATTAACGATTCAAAACTGAATATTCTGTTTTTTGAATTTGTGAAAAGATGTCAAACTATTGAGTATTTATATCATAATAGTGCGTTGATTTATATTGTGCTTTTTGGACAAGGACAGTGCAGTAGTTGAGTGGTCTAAGTTCCAAATGACTAAATAGTAAAAATAACTCAAGTCACGTTGACAGTGGCTCAGTGGTTAGTGCACTCGCCTGCTAGAGTTGTCAAAAATGTGGTAAAATAGGTATTAAGTATCAAGTTTTTTCCTTAGCATTAAACTGGAGTTTGAAATGGTTGTATTCTGACAAAACTATCGCTCATAACAGATTTGTGCTATGCTGTCATGTCGAAATGTCCCCCCGAGGGTCCCTAACCCCCCTTGTTCACTACATAGTCCTGCACTCTTTAGCAGACTTTATCTTTCGTGATTCGAACACTTGGCTCACTACTTTCTCCTCGCCGCAGGTCATGTGACTCTGGCATCTTTGTAAAAAAATATTAGCTAAATTCTGTTACAAAATGTATTTCTGTATTAGGCCTAAATATTAGTCAGCCCTCTTTGACACGCACATATGTTTGGACTAATAATCATCATACAAGTTTTATTTAATAAGGTTCTCACGTTTAACAACAAACAGACTGGATTATTCAGTTTATTCAGCAGGAAACTATTGATCTTTTAACAGCTCAAGCTAAGGTAAGCGGCTAGCGCTAGCAACTTTACACCGCGTCACTGTATGCATTGTGTCTATACTGACCGGTCTAGTGACCTTTTCAAGGTGCATTGTGGGAAATTTTGAGTGCACTCCTTTTCACCTCTGGACATTCGGACCGCTAAAGTCTCTAAAGAGTTAGTGATATTGCTCTAAATAAAGTTTGATTCATTGATTGATATGTAGTGGTTGAAAGGGGCGCAAAAGAAGCTACTACCACCACCCGGTTTGGAGTGAATGAATAATGAGTGGTTAGAGGGTAGAAAATGTAGAGGTTAGTTTGTTTTTACCTATTATTATTCATCTAGACATGTATTTGTAGTGGTGTGAGGCTTCTCAGGTGTCGGGGGTCACTTACAGCATGTACTGTTGGCTGCAGGGTGGAGAGGGGGCCATGTCGGGGTCAGAGTTGAACCTCAGGCTGTGGCTCAGACTGGAGCAGCGCGGGAGAGGCATAGGGCCGGGACCTCCTGCCAGCTGCTGCAGGAGCGCACTGCCCCCCTCCTGAGGGCTGCTCCGCTGCGACAGGGGCGAGGTGTGTGTGCTGGGGCTCAGAGCGGCCTCAGTCTGGATACAGGCCAGCGGCTGGTGACGAGGAGAGGAGGAGGGTCTGCATACGACACTCAGCAACTCTGAAAAACCACATAAGACCACACCAGAGAAGATATTTAGTATAAATCAGGTCCAAACAAGAAGCTCTAAACAGGTCTTCCAGGTTTTCCAAGCAGGACAAGGACTGCGCTCATACTTGTCCTACTTTAGTCCTGGCTTAGTCCTGGTCTCGTCCAGTTTGTGGTTTTTGTGCCAATTTGACATGTAGATATCGACCAATATAGGTTTTGTCATGACTGATGTTAATATAAACGAATAATCCAGAGAAACCGATAGACGATGAGCTCTGTCGATATTTTTGTGTCGATTTTGAACATTTTCCCCAAATTATATATATACTTTGAATTTATTACAAACTCATCTACAGCCCCTTTTTTTTTTTTTACAACCATCTGGATAATAGTGTGGCCTCATTTTATGCTGTGCCGTTTTTGCACTAAATTGTTCAAATAAAGCTTCATGTGTATTCAGCTGCTTGGTTTAAACTAAATATTGGCCTTTTCTGGAGTTTTAAGGCCAAAAATCGGCACACCAAACAGTGCAAATATCTGCCAGATATATCGGCCAAACCTATTTGTCTAACTCTATTTTGATGTGGTGTTTATGTATGCAGTCTCGTACCACGTCAGAACTAAACCAACCAAACCAGATTACGCCTGCAAACCGTCGCAAAGCCATGAGCTTGTAGTTTGTGGTGCAGCCATGAACTATGCGCTCCAAAATTAGCTGAATTCCTCAGTTCAGTATTACAGTCAAGTCTCGCTGCACAAAAATAGTCAGTTTCTAAAAAAAAAAAAAAAACGTGTGACTGAGCTCACGCGCTTCTCTATGAGCTAAAAATAGAAGAGCAACGAGGAGCGGTGAAGATGGCACACCCTCGGCCGAATCCTACAAGGCCCAGAGCCACACAAACATCACATGGCTCAAATATTTGCATAAATATGATGGTACTTTTGCATGCTAATGGTACCATTTGCTTTTACAGACAACAGTGTAGATCCATCCACAGATTTTGACACTAATGCATAAGGTAAAATAGAGAATTAAGGCCTATTGTGCTGCTTCTAATATTAGCTGACCGGCCAATATTCCTGTTGAATCAGCATTAAGCATAATAGGGCTGTGAAATAGAATCTAGTTTAGAGATTAACCTCGGATTGTAACAATTTAATGACACTCGGTAAAGATTTCACCAAAAACAAACCAAAAAGCGACTGAATTGTATTGAAATTTGGGCCGCAGATGAGATCGACCAAAACAAACTTTGAATAGCCAATAAACACTGACACATCTTGAAATATAGAAACATTTGTTAGACTAAGTTTATTTTCTTTTTTAAAATATATATACAATTATCAGTGAGAGGTGTATTTTTAATTTCTATCGCCTATTATGGAGAAAAAAAATTTCCTTGGGTGTAACGTAGAGAGAGATTTGTTCCAAAGAAATTTGGCTCAGCTCTCATCGGTGGAACGAGGTTAGTAGGTCACTAAAACACATATTTTCACCATGACAAAGTCGAAGCACCAATCCATCTTTTCTCTTACCACACTTTAAGCATTGAGAATGTGTTATTTATTCTTCAAGTAAAAAAGCAGCACTAAATAAAAATGTTGTTTGTAAATAGCCTCCCTCGTAACAGCGCTGCAGGAGTATGAATAATACTTCAAATATAAATGTTTACTACATCGCAAGAAAGTAAATATGCCGCGCAATTTGGGGGGTTTTTCACTGTATTTTTTTTGCAATAAAAACACCTGTCATTGAGTAGATCCGAGATATATATGTTTAATACCATACTGTGAAACATTGCAGGCAGAGAAAAGACATCTCCATAGAAACAAGCAGCACTATTCACCAGAAAGGTTACATAGTACACCTTTAATACGCATGATTTGTCTTGTAATTTCAACTACTAACTACTAATAACAAATACGAAGGACATTTGTGTCGGTCTTTAGTTGTTTAGTCGGTTAATCAGGCGATGTTGTTGTAGTTAACCACAATTTGTATTTGTTGCCTATTTAATTTAGATTATAAGGATTTATATAGACAACAGCATAATCTAGAAGGAATGTAGTGAGTTAGCTGAAGATTTGGGAGTGAATCACGAGCTTAATCTGCCTATTGCACATAAATACACAGTTTACTAGTATTTTTCTGTGCAAATTGTACGGTCATAGTCATATTGATACTTAATTTTGACAGTTTTTAAATAGTGCCAAGCCCCGCCTCCTATGTTTAGTCGATCAAGAATGTCTTTAGTCAACGACACTTTCATTACTGTTTTCATTATTTGTTTTTGTTTCTTTTGTCGTGACATAAAACCTAAAAAAACAGAGCTTTGTAGTTGATAACCAGGAGTGTATTATTATCACCTTAACTTTAAAGTGTATTTTTGAGCGACAAAACACTCCAAATGAAATAAACGCTAATGCCATACTGCGGAACATTCTCCCTCTTTCCATACACTATGGGTGCGTTTACCTGGTGGACTGTTCTCGTCGACGCTGTGGCACATTGCGATGGTTTTGCCGTCCTTCACCGCTCCCAGCTCCACCACCGGGCTGCAGGGGCTCTTCTGTTCTTTGCTGCCCAGGACGGGGGGGCTTTCCTCTGGGGACGGACCCAGCGATGACCCCCCTTCCACATCCAGCGCCTGGAGCTTGAGCAGTGAACTTTGCAAACAGAAGCAGAACATGCCCGCAACACTGACCCAGAGATTAGCCAGCTCCCAAGTCGGTTCGACAGGACTTGAATGGAAGTCCGCTTGATGTTTAAAAAGAAAAGAGAAAAGTTTGTGCTTTTAAAGTGTCATTTCACTTGTTGGCCACTAGTTGCTGGCTCCAGGTATTTTTCATTCAAAAGAAGAGGTGTTTGCCTATGACAGCTATTTCAGACCAGTAGTTAATAAAAACCTTCTCAATTTCTGTCTCATTCCCTAAAAAAATCGTATTTCCATGTTGAATATTCTCAGTACATTTTCTACACAACTAGAATGTACTAAATATGTTTTTTATGCAAATTGTAGACTACTTTTTCAACGTAATTATAAATCTACTTGTACAGTTTTTTTATTTTTTTATTTCACATTTCTGTTACATATAGGCCAAAGTAGATTGTTGCTTTTATTAGTCCGCTATCCAATCACTGTTTGATCTGTAGATTTTGGATGCACATCACAGTATCGTGCAATGGGCAGCTGTATCTACAGACACACAGGATTAGATAAAGGAGCCTATTTTAACCAGTAATACGCAACCCACTGCTGACGTCAAGGTGGCTTTACCTACGTCCACGTTTTTAGCTCCAACGCCACATGTAGGCAGAGAAAAACACCGCAAAACACGACGACGAAGGAAAAAAGAAAAAAGTATCCTTCTCTAGATACAACAGTCCAAATGTCTTAGAACGACGCTAACGATGCCATCCGGTAAGTAGCCGTTCCGTCGCAGCCATGCCGTCTCCTTCTCCGATCGCCCGGACGGAGAAGCTCTTCGGATCGCGGTAGACTGTAATCCTTCAGTGCATCGCGAGTAATTTGGAGATGTTGGTGGTGGAAGGCACAAAATAAATTGATAAATGCCTCCGCGTACGCGTCTGGAGAGAGCGGCGAGCTGTGGCGGTGCTGATGCTGCGCGCGAGGATGGATGGAGAGGGTGTGTTTTGGCACGTCCCTGGTTTCGGCGGATTACTCATCGGGTCCTCGTGCAAAAGGGGGTGGGTGGAGGGGTGGGGGGCGTGTGTGGGTGAAAGAGAGAGAGAGAGAGAGAGGTATAGGCCTTTGCGCACACCGGGATGCTCCTCTCGCGCTATCTCTATTTCTCTCTCTCTCTTTTCCGTCGTGAGGTTTTTCCCGCATCACTGGGGGTGGGGCCGGTGCTGACGTCATCCGAATAGTGTGTCAGAGCTCATTCATAAAAAAAGAAGAAGAAGAAAAAAAAGATAGTATGGAATAGACTACGTGCTGGCGCTCACACAGACACAAGCCAGAACCAGAGCAACCCGTTCTGAACCCACCCTAAAGGCAACACGTTTCTCCTACCTTTTTACTCTGGCAAGGCATACATTTATTTGTAGAGAACAATTCAGGCAATTCAAAGTGCTTTACACAACAGGGGAAACGATATATATGTCTGCAATGTTGGGAGGGGAAGTAACTGAATATATGCACTGAAAATATGGAGCCGAATCAGAATACTACATTTGAGTAACCGTCATGAATTACTAAATGTTGTTTCTGTCTTAATCGAATTATTAAACATTTTATCTAATGCAACCTTATGTGAGTCA
The DNA here is from genome assembly GCA_015082035.1 of Chaenogobius annularis. Taxonomy (NCBI): domain Eukaryota; kingdom Metazoa; phylum Chordata; class Actinopteri; order Gobiiformes; family Gobiidae; genus Chaenogobius; species Chaenogobius annularis. Next base: position 71,306 of record BJKM01000502.1, on the reverse strand, counting down.
CTGTGGCACTTTGAGATGAGAAAAAATGCGTTCATGTTGGTCATATACTGTATGTATTAGCGATTAGCAATGTTCCAATGGGTTTGTGACCGCTAGGAACCAGTTAGTCAGTTAACCCAGGAGGTTAATGATTCCTCAGCTTTAACTTTGATAACATGATTAATGATTACAACTGGGGATGATAACTCAATACTTGTGAAAGTTTCTACACTGTGTTATATGTGAAAATATTTAGAAAAAAAATCTTAAGCTCAACTTCTTGTAGTCTACAGGCTTCCCAGTGAAATAAATCTTATTATTAGGCCCAAGCGCCACAACACTCAGTAATGCACTCCTCCACTCATGCACGTCCCGTGCATACTAATTAGTAGTAAGAAAATGTAACATTATCATCGTAAAAAGCCCGTGCAAAACTGTGCACTAAACGATTTCCTTGTGAATAATGGACATTTTGACATGGTGTTATGAATAATTGTTTCACACTTTTCCAGCATAACTCCCTCCAAACATGTGATTTTGTGGTTCTCCACTGAGATGCACACACATTTGCCCATTCTTCAATAGTCAAAATGAAATGAGCCTCTCTCTCCTGTATTGTACGTGTATATACACGACAGCCAAGTGTCACAGTCAGACAGTTGTTCAGGAATGTTGCTGTGCAGGTTTGGTTTAAAGACCAATTCACTTTGACATGAGTTTGACAGTGATTCGTTGACTCCCACTTACTGGTGCAGATGGGTGGAGTCAGTCTGCAGGCAGACCAGATAAAGTTTTGCAGAAGTCACGCTGACTGTCACCATTTGACACAGAGTGAAGACATGGCACCGGGAGCTCTGAGCGAGAAGTCAATAACCTGTGTGATCTGTCTGGATTTACTGACGGAGCCGGTGACTCTACCCTGTGGACACAGCTACTGCATGCACTGCATTAAAGACCACTGGGACAAACAGGTGATGTTCAGCTGCCCGCAGTGCAGACAGAGCTTTAATCCCAGGCCTGTCCTGGTGAAAAGCACAGTGTTAGCCAATCTAGTAGAGGAGCTGAAGAAGGAAGGACTCACAGCGCACCCTGATGACTGCTGTTACGCTGGCCCTGGAGATGTGAGCTGTGACGTGTGCTCTGGGAGGAAGCTGAAGGCCGTCAGCTCCTGTCTGCAGTGTCTGGTCTCTTACTGCGCGACCCACCTACAACCTCATTGTGATGTGGCAATGCTAAAGACACACCAGCTGGTGGTGCCATCTGACAAACTCCAAGAAAATATCTGCATGCAACATTACAAACTAATGGATATATTCTGCTGCACTGACCAGCAGATCATCTGCTACCTCTGCTCTGTGGACCAACACAAGGGCCACGACATGGTGATGGCCGCAGCAGAGAGAGCCCAGAGTAAGTCAGGGCTGCCGACCAGGAGGGCTCTGCTTCTCCAGAGCCTCCAGCACAAAGAGACAGATATGATGAGGCTCCAACAGGAGGCCCAGGACATAACCCGCTCTGCCCAGAGAGCAATGCAGCGCAGGGCAGACGTCTTCAGAGAGATAGCCCTTCTCCTGGAGATAAGGCGCTCTGAAGTGGAGCAGCAGATCCGGTCTGAGGAGACAACCCAACTAAGACGAGTCCAAGAGCTCCAGGACCAACTGCAGCAGAGCATCACTGATCTGAAGAGGAGAATCTCTGAGCTGGACACATTGCCCCTCACCCCAGATCATAACCAGTTCATACAGCTCTGTCCTTCACTATCCAAAAACACACTGACAGACTCAGCAAGGATTCAGACAAGGTTCCAGCTCTACTTTGAGGATGTGCTCAGTGGTGTTTCAGCGCTCAGGGACAAACTACAGCTCATCCTGAGTCAGTTTAAATTACCTCAACCTGAGCCTTTCTCCAGAGGGGACTTCCTAAGATGTTCATGTGAAGTCACTCTGGACTCAGACACAGCAAATCCTCAGCTGTATCCGTCTGAAGTAAACAGAAGAGCAACTTTTTTGAGAGAAGACCAGAGTTGTCCTGATCTGGTTTAGTGATTGGGTGCGGGTCCTGCTGTTTCTGGGAGATGGAGTGGGAGGGCTTGATACTCTTTTAGGTTTAACTCCGCGGAGTCCAAAGTCCCTGATCCAGAATCGGGATTCACCGGGACCACTACAGAGGGGCTCGTTTGTTTTACATTGTTAAAGATAGAACTGTCAATAACAAACACATTGAAATGACGTCTGGTTTAGCTGTTCTGAACATCTCGATTTGCCACTAAATGTTTCTACTGCTTTCGAATAACAACATGCCAGCTGGCGACAAGCCAATGGCGACAGACACAGCGACTTTTCTGCTTCGACGGAGACACTGCACTTTTCCTACTCTTAAAACACTTGTTCTTCTTCTGGTGTGAGAAGATATATTTTAAAGATACTAGTCTAAAGCAGGACTAATCAACTTCCAAACCAAAACTAGACCTGCACGACAATTTGTACTTTTGATGTTTTAATATTAACATTATTAAGTCCGGATTAGACGGAAGAAGACGGATGGACATTTATACGATATATACTTTTAACTGTTGGATTTTTAAAGATATTGGTTTGGAAATGTCATAATATTTTCTTTGTTTGAGATCATGTATTTTAGCATCGAACCAAGGCAAAAAATAATGAATAAACATTTTGTACATAGTGTTCTGGTTATTGATACCCCAGCAACACCAGATCATCATTCCTCCATGATTGACATGCAGTACTGCAAGTTTTGAAGTAGTAGCAGTAATGAACACACGTCATGTGCCTCTCAAAGTAGTTTTCTGTAACCATCATTTTACTTCTACTCAAGTAATATTTTGTTTAAAGTAACAGTGCAAAATATATTCACTTCAGTGTTCATTCTTTGGAAATAACAGAATCTGCGCATTATTTAATGTTTTGTCTGTCCAAACTATTAAATCATAACTTTAACTGTTACTCAGTACTCAAGTAGTAGTTTCTCCAAATGCTTTTGTACGCTTACTTGAGAAAATATTTGGCTCACTACTGTACTTTCCAGTAGCAAGAACTGTTGAATTAGAGTTTTAGCATTGAGTTGATTGTACACAGTGTTCGAGTAATTTTGGCAGATGATCAAGATCTTGGTGCTGCCAGTCCTGCACAAATATAACAGACATTTGCATGTGCAGGAATGCAGCGCTGCAAGTTATGGCTTAGTAATCAACACATGCCACTATTGTGTGGTTTGAAATAAATAGTACAACTTGAGTAATATTTAGTTTATGTAAAAAATCTTACTTGAGTATAGTAAGATTAAATAGGGTTCAATTGGGGTTAGGTTTTTTATAGTTTTTGTGTCTATTCTATCTTTGGAAATACCAGAACCTGTGCATTATTTGATCATTTGTCTGTCCAAACTCATAAAACGTGAATAATAATTCTTTAAATGCATTTTACGTTTAAACAGTTACTCAGTCAGTATAAGTAGTAGTTAAAATAATACTACTTCAGTCATTATTTGGGTCACTATTTTTATTTCTACTTGAGTAATATTATTTTTGAGTAACGTTACTCTTACTTAAACATAAAATTTGGCTCTTCCACCCACCTCTGATGATGTTATGATATTATTATTATTATTATTTAACTGCAACTATTCAACCACTCACTGCACTCTCACTTTCTGCACTACAACTGTAAATTTAACTGTAATTAACTGTAATTCTCGTGTACATAGTAATACCTATTTTTATTTTCATTTTATACTATAGTCATTTGAAATAGTTTCTTAATGCATGCCCTTTTGATTGAATATATGCTGTGTTTTATTATTGATCAGTGTTTTATGTTGCACCTTAAGGCCGAGACAAGTTCCTATGTTTGTGAATTTTGTTCATTGACAATGGCAATAAACCCCTTCTGATTCTGATTCTGATTCTGATTCTGAGGGATGTTATATTATACTGTCCATTAGGAGGCACTGTTGAGTTAGAGTGCTGCGTGTTGGTAATAACACTCTTTTGCAAAAATCCAGCACAGCAAGTTATGGCTTTGTAAAGAACACACATCCCATCACTTTGTCTGTACTTTTCAAGCTTCAAAAGTTTTCTCTTTAAATACATTTAGATTAGATTCTTTATTTCCATTGTTGTCTTCCATACTCACAGTAATCGAACAACTACAAGTCTATTTTCATTGACATAAACTTAGTCAAACTTTATTCATCCACAAGACACTTTCATTTTGAGATGGGACATTTTTGAATTTTTAAATTAAAATTGATTTCTTTTTTGTTTGGTGATTTAAAAAAACAAAAACAAAAATAATATTACATCCTAGTTTAAGTTGTTGCCAGTGACTATGAACATTTTTGCTAATGTAGAGCACCAAAATAAACAGGACGGACAGTTGTGGCAGGAGAGTTTTATTAACAGTCATGCCAATATAAAGCTATTTTGAACTGGAATCTCTTCAGCTACTGGAAGCCACTGTAAAATGTCAAATAACATCATCATAAACATTAAATAAAACTACAGAGAACTCACTGTACCTCAATTATATACAAATATTACCTTGTCACACAATACCCTCGTTGCAAAAAATAAACGTGTTGTCAGTTCATGCAGGAAAACACATCGCTGATCATTTTAGGCAATCACTATATATTTCTTGAATCAAAAAAAATGGAACAATATAATTCACATAAAAGCAGCAATCTGGGCGTCAATACAAAAAAATACACAAAAATAACAACATCATCGTCATCATCATCATCGCACTCCTTGAAATGCATTTGGCACAATTTCAATTTCACAATAAAACGTCTTGAAAAATGCAGCGGTTTTACAAAACTCATGCACGAGTATCAATACGCCATTTGTGTTCTGTGTGCCTGTGTGTGTGCGGGTGTGTGTGTGTGTGTGCAAAGTTGTGAGCGATATGTCTATAGGTTGTTGAACTATATACAAAAAAGAGGAAAGTCAATTTTTTTTGTTTGAAATTGTAATATTTTTTGTCTTTGGGTTAAAGCTTGATAGAGGCTTTGACAAGGCAGTGAGGTGACCCTGGATTTTGGGTTCCCATAAAACATAGTAATGTTCTTTTGACTAAAATGGTCAAAAAGATGATTTCGTTGATCGCGTATGGTGTTCTAATACACAATTTCTCCAATCTAGCCGCGCTTCGTCAAAAGGCAACGCACTTCCAAGCCAAACAAAGACGGATGTTTCAAACTGAGCCGGAGGATAGGTCAGAAATCTACGGTAAAGTTTTGCATTTTAACAATAAAAATGCAGATGTTTTATCCTGGTTTATGTTCAATATCTCTGTGACGACCGAGCCGAGCCACATGAACCAAAAACTGGCATGAAGTTCAAAGCCTTTTCAGTCAGCACAATTGAACAAAGGTGATGTTTTTAATTATAATTTTTTCTTAGAATAGCTTCATAACGTGGTGGCCTTACTCAGACACACAGACGTGACTTTGAGTTGAATGTGAAAAGTTTGTGGACCCAATCCGATCATCTGGTTCAACGTTCGTGGATTTTCTGTTTGTTTGTTTTGTTAGCTTTCCACAGAGATATATAAAAACCTGCCATCCGTTTGAATCATCATATTGAAACGCGTGAATGCAACCTATTGGTCTTGGTTTAAATCTGGAATAAAACCGATCAAACCAGGACTATATCAAGACTGGGAAGGACTAAACAAGACCTTAGACCAGGTTTATTCAAGTCTAAACCAACTAACAAACCTTACCATGCAATCTTATCAAACAATTTAAACTATTGTAAACTGATCTAAACAAGAACTAAACCAGGACTTAACTAAACAATGATCTACATTTGACTACTGGATCAATCTCAACAAGCTGAAAGTTTAATAACGCGAAGCATCCTCCTGGCTTGTACTATCTTCAAAAATGGAAATTATGCTCTCAGTTTTTGCTTCTTTTTTCAATTAAATTATGCTAAAAGTGTAAGATGGTGTTGCCATAAAGTCTTTCAAGGTTGCAGCTTAAGATAAGTACTTAAAAATATGATCTATTATCTGGAAGTAAGAAGAAGATGGAAGCTGTAGAAGTCTGAAAACCATTTGAAATCATTTTCTTTTTGATGCATTAATTTGGTTAAGGAGAAATAATCCTGTGGTTTTTGGCCAAGCAATATTAAAATAAATAAATAAATAAATAAAAACATTAAAAATCATAGTCCCAGCCCGAATTATCGTCCGGCGGTGGGTCGTCAGTGTCTTCAGGAAAACTGTCAAAGTTACTGGTGTCGATTGGAGATGAGACCTGCAAAATGGAAAATGGGAGTTCAATGTAGCACGGCCGCAAAGGGTATGTGTATGAGCAAATATAAGTAATAAACTTGCTTCAGACATCGTTCATTTTATTGCAATGTTTCATTTGATGATGCAAAAACAAAAAGAGACATAAATACATAGTACATAATTAAATGTCCACATAATGCAATATTAAAACATATATTATATTTTAAGGATTTATGTTTATGATTACCAGAGGTGGAGAGTACATTTCTCCTTTTGAATACCTTTTCTGACCTCATACTTAGTAACAATGCTCTTACTTGAGTAAAAACTTTGGTTACTCTTACTCTTTTACTCGTGACAAAAACATTAAATTATTCACTTCTTGCACTACTCCTTCAAATAGGGTTTAGGTTTTTTATTTCTTTGGAAAATACCAGAACCTGTGCATTGTTTAACGTTTTGTCTGTCCAAACTGCATTTTACTGCATTTTACTCAGTCAGTATAAGTAGTAGTTTCTCCAACTTGCACTCTTACTTGAGAAACCATTTGGGTCACTTGTAGTTGTACTACAGTAGAGAGTAGAGCTGTCACAATACCACATTTTAGTGTTAGAATTATTGTGAGAAAAAACACCACGATTGGCCAATTATTCACGATTACTAAGACCATGACCAAACAACAGTGAAATCTTTTTCTCTTCTCGTCAAGTTTGAGACCAGCGTTAAAAAAAACTACTTTCTAAATGAACAAAAACAGCTAGCTAAATCAAATATTGACATTTATATGTATTTTTGGACTAACATTTAATTCAAAAGACAACATGTTTCTTTTTAATTGTCATGATTATTATTTTTTAGTTCTTACATTCTTTTTGAAGTCACGTTACAACTGCATCTACTGTACCCACCTTAAATGTCTAAATACTGTTTTTTATTGACTATATGAATGTGCTTGTGCAGTCCAGTAGGAGGCACTGTGGGGTTACACATCTTGGTCTGTACTTACATTTCGCTGTATAGGCGGAGTTAGAGTTCCTTTCTTTAGACCTTCCCAGTTAAAACCTTCAAACCACCTTCAGAACACACAACAACACATGTTAAAATGTACAATAAATGAATAATAATAATGTTTTGTGTCATGTTGCAATTGTTTCTCTTTTTTCCATCTTACTTGTGCTTCTGGATGTCCTTCACACCATTTTTTAGGTTCCCAAGTCTTTCTATCGGATTGTCCCTGTGGAAAAATGTGATTTAGATGGAATAATTGTGTTTGTTTCATAGTGAGCAGTGGAGCTTTAGCGCCCCCTACCGGCAGAGCTTTTTGATGAGGCTGGCTGCATTCTTGGCGACCTTCTTTGGAAACTCAATCATGTCTATGCCTCTCAGAATCACATTGTAGGTTTTCATTGGGTCTGGGCCTGTGAATGGAGGACTGAAACAGAAAACATGGTCAGTAAATATTATAATAAAATACCTAAAGCTGTCAGAATTTTGGCCTACATTTTTTTATGAGAGTATGTATTATTAAACATACATTTTTCCCCTTTTAACCAAATCAGGTCTCTTTATTACCTAGTGTTTTTAATTTTTTTCAATTATTGTAATTATTCATTCATTATTAATTTTAATTACCGGTAACATATTTTTCATAGGGAACAATTAAAGAATATAATCAAAGCAATACATTTTTATGTCAACCATTTAGATTCACAATTCAACAGTGGGAATGCAAATACCAAAACTATGAATATTTTAAATTTTCACCGTGATTATGGATGATTCAACCACATCTGATTTTTTAAAATTATTTTAAAATTTACTACTCCAAAAATAATAAACAAATACAAATCAAGATGTTTCTTATGTTGCAAGTAAAATTGGCTTATTCATGTATTTGTATTTATTTATCTACGTAAATGATTTATTAGGGTTCGTTGGTTTCTTTGCTTTTTTTTTTTAACACATTTTCTATTTGCTTATTTTTTTTTTTTTTGCGCATTTCTTTACTGTAGAGTTGAGACCAGGTAAGTTTGTCAGTATCCAAATATTTATTTTCTTTTTTTCTTTTTGTGGTACCGTTGTGTTTACCTTCCGGTCAGCAGCTCATACATGAGGATTCCCAGGGACCAATAATCTGCGGAAACGTCATGGCCTTTGTTTAAGATGATTTCAGGAGCCACGTACTCCGGCGTCCCGCAGAAAGTCCACGTCTTTTTACAGTAACCGATCTTCTTCGCGAAACCAAAGTCCACCTTCAGACACAAAAACAAAACAATGACGGATTTTCACTTCTGATATAGTAGTATAGACAACTGGTTTTATTACTGTTTGATACATTTTTAAAAATATATAAATGTCTGCAAGTTAGACAAAAAAACGTACATATTTAGATAGAACAGCTTCCATCCCGAGGGGAATGTAATGGTATAATGTTATTTTTTTTATTATTTTTTTATGAATTCAATAGTTTTGACTGGATAAGATTTCATTGCTTAGATTGTTTCACTGGTTTCAAGTGAAGTGACTTTCTGACTGGATTTTATACTTTATACAATGGGCTAAGTCAAATTTTCTTAACCCAAAGGAAAATAATTTGGCTTGAAGTAAGAAATAACAGATCAGAAATGTTTTTAAACAAGTAAAAAACATGCAAGTAAATCAAATAAATAGATCTTAACTCTGAAATATTTATTAATATTCTGAAATCAAGACATTTTTTATTTTGAATTCATTTTTTGCTGTACTATAAAGAAACAGATTAATTTGCTAGACACACGTCCTTTGAAAACTAAAATAAAATGTGCTTACAAGTTTGGCGTATCCGCGACTGTCCAGGAGCAGGTTTTCTGGCTTCAGGTCTCTGTAGATGATGCCTTTTGCGTGGAGATAAGCGAACGCTTCGACCACGCAGCCAGTGTAAAACCTGGTCGTCGTATCATCAAATGAACCTCTGAAAGAAAGACACAGAGGCTTTTCACTCAATGGAACACAAATATACAAGCTTTAAATATACTGTCTTGGCCTCAACTTTACATATACAAATACATATCTAGTAGCTGAGGAATAAACCAGATCAAAACCAGGAATAATTAATTAGGAACTTAAAGGACAAATATTGTGCATCATTTGTATTGTTATTGACCTTTAAACATGCTCTTGAGTACTTTTACGTTGGTATTTCCTGCTTTAGATCTAAATAAAACAAGTTTTTACAAATAACAATATAACTGAGTAACTGAGCTGAGCTCCATCTACTGGCTGCAGACATGATTACACAACTTTAAAATTAACAGGAGTGTTTTTAATGGTCGGAGGTGAGAGGTCTTTTTAACCAAGATTCCTCAAACTAGCGTGAATGAAGTTAAATGCTACTCCAGGTCTATTTTTATGAGCAAACAATGCTAGAAGATGGTAAAAAGCTTTACATTATGTATCCTTTAAAATTTTAGGAAAAAATTATTAACTTGGATCAAATGAGAAATACACCAGCACTAGATATGGAATTAGTTAGGTCTAAAATAGAAACCCGTGTGGGTCCTGTGTGGTTTTTGTACAACTATTTGTATTACTATTTTGTACAATTATTTACAATAGTGTCATTTCAATAGCCAAGAATCCCAAATCTGAAAGGTTAAATTACCTGTCTCTGAGAATAGTCCACAGCTCTCCACCGAGGCAGGCCTCCATCAACATGTACAGGTATTTACTGTCTTTAAAAGACCGATACAACCTGAACACAACACAAAAACACACTCCAACTTAAGCAAAAGGTGTAATCAAACCCGGAATAATACAAATACATGCCATTTATGTAGGAACTTTCAAGACGCTTTACATTAGAGCTAAAAAAAAAGACGTATTTCCGAATATTTTTGTTTATTGCAGTATTTTCTGTGGCAATACTGTATATCGCACTTCACTTCACCGGTGGACTAGGACAGTGGCGCCAAGAGTTTTGCCCCTTTTTCGTAGTACATCCAGTTCAAATGGCAAAAACATGTTTTAAAAAAAAAAAAAAATGAGGCTACGATAAAAAAGATTTCCACATTAGGTTTTATAAATCACTACAGGATGCTAACAAGCTATATTTAAACTTGTTTAGAACTCAAATAGAAGTAAAAAAAAAAAAAAAATTGGACAAAATGATAAAGGGCAGACATCATACATTTAAGCTTATAGACAAAGACTGCAAGAAAACAGCATGATTTTATCTCTAAACAGTTAGTTTGGAATAGCAACAGCTCACATTGTATTACAACCCAAAAAGACGGCCACCCACGAAAAGTAAAGTTGTTTTTTTGTTTGTTTTTTAAGCCCTGCTGCAAAAATCTTTTGACAAAGCCCCTGTTCTAAGCATTTATTTTCTAACCATTTCATAAACAATTTGTTGCCCTCCCTTATTTGTCTGTGGCTGTTTCTGTATGTACCTCCTAAAATAAGCAAATTATTTCAACATTATTGTTTTTCTGAAGAGCTGAGCAATAAAAATAAAAGCGAGATCCTGATTCTAGAGACAACATGCTATATTTCTTCAATGCAGCTCTGAAACAACACTTTTCCACATCATCTGCTCCTCTTGTTCCGCCTCTGTCATGCTGGGAGTGAGTGACAGCTGGATTCAACCAATCACAGTGAAGAATGGACTCTCAGAAGCAGCAGATGGCTTTAGTTGCGCCTTAATGGTTTACATAAATATACTAACGTGCATGTAATACCCTACCTGACCACAAAGTCGCAGTGGGCGTCGGCCATGATGTGTTTCTCCGCTCGGATGTGCTCCTGTTGTCGCGTGTCGACAATGTGCCGTTTCTTCAGGATTTTCATGGCGAACGTTTTTGCCTCTTCACTTTTGAGCTGCACCTAAAAAAAGATCAGATTTTTGTTGTTTAATGTATAAAATAAAACACTGACGGAGTTTGGAAAGTAAAAGATCGGTAAAATTCAGGACAGGTTCTCAGCAGGGTCTCCATAAACTGTATGTGAAAATGTTTTGGGCTGCAAGATATGATTTACAATTAAAAATGTAAATCCCAAAGCAAAGGAATAATGTGCTTTACTGAAAATAAAAACTTCTATCGTGAAATAAACAAATATAAATATTTATTTAAATGCAAGTGCCAAAAACAGTTCTTGTATTAGCTGTCTATGGCTCTGCGTGTTTAACAAAAATGTTTTCTAACACATTTTCTGTATTAAAAGGCATACAATAAACACTTTCTAAGATATAGCCGTGGCTTTTTAAAAAAAATTCCATTTTGCTTTTTTACTAAACAAAGTGACAAAACATTCCCAAGTGTTCAAAATAACAGGTACGTTCCCAAACACATCTGTTAATCGTGCAGAGTAAAAATCATCTGATGAACACTTTCTAAAGGGATCGTAAATAACACCGATCCAACTGATCCAAACGTACCATAAACACTTTTATTTATAGGTGTTTTACAACTTGAGACACCAACACTCGACTCCTGGGATGGCCTCTGTCAGCCTTCAACTTGAACTTGAAGACATTTTACTTTCTAATTAATTATGTGCTTGATAACATTTACAGGTCACATTTGGCAAATAAAAAGACTGGAATTGAGCGAGGTGAAGTGACAAAAAATGGATTTGCTGACTTTTTGACTTTTTTTTATATTGTTATAATTATTTGATTATTTTGTTACATTTAAAGTAAATTAAATGGCTTTCTACATACATTTTCTGAGCATAAACAATGTAGACATTAATTCAGTGTCGTTAAACACAAAACAATAATTAAATGTCTTTTAGTGGTCGATTATTTTTCAATTAGTCGACTTGTCAAATGATTAGTTCTAATTTGTCTTTTAATTGAGATTTTTTAATACATTATCAACCAAATAAAGGTATAAATATGTGACTGAAGGCTTTTAGTTTGAGAATATTTACAAATAAAGAGTATTATTTATGAAAATCAAAAATTGTCTAATCTTTTTGGACATTATGATTTGATAATGCCGCTGTCTTCATTATAATACATAAAGTTTGACTGTATGTGTATTCAAGTCTGCACAGTCCAATTACATTGATCAAAATACGCCTAGGATTACTGTTTATAGTGGACTAGTCACGATTAGTCTATTTATTCTTCCCAAAATGACCACTGACAATCAGAAATGACAGAATCTTGATCAAAATTCGATAAATTGCACAGCCCTCGCTCACAGTTCGTACATTACTTTAAAAAATACTTGTAATAAAACGCCCTTGAGCAGCTTACTGGAGCAAAAGTATCCTGTTCCTTCTGCTGGTTACGTAGGACCATATCTGTGAGGTGGTAGGTCAGATTTTTCAGAGGTGAAGTTTCTATGAGTGGCAGATTATAAATATCCCCAGGGCATGACGGGAGATCCTGAGCGGGGATTCCTTCCTGTTTTTGGGCAAACCCTTTCGAGGGCTTCTCCAGTGGCCTTTAGTGAACCCAAGTCGCCTCTGCGGCAAAGAAACCTGAACCTGCACCGCAATGCACCAAGCTCTACCTCTAGTGACGATGCCATTCACATGTTTTACCATTACTGCCAATTAGCGGTAGGAAATATATCGGAATTAGATAATAATCTGAATGTTGTTTTGAAGATAAATTTGAATGTTGAGTGTATCGTTTGTAGTGGAAAATGCTGCGAAAAGAGCTGAAAATGTAAAAGAAATAATGTTGTAAACTTCAAAATAAGGGTATAATGTGATTAGTACTACACTTTTGTGATTAATATTAAAGATATTTCACATTTGTCTGATAATCAAACCTCCACTAACATGTTTAAAGACATTGTTTAACTGTATTTCTGTTGGGTTTACATCCAGTAATATCGTCTTACTATCGTTATCGAGATCATTTAAAAAAATATCGAAACTTGTCAAGATCGCCCAAACCTACCGCCAATCCATGGGCTTCAGAGAGATGAGAAATAGCACCGTTGCCACAGCAATCAACAACCCAAAATAAAATACTATGGCACCAATAAACAGGAAGCTGAATCCCATGAATATTGATCGTTATTTTTTGTTTTGTTTTTCGTTTGTTGGGTCACTAAAGGTGCGCTATGTACTGCCATTTTACTGTTGGAGGGTCAGTCACCTGCCTGTTTCCATGGAGACGCTTATTGCTTTGCCATAAATATTGGCATTAACCTTCTCCATCTTACGTCTATTCTATTACAGGTGTTTTCATTGCCCGAAAATACCTTAAAAAACAGCCTCGCCTCGCCTCGCCTCAGATCTGACCTGTAACTTGACCTGGAGGTGTTTACTGCTCGTCTCCGTGGCGATAGTACATATGTTTAATGCCATACAGTGGAAAGAAATAACATTGTATAGAAACTCATGCAATTCCATTTATTTCTTTTCACAAAAATGTATCACAGAAAGTTGAGTTTAGTCTCCTCTTGTTTGTTTCGAGGCTGCAATAATTATTTTTAAAAAGGTTACTGCACGCTCGTTAAAATCCAACCGGACTAAGAACCAGCTGTAAATTTGGTCTCTGTGTGAAATGAGAGGAGGGACTCGGTTGGTCGAGGAGTGGCCAGTACGGAAAACCACGGCTCGGTCACCGCGAGTCCCTCCAGACCGGGGTCACATGATCACGCCCCGTTTTGAGTTCCAGATCAAATACTTTACTGGAAACTTACTCCAAATAGCCTCCAGACACAGACACCGCGGGACAGGATGTTCAGCAGATTCAGAGATAGAGTTATAAGATCAAGTATACATATTTTTCTGTTCTCAAAAAGTAGGCTACGGGAGGAAACTACTACTACAACAATCGCTACAATTACTACTACTAGGGATATATATTTAAACGATATTAGGTCAATCACACAAAAATGTATTAAAACATGTCTTAGTTGAGGCTTAGTTGACAATTAAATTGTCGGTAAAATGTATCACATAAGTGCAAAAAAAACACGACATAAATTTTTTCATTGTCTTTTTAATCAGCTCTTTAAGTAGCTTTTTTAATCAATATTGAAATTATTGCATATCTTCAAAACAACATTCAGTACTTTTTTACAACTTACTACTCTGTCCTTGAGTTCTCTGTGTGAGCTGATTTACCTGTGTCTGCCCGTTCCTCTGTTGTACTTAGCGAATGAGCAAGAGAGAAAGGTTCCTGTTAGAGCGCCCCTAGAGGCCATTGACTTGTAAAAATCTATAAATTAGCTGCATCGTTGTATAGGCCGCAGGGTTCAAAGCGTGTGAAAAAGGTAGCAGCTTATAGACTTTCACAGTACTTCCATCAGTTCGATTGTCAGGGTCACTATGTTTACTGGCACTTGTTCTTTGATTACACATTTAGGAAACATTTACTCACAAGAATTTTCAGATTAGACCTAAATTGCATTTCAATGTATCGCGAGCATCTTTGTGCCAATATTGTGTAATGCTGAATTCAAAGTCAGACATTTAATTTTGTTTTGCCCCAGGAAATGCAGCTCTCATCTTAACAAATGAGACCGCTGTGTGCTGTCTAATCATATTTTTAATCAACCGTGAACCAGGAAGTAGCAGTGGTGCACAATTAGCATGCTAGCATTTTAAGACAGTAAAAACTTGCCTTTAATATATTAGAAAGTTAGAAATAATTCTAGTAAAAACTGCGTTCAGGGTCAAATGACTCCTTGTGCTCTGATGCGTGCTGTGATGTCATTGACTGTTACCAGTTCAACTCGTCCGAATCCTCCGACTCCCAACGTGTCGATGATGTTGAAGTCTGTGAGCTTCAGGCTGGAGAAGAAGGCGTTTTCTGCTTCGTATCTACAGATAAAAACAGTACATTATTACATATAAAGAAATCCACAATGAGTCGATGTGTAAAAACATTTAACAGTGTAGATCTGCAAAATGTTCTACATTTTAGATGTAAGACCGCCAACAAGCTGCACTGGGTTGTGTGAAGAAATCACATTTGGCCAAGGGCCTGTCTAATCATATATACTATATATGTATCAAACATGGAGCGGACAATAAAGGTTTACGTTGATGAACACAATTAATATTTATTACACAAAATACTTAAGCAAAAATAATGTTGCAGGGAATCTATTACAAGTCCAACCAACTTTAAACGTTAATTTAGAACCTGTAAGAAAATGTCTTGCATAACCAATCTACTTTTCTCATATTTAAGGACATATTATATCAAAGTATAAATGGGGACAATGAAAAATGTACTTTTACCAGCTTTATGTTGTGACAGTTCCTTTTTTGTTCATTTACTCAAAGTTGTATTTCGATTGATTGTAAGTTTGTATTGTACTGCATTCAACGTTTGAGTGCTCACCACTCTCTGTCCACTGCGATGTTCTTGTAAATTAGACTCCGGGTCATACATGTACAAGGTTAAAAAATGTCACGTAGGGCTGCAACTAATGATTATTTTAACAGTCGACTAGTCAGTAATATTTTAGTCAAGACAAGTCAAACAGTTATTTGTATTGAACATTGAGACTTTAACCCAATAAAGGTTGAAATGTGACTGAAGGCCCCGCGACCCGGCCCCCGGATATGCGGCAGAAGATGGATGGACGGATAGATCAATATTGTGGTTTACATTGAGCAAACTTGAAATGACTATCTACTTAATTTGTTATAGTTCAATACTAAATACACCTGAAAAAGGCATAATGCGTCTCCTTTAAGCTTGAACGGGTCAAACCTGGAGCATTTGACGACATGGAAGAATGGGAACTTCTTGGAGGTGTGAATGGAGTAGGACACAATGGGGAGGGGGGCCGGAAGGCTGGTGAGGCGCTCCCTCTGCCTCCGCACTGTCGGGATGGGGAACAGCTCCCTCATCACTGCGTGCTCAAGCCAAGACAACCAAAAATGTCAACTCTTCAGTCCAAAAAATATATGTAGCAATGGTGCTCCAGTGCTTTGTCAGTCCAATTTACAAAAAAAAATCTACTTCACAGTCCGAAACAGACACAAATATATATGTAAATGGTGTTCAGAAGCTTTTCAGCCCCAATTACAAGATGAAAAAATGCAATAACAAACGAGTTTTTTGTGGTTCAAGATCAAAGTTAGCTGCTGAATCCACAAAATGTACAGTTTTCAAATATTTGTGTTCAATATATAGATCTAATTGTTCAATATTAGATAGTTTTGACCAAAAAAAAGGCTCTTTTTTTTTATTCTTCAATGATTTCAGTCCAATATGTCACCGTATAATAGGTGATTTAGGTGAATAGGTGAAGAATATGCCCACAAATGACTTAAAAGCTGGAAAAAAAAGAAGCTTTTATTGTTAAAAAGTTACTACTCTGAAAATGCCACACTATGTTATGAGGTAATTTCAAATGGGAAAAAAAATAACAGGTAAAAAAAAAGGATGATATTTAATCCAGGAATGTTAGAACATTTATAAAACTAAAAAAATATTCACTTTTCTTGGTCTCTTTTTGATCCAGTGAAGAAGAAGAAAAAAGGGGGAAAAAATTACTGAAAAATATAAATGTTTAGGAAAATGTCCGACACAATGTTCGCAACAGGGCAGTCTCGAAAGAAGAGGTGAATTTCCAGTTTACATGATGAAATTTGGCGCGATCAGGCCAATGGTTACTACGGCGACGGTGAGACAAGGTATTTGCCAGATCCTCCAGCTGTGTGTGCATCAAGTTTGAAATAAAATCCACAATATTTGAATCAAAAGGTCGCTTGAAGAAGAGATTTACGCTTCAAAGACAAAACGATGTCATCCAAAATTGCCTCGGGACTTGAGTTCTGTCTTGTCTGCGTGCGATACAGATGAGGCAATGCCAAACTGGGGGGTGGACGTGGAGGGACAGTAAGCATGTATTTTTAGATGCTGGACACATTGCTGAAAGGTTACTCCAGTAAAAGGCAGTTCTTGACACCTGAGAACTGTATCGCTCCAGCTGGATCAGAACTTTATCAATGTTTACCACTGCTTTGGTGACGGAGGAGCCGCATTAAACACATTTTACAGATGTGGTAGCAGTAGTAGTTGTAAGATGAGTTAGTAGTATGTTTGTAGCCATAGCAGTCATAGTAAATATGATATATTGCTTAACTTCTTATCGAGAGCGCTGATTTTCCCAAAAACGCCTGACAATTCAAACTGAAGCTGTTCCTTAAGAAGGCGTATTAGGGCCACTTGTAGATGAAGGGGGGGGAAACTATGGCATATTTTACACTTTTAACAAGCAAATCTGCAGTAAAAAAGTTGCAAATTTGTGAGATTTTAAACATGCACATTTGCCCCCCCCAGAAAATAATAATAATCATTTGCCAGAAAATGTCAGATTTGCTAGAATGAAGTACTAAGTGGATTGGAGTGAGTTGGTTCGTTTTGGATGGCACTTAGAGGAGGAATAATGACTTTGGTGACTTTTACCTTGGATAAAATCCAAGTGTATAGTTTATAACTGAAGTTTGGTGCGAGGCGCTGGCTCTACACTTGGATCTAAACTGGGACCAACAAATGTGAACACACTGTAGCTCTAGGGCCATTTCCAAACTGCGTCCGCTGTTGTGCGGACATTTGACTGTAAATGCACTGTATCGCACCAAAAACAAGATACTGCCCCCAAATACACACACACACACACACACACACACACACAACAGCCTTTAGCCCAATGTATAATAATGTGATAGTCCAATACGACAGACTGATGAGGACTATTTCCTTCTCCATCCATAAACATCAGCTGCACTGGGCTGAGGGATCTCGAATTATATAAAAAAGAAGCAAATATGTATGAAAAGTAGCACATTTGAATGTTTAAAATGTCCTAAATGCGCGTGATTTTTCCTAGCAAACCTCAAAAAGAAGAAATGTTGCTTTAAATATTGTAAATAAAAAATATGTTGCGGTTTTGAGCAGGAAGTCAATAATCCCATTTATATTAAAATGATAAATACTGCAGTTAACAGTAATCAAAATGTTATTCTATACAAATGTATAAGAGACAGTTTAAGACAAAATAGTATAATATATCTTCTTTCATTTCTGCCCTGTGCAATGTTTAATGACACGGAGGAGACGGACCACACGATACTGCCGGGATATTGGGTCAGGCTTAAATTTAGCGTTGTCGTGGGTGATGTATGTGCACGTTTAGAAAGTGACCACTGAAGTCAAATACCTCTTATGGTATACATGCCGTGTGCGAGCCTTCCCACAGGTTTACACACGCGCACTGTGCGGCGGCGCGGACATAGAGATTAAAGGGGACGTATTCGGCTGAATTAACTAATTAATGCGCTTTTAACCTCGTCACAACACTGTTTCCTCATCAGGATTCCTGCATGTTTGAGTAACTGAAGCTCGTGTGCTCATACAATCACTGTTTTCACCTACCCCCTATCAACGCCTATAATGTACTTAGTTGAGATTATTTACCAAAGGGTGACTCATGTAAGGGTTTTAAAATGTCACGTAGCCACTTTTCAAAAATAAAAACATGTAAAACACAATCTGCTGCTTGTGACGGCGAAATGTCACTGTGAAGAATCAATGGACCTGTTTCTATCATATAGCAATTTTAGATCAATATTGGGGTTTACAATGAACAAACTATTGTAGTAGTTTAATACTAAGAGCATGAAAAAGCAAAAATGTCTCCTTGAAAGATGAACAGCATAAGAAAGGGAGATAATCCCTAACTGGTATTAAAATAACAATTTTGAAAAATACCAGTACAGTTAAACAACATAAGATAACATATAACTTTAGAAAGATCAATAAAAGACTGTTTCAGGTCCAAATTAGTTTGGGATTAATTATCAGACAAATGTGAAATGTTTGTACAATTATTCAGAAATATCACATTATACCTATTTTTTTAAGTTTTCAACAGTGTATACATTTATTTTATTTTTACTATAGGCACAATATAAAAAAGTGTGTATGCAACAAACCTGATGATATTATCCATAATTTGATATATTACCCACCTTTACCTGTACTCTGCATCATAAATCGGATCTACATATGTGTTTTCTGTTGTGTTTAGCCCAAGCCTTAATAAATAATGATGGTCCTCTTCATTGTGCCGATGACGACTTCAGGCATAAAACACACAAAACGATATCGTGTTTATTTGAACCTTCACAAATGCACACTCTGCGTATTAAAGGTTGTTTTAGCTTCCGTACAGCTAATCTATTCTGGTTAAAGACACTATTCTTGGGGTGATTAAGACCTGTTTAGTCCGGACACAAGCTACTGTTTCAAATACTGGAGCCCCCCCATTTCATTTGGATCCACTGTCTCAAATAACATTTCAATAACCCTGGTATATTTGGCTGCATCACGTCAGATGGACACGTGCGACCACTTCGGCCCAGTCAGCTTTGCTATTAATGTGAGCAGAACATGTCTGAAGAGGTTACATTAGATTTAAATAGGGTCTGGATGGTGAAAGAAGTATTTTCCAGTGAGTCAGGGCGACTTCCTGTACTTGCTCATTTAAAAGATACAGTATTTAGAGTGACTCGAGTTCAGATGTTCTCCCTGACGCTGTCCCGGGAGTTTCCTTCGAGCGCTCCGGTTTCCTAAACTCGATACGTGTACCACTCTTGAGTCGACTTCAACACGTTATCAATCTGAGGTCTCTCACGCAGAAAGTGATCGGGAAAAGCAAGAGCGTTCTGTTGAATGGTTCCAGCTGACTGATAGAAGCGTCGCAACAAGCAGAAAAAATCGAACTTTTGCTAAATCCAGATGAGGAAAAAAATAAATTAAATTAAATTTTAAAAAGCCAAGAAATCGTCTCCTTTTGCCAGGTTAAGCAAAGTAAGAGTACATTTAAATTGACAAAAGGTTCAGGTCCTACTACTGTATGTTCAGTCACTCAAGTACATCTATTTCAAACTGTTTTATCTTTGTCATTGGTCATTTCAACTTGTAAGTTTTGACCTTGAGAGTGTGAATGAACTTGTTTGTTTTGACAGATGGAAATGTAATAATAGTTTCGCCGTTACAAGTCCCATGAGCGGAGTCCTTTGCGCTCGTATTACAGATTGACCTTACGTAAGGGGGAGTCCGATTCAGCTGCAAGCACGCCGTAAACACCGGGCGCCGCGACGGAGAAGACACCGGTAAATGTCCACAGGCTTTACGTACTGGAAATGTCAACAGTTTTTGATGGCACAGAAATGCATGACGTATGATGGAGTATGTGTACACAATGTTTAACACATTTTACGATGCATGAATGTGGTGTGTGTGTGTGTGTGTGCGTGTGCGTATGAATGAATGATTGGTGCTTCACTAAGCCAGAGCAGCTGTCACGTCAAATGAATAATACAATGCAAAACGCCTTTGAGTGTCCACCTGTTTGGTTTCAGATGACTTTACGTTCTATGGGACAATCACATTTAATGCAGATGGCGGGAAGTTAGAATAAATATTGTTAAAATGCTGATTTGAGTTTAAATAAAGCACGTTCTAGGGTCTAATCACAAGCTACGTTAACACTGAAGGTCTTGATGCTTGATTGTTTTGTTTTTTTCCCTCATATCGGATATTTTTTTGCAATAAAATGTGACTAAGATCAGTTGTCGTGTGCGAAACCCAACAGCCCTGAAGTGATCCGACATAAATACTGTTGAATTGTTGAATTAGATTAAGCTAAATACCCCGCTGCATATGATATTTCGGACATACTTAGCCTTCAGTTCAGCGTCCTCGTATCCTTTATTGGAGACATCGTCCAGTCCACCGATCAGATGTTTGAACGCGCTGAAGTAGAACAAACAAAGTTACAATGAGTCTTAATATTGCAAAACTTGATGGAAAACACTTTAACAGTTTAAAACTTAACAATAGTGGTTAAATCTATTTGTATCTGTGCTCAAAAAAATAGTGTACGTAGCAATAACAGAAAAGAAAATGTAAGCAAAATGATGGATGAATTTATGGATTATTAAAGCCTCCATATTACATACAATTGTTCATGTTTTCTTAGTGAAGAAGTTATAGATAATTTGGTTGCAATAATAGCTTTGACCAATAGGTGGCAACAAACTCCCTGAAATGGCACCACAGATTGCTTGATTGTTATCTGATCTAATCAATGTTGTACTGCCATTTATGATTTATTTTTAGTTATTTTATCTATATTTAGGATCTTAAGCAAATGAAAATCAGTTGCGCTACATTTTTTGCTCCAATAGTTATGAACAAGGGGATAACACCGATTCACCATGGCATCAGGAAGAAAGAACACTTTGGCCTCTTGAGTTGTGTTCAAAAAGAAAAAATGCAAGTGAAAATATCTGGCATATTGGGTTCATTATGTAAGGAAAAACTGTGAACTGGCAAAGCATTTCTACATGGTGACAACATACTTTAACTTGTACTTGTTACATGAGTAAATGTTTTGATAACTAACTAAAGACTCATAAAGGCAAAAGCTTCATTTTGGCTTTTTAATAAATTACGCTTATTTGTGTTAGTTGCACCTTACATTCAGATCTGATTTTGTTTTTCAAAACGATGTGGTTGATTCTTTGGAAAGACTGTTTCAATTCCATCAACTGTAACTCTGATCAGATGTTTCACTTATTAATGTCTTACACAATACTTTATTTATTGTGTACTTCATTTATTTGTCTTATATTTATTGAAGTAAAGTTGTTTTTATTGCTCTAAAATACATACAAAAAAAAACATTGTCTCAGTAATCGGGCCGGGTGGAATCACCTGCTCGTCTCCATGAGCACTGGTGTAGCCACAGGTGTGACAGACTGTGCCAGTGTGCCAAACAGGGAGCTGGCACACCCAAAAATATGACTTCTTTTTAAATAGGCCAGCATATTTACAAGGGCACCAGCGGGAGTTGTCTTTTGCACAGTCGTGCATACTTGTGACATGTCTCATCTGTACTTTCCCCTCGAGCGCCCTCCGCTCTGTCTCTCCCGTCTGTCCTGACGTACAGGCTTCTCAGGGTCTCATTTAAGGCAGTTTTCTCTCTTTTCTCTCACATCTTCCTTCTCTGATTATCACTGCAGTTCATTTACTGTCCCGAAAAGCATTCCAATCTCACGGTTTGGTGAACAATTTAATATCATCTACTAACGTTATGTTTCGGATTTCCTGCTTTTGTTTTGTGCCCAAAGGTGTAGGCTATGAAACCATTTCATAATGTGGTGTCAGAAAAATCTGCCCTTGCCCTCTTAGTGACTGAGATGAGTAACAGGCCAGCGCTGGGCTGAGAGGGAGAGAGGAGGGTGAAAGACTTAACTATATACTGAATGCGCTCACTTTTAGAGACTTTTCGACTTGTTATCGCGGCACCAACAGGTGACTGGTGTCTGGGGGGAGACAGCGAATGGGGCACGCCGTTGCTCTTTGAACATGCACATTTGAGTCAAACAAACCTGCTCCTTTACAAATCAGCTGTGCTCGGAGTGGAAAGAGTCGCGCTGTGCCCAAGATGCAAGTGCCAAGAGCGCAGAATGACATGAGGAGCGGCCGGCCCCTTTGTCCCACTCACACGCTGCATACAGCGAGGAATCAATGACAGCAGGAACAATTCCACAGAGATGATACGAAGCCTGAACCTTTCCTTTTTTTAAAGTCTGACTCATTTTTTAGTTGTTAAAATGCATAGCCCAAACACTTTGCTCACAATATTTCAATTGCATTCATGTCATTGTAAAACGTTCGGGGGTCCTACAGTAACTAAAGTTTGAGCCTTTAGTGTTGTAGTCTGGACTCTGAAGACTTTTCCCATAAGTGTGAGGCTCAGCTCACAGACAGGGGGCGCTCTAGCTGAGAGCAGGGGTGGAGCACATGGAGGCAGCAGAGGGAAGGGGCTCCAGGACCACGTGCTCCACACGCCTGCAGTTGTGTGCCCAGCTGATAGAATCACAAGTAAAGCCTTGAGAGAGTTGCATTTATTCAGCTGAAATACACAAGAGGAACATTCTAGGCAAGACAAATAAGACCAGTTTTGTCTGGGCGTGGTCTACTGCATCAATTCACTTTGGACCGACTCGGGCCCCTTCTGGCGTCTGCGTTTCCATGGCAAGGGTCAACTCGCAGGGTCTGCTACTTGAGCAGCTGACGTCATCCAAACATAACAAATGTTTTCTGAATGTTTTCTAATGACAGACCCTCCACCAGAAAAGTTACATTGTGAACCTTTAAGATGCATTTTGGATTGCTTATTATTAAAAACGGATCTTTCTGTCTGAACTGGATTTTCCTGGTGAAATAATGGTGAAATAGGGAAATGTGTCTTACTCTCTATCGATGACCAGACAGGTGACAGAGTCCACCGCGACCACATTGGCTGTTCTGACGTCCTCACTGTGGGAAAAACACAAAAAAAGTGTCACCCACAGAACATGTCCCAGCCCGAAAATGTCCCATTCTGAATTTAGACACTAGTTCCTTGAAACTGTCAACACAACTGTCTTATTATCCACAGCGGAAAAAGGTGAAGGCAGTTTGAAGCAGAGACCGAAAACTTTATTCAAGTCGGTAAATTGTGAATATCAGTCAGAATATTCTACCTTGATGTGTCGACGTGAAGTGTTATTATTAAAATGTCCGATTTTATTTAATTTTTTGTTTGCTCTTTACGTTGTCTATCTTGATGTTGTGTTTTTTGAGCTACCATGCATCAAGTTTGTCAATAATTCTTTCACCATTATTGCTTGATTGTTCCCTTGAATTGAGTTGGAAACACATTTTGAATTTTTTGGGGACACAGCAACTAGTAACGTAACACTAACCATGAAATCGCTTGCAAACAACATGAAATATGAATAGCGTTTTGAGCCCTGCATTTGAGTTGAAATCCACCTGTGGATTTGAGCCATGAAACGAAGACATTGCAGCATTGAGGTTTGAGCTGAAGCCAAGGTGAAGCACCCAAAACAAGCATAAAGACTGCCCCTGACCCGATTTGAGCCATTCTGTAAAAAAAAAAGAGCAGAGGGCAGTGCTCGTTACATATTTGTGGAAAGAAAAGAACTGTGCTTCTTCGAGGTTAAATACGTGCTCAAAAGAAACTCAGAGTGTGTTTTGAAATGGAAACTCCAAGGCTTAAAGTGCATATGACAGGTTTTTAGGATTTTGTTGCAACTATAAATCATAGTTTTCAAGTAGCGGTTGTAAGTTAAGTTAGTTTTATTTATTTGAGACAGTGACAGTGCAACAATATACATTAACCTTATCAGGGGAGATGAGTTTGTGAAGAAAAATCTGTTGAAAACTAAAGGAAGTATACAAAGAGATGTTTAATTTACGATCGGTAAGTCAAATTAAGAACCTAAACATGGCTTAACTGGGATAAAATCTGCAACGTTTTCAGCAAAATATTAAATATACTTGTTGAAAGTAAAATGCGTTGTTTTTTTCCATGAGATGAAGTCAAATTCCGTTTTGCTCTAGTACAGATATATTGTAAAAGAAGCTATTTCGGGTTCAAATGAGACCGCTGTGTGCTGTCTGCATCCAATTATAGAGCGTTCTATTCTCCGCGAAGCAGGAAGTGCGCTGCTAGCATGCTACAGTGTGTTAGCTTTACCGTGACGATGAACTTTGGACGCTCATACACGCATCACATTGAATAATAATAAGTCGGATGCTTGGAATGTGTTAGGGAGAAGAGAGCGAGAAAAAAAAAGGTACAGCAACTCTAAAGCTCCAAAAAGTGAATCTCGCAGTCATAATTTTGAGCTAGAAAACCGTTTCTTTCTCCAACAAAACCGACCTGTCCCCTGTCGTATCCGTCTATTTTGAAAGCCTCCGCAGAAAATCAATGGGTGTGAGTCCTGTCTGCCGCGGCTGTATACGGTGGCAGAGGGGCACTTTATTTATACGGGGGATGCTACAGGCGCGGACAGCGGCCGATCCCTGGAGACGCGCTTCTCACTCCCAACACCTTCACATCTCACTCCTCCGCCCACAGAGCGCGAGGAGAAGGGGACAAGACGTACTGCTCCTGGATCGATCTCTGACGGAGGGGCTCGCCACACGTGACAATTGCGGGCAGACCTGGAAATAGTACGGAGAATTGTAGTTTTAATATTTTTAGAAAGAGATCCATTTCAGCTAGGAAAAGGATCTCGCACGCTATGGCATCGTCGAAGCTGATTTACAAACCGTGAAAGGAGGAAGTTGGCAGTTTGAACTTGAATCCATCCCTAACACGTAACATAGCAACATATCAAACTCTTTTGCAAGCGCTTGTGATCGATAAGTTCTCTTTCCGTCTGATAGTGCCACATGTAGTGCTGGTTTCTAGTTCTCTCAGTACTTCGGTCACCACGCCTTCCCCACGCTTCGGGCTAAACGCTAACGGAGCCGCGCAATAAGGTTGGTTTCTTTAGGCGACACGTGGTAAACGAACGAACTCATTAGTCTTAAATCGTTGTGAACAAAAATCAATCTTCTCCCACCCCAGATTACCAACGTTTAGCGCGGCACTCACTTTACTCATTCATTAATAAAAAAAAAACGGTAAATGTTGTTTTAGACGTTATAGAAAAAATGAACACGCGCTTACTCAGGTTTGGTGGGGTGGGAGCAGTAGTAAATATTGATCCTAGTTTTAAATCAGTCAAGTGGCAAGCGGTGAAGGAACATTGAAAAGTAAAAGTTGAAAATGACTCTAAAACATCTCTACCTATGTCGTCAATAAGCGTCAATCTATCGAAAATGCAGAGACAATTTTTATGCAACATTATTTTGACAGTTTAACGCAATCATTTAGCAAAATTAAGGCGTTATCAGGTATTATAAGTTTGCAAATCCTGACTATTGTGTGATGTATTTTGGCCCTTGTTTACAAAATGGTTGCCAGGTAACAGTTGTGGAATTACCTCTGCATATGTCACATCTACTGCTCACGTCAAACCAGGAAGTGACATCAGAAACGTCTCCCCAAAATGGTCAAAGCTAGAGAAAGTAGGCAAAATTTTTAGTAAATCTTAAATATAAAACCATTTTTCTCTAGGGAATGTGCGGTTTAATTGGACATATGCGCTTTGATAAAAATAGATTGACGTTTTAGAACATAAACCTGAGCAAAAAAAAACAAACACTCACAGTTCCATTTTACACACAAAAATGCCAATTTCTGCATTAAAGTCCAAACTCCACTCCAAACCACGTGCTTTTATTGCCACAGGATTGGGAGGTTTCGACCTGTCAATTAAAAAGACCCTCATTTATTCTTGATGGAACAATTTAATCACAATTAGATTCAAATCAGATGAAGTAAACAGCACCTGTCCATGCTCAGAAACGCCCGTTCTTGATTCTCTCTGTTGACCTTTACGCACACCACTTATATACTGTATAGAGGCTGTAGGTTTTAGCGGTGTGTATGTTTCCTGGTCTTTGCATGCTCCGTCAGGGTTTTAAATTGACCCTCCGAGTCCCTGGGGTGAGTTTGCAGGACATTTTAGCCTCGACGCGTGATCACGAATGAACCAAAGGCACATAACAGGCAGAGTGGCAGGGTCGCGTCACCGGCTGCACTCCACCCAGGCTTCAGCGACGACAAGGTCAGCACCTCTTTCAGCAAATGAAACAAAAGCAACTTCACATATTGACTGTGATAACGTTTAGGGACACAATGTGGGGGGAAAACTGCGCAAGTGTGTGTTTTGCACGAGGGTTGTCAAAGAATTCACCACATATTCGGATGCTTAAAATCAAATATGTAATACAAATACAAAGTTGGATGTTTCTTGAGTAGCTTGTAGAAAACCACATCATAATAATGAAAGAAACTGCTAAAATGTTGTGTTAAAATGAATAAAAGAATGCACATTTTTCCTCACTGTGGCATCTACATCTGTACTGAGTGTCACGCATTTTTATTAGTATCGTAATAGAGTTTGAAACGTTAGTATTGAGACAGAACTTTGCACAAGACATATTTTTGAATGAATCTACTGCTTTTGTGTTAAACTCATGCTTTGATCTAAAAAACTAAATTGAGGTTGAGATTGAATGTATTAAATGTATACGTTAAATGTATTTATTCGTGTATTATGATTTTAGGAAAGTAACTGTTCTAAAATAATTTTTAAAGAGTAACAGTACTTGAATACAATTATTCAAAATTAGTTTTCTTAACAAGTAATTTTTGGTAAATTTATTTACTCATACAAATCTTAAATAAGGTAGTGTTTGAGTAATAATAGTAATAATTGAATTAAGTAATATTTATCTTAATTTGAGTTGTTTTTACTATCTTAAGCCAATGAAAGTTTTTTTCTTCTTTTATGTCTCTATCTTATTTTAAGTAAAGCAAGACATTTTATGCATGCTTTATCAGGCAGTCTTATTCAGTCAAAACATACTCAAATCAAGATAATTACAAGATAATTACAAGATAATTAGGCCCAAAGTCACTGGGATAGGCTCCAGTCACCCCTAACGACAACAAGCGGTAGAAAATGAATGAATGGTGATGATTACAGATTAATTTCAAGCACCTATTCACTCATTATCTCTTTAAGATTGTATTTTTCCAGTGCAAACTTTTGACTTTAGCTGTTGAGCATTGGCAAGTGCAAACTCAAACAATCACACTTGAAAATACTAAATCAAAATATATCTAAGGGTGGAAAAAACCATAACATAAGCGGACAAAATGTTCTGAAAAGCTTCTGAATTTGAGAGTCATTGGTTTTGCTCGCCGCTGTACAGTCAGTCACAAGAGCCAATCGCTATACTGACATTTAAACCTGTTGTTTTTCTTTTTTTTCTTTTAAATCTGTGCACAGTCTCTGAGCTGACATTTACAAACGCCACCATAAACATAAGTGCTCATAAGCTGCGGTTCAACGGGTCAGCGCAGCCTCGACCTTCACTCACAACTCAATAACGTCTGAGGAGGAGGCGCAGGCTGAGGAGGAGGCGCAGGCTGTGACCTACGTCCTGGTGATGAAGGGTCAAAAAGAAGTCACATTGTGGACAGTCTTAATAAAACAGAATTACCCCGAACGTAGCGCGGCCTGACAGGAAATGAGTTCTCGAGGGACAAGGAGGAGATTCATTTTGCGTTTGAGACGGCGGCCTGCTTTGTTTTGTTGATTTTTTTTGTTTCACTAAATTGATGGACTAAATGATGAACTGAACAAACTTAAAATTATTAACAAGATTGAAAACAGTGTCAAAACATGTTCAAAACACACTGCGAATCATGGTCCAATGAGAAAAGCAGCTGTTCGGGTTAAAATGAGACCACTGTGTGCGGTCTGTATCCAATTATAGAGCGTTTTATCCTCCGCAAAGCAGGAAGTGCGCTGTTAGCATGCTAAAGTTTATTAGCTCATCCCATTGCATTGGAATGTGTTGGGGAAGAGAGCAAAAAAGAAATGAACAGCACCTTTAAAGCTCCAAAAAGTGAATTTCACAGTCATCATTTTGCACCAATTATAGAGCAATTATTCTCCGCAAACCCGGAAGTGCGGCGTTAGCATGCTGAAGAGGGAAATTAGAGGTTACTGAAAAATTGACAAGGGAAATGGAAAAGGTCAGAATTCTTGTCTTTCTTTAAACGTCGATAAAACCGAATCGATGTTCTTTTCACACAAAAGTAAATACAATTTAAGTAAACGGACAGAACATCAGGAATGTAAATTGAATTTAAATATTTAAGTCTAATAATTGACTCTAAATTTACTTTTCAAAATCCTATTAAAACACTAGGAAACACACTGAAGTTCAAACATATTAGAAACTCGTTGACCATTGAGGCCTCAAATACATAAATGCCACGATTGTTTCACACCTTCGATATTGTCTCGCGAGCTGTTCTCACCGCACAAGATATAAAATAATGTATTCACGCAGTAGCAGCTAGTAAAATATTCAACAGCTCGCATATTTATGATCTCTCGCTATCAAAGTCAGGATCAGCGCCACCAGAGAACGACGTGAAGCCGCCGGTTGAGGGTTCTTAGCAGCGAACACTACAACAAGTCGTTCCTCATCATCGCTCGGCACTCAGACTGAAGAGTTATGACACTGCCAGCTGACGCCGCTCGTGTGTTCTTGTGCGTTTCCCAGTTTTTTCGGCGGCGCATTTTGTGTGTCTCACCCCTGCAGAGCTCGTTCCCCAAACCAGTCTCCTCGGCTGAGCTCGCGCAGCAGCACCGGCTCCTCGCTGGCCGGGTCGGTCTGAGTCACGTTCACCTGAGGACAAAAGTTCAAGTATTTCTGTCAGCAGTTCACCAACAACCGACTACGGGCTGTCACTAACGATCATTTTATAGATGTTTACTTTAACTGGAGCAATGAAGAGAAAATAAATATGTTCTTCAAGTGCCGGGATACAAACTGTTAAAGGTGCGTATGACAGGTTTTTACGATTTTCTAATTTTGACTTTATTTGGTGCGTTTATACCTGTTGTACGTAGAAATTATAGTTTTACACCAATCGTGTAGGGATTTGTGGAGAAAACATTGAAACATTTGTAGAAAATGACAGGAAGTGACATCACACTAGGGATAATCATTCCAGTCAAAGTTTATGCATAATTTACACAAATAAACAAACTTTTTTACCCTCTAAACATGAATTCAACAAAATAAAGTCGCTCTCATATATTTTTATTTGTCAAAAAAAAACGTTTTTACATTAGATGAGTTTTTCCTAGTGTGATGTCATCAATAACAAACAGGAAGTGAAATTATAATCCTTAAAAAAAATTGCTATTCTGTGATAACATTCTTATTATTGTTAACAAAATTCTAAATATATTTATCTGAACTGCATTTTAGTTCAAGGCGTCGTCCGACCTAAAACTGTTTTAATCATCACATTATGTTTAAAATGAAAATTATAATTAAAATATGTACTAAATTAACTTCCTGTTCCCCGGCACTCATTCACAAGTGCATTTTCTACATGGGAGCCACTGTATATTGATCAGAACAGTGAATATCTATCAATCAATAAAGTGTGAAGCAGCCGTGGTCGCGCTATAGTTACCATTCCTTTACTGATGATGAAAGAAAGTGTCTCCTCTTGCTCCCTGTCGAATTATAAACTCCCCGTCTTCATAGTGAGTCTTTTAAAACACAAAAAAAAAAACAATTCAAACAAAATACACAATATTTTCAAGTATATTATTTGATGAAGGAAGGAACGTGTAAAAAAAAAAAAGAAAACTGCACCAGATTTCACAGTTAGAAATGTTTATCTCATAGAATTAGTGGTTCATTCTTTATCATTTAGTTTTGTTTTTGAATTATTTTTTTTAAGGTTGTTTTCTCAATATTTATGCCGAACAAATCAAATTCTCCCATCTTCACTTAGCTTTAACAATTGAAAAAAACAAAAACAAAACATAAATCAGTTACTTTTATGAAACAAGTGCACAAAAATGATAAGAGTCGACTGGAAAATTGATTCAAATATTCAAAACATGAAAAGCGGATTGGTTTTTTTCACCTCCTCCATGACGTCGGCCAGTTTGCTCAGCGTCTCCTCGTTAAGGCTTTGGAACGTGGGAACGCTGCAGGCAAAAAGAAAATGATGTAAAATACATGGATTGAATGATTTTTTATGTATATATATATAGTATTTACTTTAATTTATATGAAGAGACTGTTCTAGTACCACACTGTCTACAAATGTATCCTTGTATGTGACTTCTATGTTCCTTTGTCGATATGATTGGATATTATTTTTACTTTGCACATGATCTTTGGTCACAGGGCCTTGTATTTTTAAGTATTCTGTTTTGGTTTTCGTACTGTGCCCTGATGAAGACTGCAAATTGAAATGTGTCGCTGTAAAAAGTGCATCTCTACTTTGTATTTTTATTCTTTCATCATTTTCCACCTGTTTTAAAGAAAATATAAATGTATATCAACAATTAATGTTTCTATTTGTAGGGTTTAATTTTACAGGTGCTTGTGATTCAAATTGGAATTATAACTCTATAAATATATCTCTTTTACATTATTCAGGATGGAATTAGTACAAAAACTGCCCGATTTCTCTTCAGGACATTGTGAACAGTTTTTTAATCAAACCCAGGACCCACTTTTCGTACGTAGTAATAAATCCGACATGTATCCGTACTTTTAGAACGCGACTTCAATCTGAACCGCTCAGGCCCGGTACATGCAAGCCTGAACGTCATCATCGATTGGCGACGTTTCCGGGATAAAACGTCTCAATTCGGAGTTCGAAGCGGAGAGAGAAATGGCAGAAGAAACGAGCCGAAAACTGTTTTGAGGACTAATCACTACCATGGATCTATTATAATAACTGGATAAGGCACGCCCCCTCTGTCCGCGATCCAAATTGAGTAGTGGCCGCTCCGCGGGACTGCAACCTCAGGCACCAACCATTTCAACAGTTCGGCCTGTAAAATTACCGAAAGTGCGAAATTCTTTTTTAGTCTAAAAATAAAATAGAAGGAATTTCACTCTTTTACCGTTTCTAAAATCCTTAAAAATCAAATTTTTAAACGTCACGGCGAACATGTACGCGCTCTGACCGCGCACGCACTCCTCGTGAACGATCATCAGAAGAGCGCGTGTCGGACGGAAACCAAACAGAAGAAGACAAGACAAACGAGACACGAACATTTGTTTTTATGTCTATTCACACGTTTCACACATCATTCAATATGAAGTGTAAATTGAACGATTACACAGTTCACACAAGCTAACACAAGCTAACGTTTAGCTACACAAAAAGAAGCATTCATGAGTTCACAGCTCATGCTTTCTGCAAAGAAACCATTTTCGCTTTACAAACATGATGCCTTTATATTTATAGATAGATATAACAATTCATCATTATACATTTCGTAACCATTTCAAGACCTCAGACTCCAAAAGTCCGCTCTAACTGTCCTCAGTCTTTCTCTCGTTCTGCTGTCGCCGTGCTCGTTCCCGACGCCAAAGCGACACACGGCAATGTCGTCATAAAAGGGAGGCACTAGACTCCCTATTCAGGAAGTAACGCGGAAGTAGGGAACTTTTTTGGAGACATGCGCCAATGAGCACACGCCATAGGCTTGAATTGGGCGCCATTTTGGCTTCCGGGGGCTTGATCACTACACGGGGTGACGAATCAATTCAGGCAACGTGAACGACCACATAAACGACCATAAGAATGCTACATGTGAAGAGCTAATGAACCTAATCAAACTGGTACAGGAAGCTGGTGTGACACAAAACCCAACATACAAACATTTTAATTGTGTTTTACAGTGGCGCAGTGGTGGGTGAACCTTGACAAGACCCTGTGCTCCTCTGCCTACGGAAGAAATAGTTCTGTTGCGATTTCGGTTTGGCGTAATCCCTCCTTCGTCCAAAAGAGATCCATTGTAGAAAACCACAGTTGTGATTCAGGGCTTTTCCGTTTCAGCTTTTCTTTAACGTTTAACGCCTCTGAGTGGGTGAATGACAGCAAGCTTCAACTCATTAACTCATTATCCAGCAAAGATGCACACATGAGCTGTACTTAAACACATTCAGGGACATAAGAGTTCAGACTGGATACTATAGAAGCGAGTGGAAGGAGACTGCAGAGAAACTTTGAACAGATGTTCGACAATAACTGGAATAACATCTTTCAAATGCACAAAAAAGCACTCAAAACGACCTAAATATACAACACTTGAAGGCGTGTACTTTCCACAGCGGTTGTGTCTGTCTCAAGGTGAGTTTTATTTTAAGTTTGAGTGTGGCAATGGGCGAATTCAAATAAAATAATGACAACATTAAGTTGGTGATAAAAGTAGTGTGTGTGTGTGTGTATATATATATTTTTTTACAAATGTAGTTTATACTGTTATGTTGGAATTTGTAATTTTTCTGTAACCATGTCTTAAAGTAGATTTCGTGGACATTTGGGCGTCAAGATTTATTGTTTGATTTATAGCTGTAAGAACTAAAACATACACATCTAATAGTGAGAATTTTAGACCCTAAAAAAAGTCATTCAAAATCAAACTGCAATATTCCAAAAAGTAAACCTAAAGTGCAATTTTTATCTGGTTGTTTATGTCACATTTTAGGGTCAGAAACATTTGATTTCATAAAGACAATGACAAATCTGTTCATATCATACTTACTGAGTTAAAAGATTATTAAAATGACATGTAAACAGCCTAATCTGATGCGAGTAATCGGATTTCCTTCTTATTGTGGTCCTTCTGAATACTCTGTAGACCTTTAGTCGTTTTAGTCGGTGTCTCAGTCGATCGAAATCTATATTAGTCGACTTTATCTTGGTGAGATTTCAAAGGATTTAGATTCCCAAAATAAAAAATGAGAAGGCACAGAGTGAGTTCGAAAGTTTTGTGACTGAACATTATCTGACTTTTTACTTATGAAGATGCAGTTCATTTGTCTGTATAAAGCAATCGCATTTGTCAGTGCGATTAATCAATGCGCGGGGCACGTTTTAGCCGATTGACCCGAGACTTTCTTTAGTCGACCACAGCCCTGTTCCTCACATCCGATTTTGCGGGTTTGCGTGTCATTTATATCACTTTAACGCCGCAAAAATCCGCTCATAATCAGATTTTGGTGTGCGTGTAAAGCATAGCCATGAAGTATTTCACAGTTGTTGGGTCTTGTAACACAAACATTTGATACGAAAACATTCCTACTGTATGTTTACAGAATAAGAGTGAATTCATTGGTAGATGGAGGCATACGTTTTAGTTTGAAGTCTCGAGGAAGTTTAAATGGAAGCTTAAGGATGTTGAAAAGTGGAAAAAGAACATGATGTTATACTTGAAAACACAGAAAATGTGGTTGGGAAAAGACCTCTGTACTCTGAAGTGTTTTGGTCCATTTCCCGCCTCTTCAACCACACCCGCCTGATGCCCTTTCAGACTAATGGCCTGTATCATTTAAAAAAACGAGGGCTTTTATTGTGGCGGGTACCTCTTGAGGAAGTCCATGTACTCGTTATGTTTGATGAGGCCCGTTCGCATCATGATGGTTTGGAAGCACTGCCGGTCGATGGCCCATAGCATCACATGCGTCAGAGCTGCAAAAGACACATCAATATCTCATGAGTGCGCCACAGGACGTTATGAAGAAGACATTTTCACTCTCTGCGGTTCAAGTTTATAATGACACTAATTAGACAACAGCAGCTTGTACATATTTAATGCTAGTAGGTTTCTCTGGGTGTGAGCGAATCTCCTCCAGAGTGGAAAAGATGGGGAAAAAAACAACTGAAATTAAAGCCGTATTTCTCTTGTTAATTATCTTCCTCATCAGCACATCTGTCTACATTATTTAAAAGGTGACATATTATGCATTCTTGTGGTTTTAATTGGCTTTCAAACATGCCTGCGCTCACTTTGGGATTAGCATTTCACATTTACTAACTTAAAACAATACCTACATTTGGAAAACACACTAAAACTTTAAAAATCTCCCTTTCCAATGAGGTATTTAGATGTTTTCTGCAGTTAACAATGGGAACAATGAAAGAATATGAATAAAGCTAGCCCTTAGGCGACATGAACGCTATGCTGAAGGAGCCCCATCGTCATTATGTGTGAACACAATTTGACCGCAGAATGTGCCCGGTGATGGTTAAAAGGCTTGAAAACTGGGCAGGAGAAGTTTGGATTTTTTTTTCTGTAATGTAAGAATTTGGGGGAAATTCAAACTGAGCTATTTGTGAGCGCTCGGAGAAGATGACTTTGTAAACAGGATTATTTTTTTTAAAAAGCCTGACTGAAGCTAAATACAATTCCAGGGGTGTTTGTGATGAGGGAGCAAAAACATGGTTCAAATGTAGCATAAGGTGCGCTGTGTAACCCTTCAGCTGCTTGTCTCCATGGTGATGTTATTGTTCCACAGTATGGCATAAAAAACAGCTTGCCTCTCCACAAATCCGACCTGGTGGCATCACCTTCTTGTTTCCATGGAGATGGACAAGTTCAGTGCCATACAGTGGAACTTTCCAGGCAAAGCAATAGCAATTTTACAAGAGTAAAAAAGACTTGAAATCTGATTTTTTTCTCAGTTTGAGTAATTATGACTAGTTTTAATTATTTAATAAATAATGACAACGGTTTATTACAAAAAGATATAAAGTAAAAAACATTACACACTCAATATAATTAAGGAAATTCATTTTTAATAGTGTGCAAAGTGTAAAAAGAAGCACTTTGTATAAAATCAAACCTCATAGGTGCTGTCTGCATCTAAATATGACAATTTAAAATCTTTTTTTTTTTTTTTTAAGTGTACATTTAGTAAGATAATTGTAAAAAATGTATATCGCTCCACTCTTAACTAGATTTGTTAACAACAATTTTGATATTTTTCTTAATATTCAGACCATGTTTTAAACAATGCATAGGGAATGTGCTCAAATCTGCACATCTGTTAAATTCATTTGTATTAATCAGCCCTTTTTGCTGTCATTTTTAATCATTTTTTAAGATGCCTACATTTTATATTCTACTTTTGGTATAACCTCCAGAACAACATTGATGATATTAATGTTTCTATCCATCTCCCCTGGCAATATCTGGTTTAAATGTAACACATACAGAGAAAAAACATGAAAAAGTTCATTTAAAAAGCAGTCTATCATGTGTGTTTTTTCTAATTATGAATTATGATGATAATTATTTTCACAATAACTTCCAGACTAAAATTAGCCATAGCAACAGCCTTACTCTCAATCACAGCAGGATATTATAAGGTCTGCAGGGGCTATAATTGTTCACATTACGTGGGAGACGACCATCTGAAGACAGTATCCCCTGTGAGTACAGTTAGCGTCGTCATGGCAACAGCATATGGAAACCTCACGTCTCCCCTTTTTCTCTCGTTTCAAATGGTTATGCGTTCTTTTCTTTTTTTTCCTCGTCATATTACGTTTTGTGGTCGTGCCGCGCGAGCCCACCGTCGCACATTAGCGCCGAGTAAAGTTAGTAATGAAATAGAACCACAAAGGTAAAACTGTGTTGCCTAGAAACAGGTCCAATATTGCGATGGTTAAAGACTTCTGCCAGAGTTTAAAAAAGGCGCCGAGAGACAAAGAGATAAAAGTGATGGTTGCGCAGAGGTAATGCAGACGAGTTAGGGAAGTACAAAGATTAGCAACGTCAGCCGCAAAGTCGTGAGGGTTTGATAGGAGCAAAATACTACACAAAAGCAGATTCAAAAGTATTCAAAAGTTGCCTATTTCTATATTGCCTTTCTGGTGGGGGTGCAATAATGTCAAGTTTAAAGGGCGTGTTTGCTCACTTCACATTATTGCACACACACACACACTCACACTCACACACCACACACACACAAATTGAAACTAAAAACTAAAAACCAGGACTAAACCAGGACAAGAACAGGGCCAAACCGAGCCGACTAAACCAGGACTAAACCAGGACTAAACCAGGACTAAAACAGGGCCAAACCAAACTAAATCAGGACTCGACCAGGACTAAACCAGGACCAAACCAGGACTAGAACAGGGCCAAACCGAGCGTAAACAGGACAAAATTGGGCCCAAAAAGCAAATTTGAATGCATTGTGTAGAAATAAATTGCTATCAAAAAGTCTAGTGCTAAATTTCCAAACAAGGACAGTAATATTTCTGCACATTTTACATTTCTGAAGACTGATAAAAGTTTGTCAGGCGATCGTTTTCAAAATACTCCAAAAAACTAAATCCTGCGTTCATCGGGCCCATACCTCCTTCAGAACATTTGGATCACTGATATCGCAGTTTTACAGGACAAAATTAGCAAATCACAAACAAAGCAATTCTAAGTCACTTAATTTCTTCTGCAAACAATTGAAAATCTTGTTTTGGTGTTTTAAAACTGCAAACCCTGTCATTCAGACCTTTACAAACACGATCACTATATTAGCTCAGTGAATATTCCAGTCTTCTCTCACATTTTAAAGCTCCTGGATGTGTTGAAAATGCGTACTCTGAAAAAAAATCCCACAATTGAGACAAAAATAAATTGCAAATCAAACGTAATATTTTCCCAACTCAGCCCTAAGTTGCCCGTGTTGTTAACAATTATTTGATTGCGTTGGCAAATCTTCACTTGAGCACCAGACTAAATCAGCAGGAGTCTTGCAAAAGGGATTTTTGTGAGTTTGAAAACATCATACAACAAAAGGTGAAAACAACGGCATTCAAAATTGCAATTCTTGGTTTGTTTTTTTTATTCACACAGCCCAAAACACAATCCAACTCTGTTCTATCAAACTTTATTCGCTGTTCCTTTTAGTTTGTTTGTAAAAAGTGTGAAAATCGTGACAGTGCAGACATGAAAACACGACTCCGATGATGATACCTGAACTCTTTGGTTAGAATTTAAGATGAATAATTAATAAATTCCTGTTTCAGCGCCGTACTAATTGATGTCGGACAGTGTAAGTGTAAGTCCTGGATGGGTTCCGAACAGTGAGGTCTGTCTATTGATGTCTCTCCGAGTGACTTTTCCGTCGGTCCGTTGGGAAATTAGCTGCACTGACAGAGCGGAGCTTGTTGTTCAAATCAAAAGGTTTCCAAACGCCACAAAGTTCTATTTTTTACTTTTTTTTTCCCACCCCCTCGCAGAGATCGCACTTTTCTAAGCTCCAGAAAAAGGATCACTGGATGTTTCAGCTTGACTTCTCGCGCAAATCCACTTCAAAAACTACTCTCCCAGATAAAGTGCACCCAGGTGCGGCCTTGTTAAGAAACTTCTGGTATCGCTCCAA
This sequence comes from Chaenogobius annularis, assembly GCA_015082035.1. Classification (NCBI taxonomy): domain Eukaryota; kingdom Metazoa; phylum Chordata; class Actinopteri; order Gobiiformes; family Gobiidae; genus Chaenogobius; species Chaenogobius annularis. Next base: position 33,377 of record BJKM01000502.1, on the reverse strand, counting down.
AAAAGGAGAGAAACATCTTGAACTAAATTATATATGTCATGATTTTCCATTTAATTTGGGATTTTAGGTCAATCAAATTTCAATATCTGGAGTTAAGATTACTCGGTTAATCGATAATTGGTGATTACCGGTATTTTCCGGACTTTTAGCCGCTCCCCTATAATAAGCCGCATTTGCTCTATTTTTAAAAAACGATAAAAAACAATACATAGGCCGCACTTTTGTATAGGCGCGCAGAACTCCTTTCCTTGACTTTTGGCATCGCATGAGCTCGTCCCGCTGTCCCTCCAGCGTCTCACCGTACATCATTGATGTTAAGCTTGCGTGCAGCCGCGCGGTGCTTTCCTAGCAAAGATCGAATGGCCTTCAGCTTAAAACTTGCTTCAAATACGAAACTTTCTTCGTTTGGGTTCCATAATGATGGGGCAAGAATTTGAAAATAATTTATTAGTTGGTAATTTGTCGTCCGTGGTTCTATTTGCTAGCTGAATAAAAAAAGCAACATCTGCTTTCTTTGCTTAACTTTTCTGGTAGTTTTGATTCTAATTCCGGTTAGTTCGCCCCTAGCGGTGAAAGAAAAAAAAACCACAGAAAGCCGCAGCCTCTAAATAAGCGCCGCATGGCTCAAAACATCTGACAAAAGTAGCGCGCTAATGGTCCGCAAAAATACGGTAATTGCAAGTCACATCACCGAAAGAATCAAAAAAATAATAATCAGGAAAAATTTTAGAGGCAAAATTAAGTGTTTTTTGTTAAATATAGAGCTGAAAAAAATAGAGATACATGAATAGAACTTTTCTGGTGTTTTCTGGTGTTTTTTGTCACATTTAACATTTATTTTGTCTTTTGAAAGTTCAGTTTGGTAAAGCCGGTCCCAAACTTGAGGAACAGTAACATGTCAGGCCACGAGAATGAAAGAAAATTAAAGATTTTACTGTTGTTTAGTCACAGTCTCAATAATCGCGAAGAATCGTTAAATCCTGATGTTTTTTTTGTTTTGTTTTTTTTTTACACAATAATCGGAACTCTAACACTTGATACCACGACATCTCTTGTTGGCGTGCGATACATTTGTGGCAGAAAATATCACAACAACTGAAAGTACTACACAATAACCCTGAATCTTGTTGACCTTGGTAAACCCTTTTCTAAATGTACAATATCAACGCAAAACGTGTCCTGAATGACATAAATAGCAGAGCAAATCCATTGTATTATGAGTGGAAGTTGCTTATCCAAACAGCTACAGCTCAAATCTTATTGTAAAACCAAATAACAACAAAAAAATCCTCAACATGTGAAAGAAAGACTAAAAATGATTGCTCCTTCTCTCACTTATTGAACGATAAGTCGATGTAGTGATTATTGTGACAGGCCCAGTTAACATAACAAATTACAGATGACTTAAATTTGTATAGAACAGAATAAGGACATCATGGATTGAAGCCTGCTGTTTTAGGCAACATTTGCAGTTAAAACACTGGAACACAGCAGAATTCCTATTCAAAAGATAGATATTTTGCTTTAAATTATTAACTGCTATGGTAACGGTCCAAATTTGTCATCCTTCTGAAACCCACAAATAGCTGCAATGAATTAATTGTAAAGTAAATAATGATTCTTGATTCTTGAACTGCCTTTGTGTATTAAAGCTTCTTTTTTGGTTAATTTATTGTTTAATATTTTTGCTGTTTTTCAAAAGGTGCGCTTGTTTTAATATGTTTTGTTATCGCATGGTATCTTGACCGGTTGGCTCATTAGTGGTGTTGATAAAAGTTGCACGTTTTTAATGAAGATAAAGTGTCCTTTTGTCCAAGGACACAAACGCAGCTTTAACTTGGATGAGGTTTGAAGCAGTTACCATCTGGTTGGCGGGCCTATACTCAGCCCACAACAACGCAATCTATCCTATATTTCCTATTATGTAATATTATAATGTAAATTCATTATTGTAAGTGAGAGAACAGTCGCTATGCAAAGGCTTATGTAAAAGGTGCGAAAGTGGCAGTATTCAAGATGTGTACATATATTTTTTGCCATTTCATGTGATAGACTGCATAATACAACGTGGCATTTGTTCTCATAAGCCCGTATTGCGGATCACGATTTGTCTGGGTCGGACCTGATCAGATGGAGAGGGAGTCATGTGACCTTTTGCAGCTGACATCACAAACGATGCCAAGAAAGCGAAGAGAGAGACGAAAGAGAAGAGAGAGACAAAAGAGAAGAGAGGGAAGAGGGCCAGACCTGCTTTGGCAACAAATCTTACTAATTAAAGTTTCTGCAGAAAAGCTGTTCGTTTGCATGTGTTTTTATTACTCAATACACTGATTATAACAGGTCCAATATTATTAATTATTCAGCGCAGTACTCAGTCACATGTGAACAACGTTAAATGATTCGAACATCTAAGCGTCGTGCGCCTTACCCTCGAGATTTTTTGTGCGACGATTCTTCAAAAATTCCAGAATTTGTGAATGCAAAAAAAATCATGTTTTCCGAATTCTTTTTTAGTTTGGTTGGGTAAATCTTCATCCTAGTTTTACATCAGTGAATTGTTTCGTTTACGAAGAAAAATACAGAAATTAGAACTGAATTCTGTCATAACCAAGGGACATTTCATCAAAAAAGCTGCAAAAAAGATTTAGATTCAGCAAACACAATTTTCTGACCATTATCGGTGGCGCCTGCAGGGCTGTGCGTACCTTGAATTTCCACATTGGATCCAAATGCATCTCTTAAGGCACGCAAGGAGCAGTGCAACCGTCACTACTCGCCAAACTGTTCTCCTAAAACGCTGCTCTTCAGTCAGGGCTGTAGAACGGAAACTGTCTTTGTTTCTGACACTGGTAACGACCGTAACAACACGGACAGGACCTACGAGACACGGTGGAGCTGCCTTTTCTTTCCAGCGAGCTTGTTTCACTCAAATGTATATGAGATGAAGTCTAATCCAGCGCGATTCAATTTAATGTTCCCGTGGGCCAAAAAATACAATAACTACTGATTACATTTTTGTGAAATGCTTCCAACATTGCTTTGCAACACAGGTCGGCGGTTCGATCGCAGCTGCCTCCGGTGCACATTGCCGTTATGCCCTTGGGCAAGACACTTCTCCCGCCTCGCCCCCGGTGTCTGCATACACTGGTGTGAGAATGTGTGACTGCTTCCTTGATGTGAAGCGCTTTGAGTGCCTTGAAGGTAGAAAAGAGCTATATAAATGTGACCATTTAACAACGTTGCTTTGCAAAACTGCCCATTCAGTACAGAATCAGAATTAAACTAGGACTAGACTAGAACAAACCAGGTCTGAACAAGGACTAAGCCAAAATAAAAAAAGTTCGAAAGCAGAATGAAACAAGGACTAAACAAGACCAAACCAGGTCAAAAGCAATGCTAAGCCAGAATGAAACCAGTAAACACAATTTTTGGGATGTGGGCCGAATTAAATCGCTTGGAGGGCCTGATTTGGTCCCCGGGCCTCATGTCAAATAGCCCTGGTATAATCTGTCATGCGCACATTTTCTGTCTGGTTACAATAAATCATAAATCACATTTTAAATACATTTCACGTCCACACAGTTACTCCGTCAGTATTTAAGTAATAGTTTCACACACTTTTTACTCTTGAGTCATTAATTTGTGGAAGTTCTTTTTACTTGAGTAATATTATTAAAAAGAACATTACTCTTACTTGAGCAGACATTTTGGCTAATCTACCCACCTCTGATAGGTACTGCTTTACAACTACAGAGCTATTCATAATTTATACATTTCAACTATAGGTTCAACCCATCATTTGAAGCCAATTTAATCTTAGCATGCACACGTCATCACTCCGCAGATCTGAGCTGTAGCTCGGCCTGGTGGAGTTACAGTGACATGTCAGGAACAGAGGGCAGATCCGCCACCAGTGAAGTCACATATTGCACCTTTAACTGCAGCATTTCAAATATATTCATACATTTTTAGCTTGTCTAAAGGGTCATAAAGGCATTCAGCGTTGACTATTTTAAGTCTCATTATTAAAAGCTGCATGTTTAATGGATCAAATTGCACAATGATATTATTACATTAAAAATAATAATATCAGTGAAGAAATTGTTGTCTAGTTTGGTTTTATTAAGGAATTATAATTGAAATGAGCACCTCCAGCGCAACAGAGACGCTCCCAACAGTGAGACTGTTACAGCGGAGACAGCCAGGGCGTTGCCATGGAGACGTGCAGACTTTAGAAAGTTTGTTGAGTCGAGGAAGAAATGTGCCAAAGCCTTTGTTTTGGTATCGTTTGTCAGACCAGCGCTTGTTCAATCTATTTTTCAGGGGCAAAGTAGATCCAGTCGGGTTTTTTTTTAAAGTATCCTGGTTTTATGTGTTTCCATGTAAACACCATATCCTGATTTCAATAACCCGGTTACGACAGTGTCCAGGTTATGATATGTCCAGGTTACGACAGTGTCCAGGTTACGACAGTGTCCAGGTTACGACAGTGTCCAGGTTACGACAGTGTCCAGGTTACGACAGTGTCCAGGTTACGACAGTGTCCAGGTTACGACAGTGTCCAGGTTATGTCAGGTTACGACAGTGTCCAGGTTACGACAGTGTCCAGGTTACGACAGTGTCCAGGTTACGACAGTGTCCAGGTTACGACAGTCCAGGTCCAGGTTACGACAGTGTCCAGGTTACGACAGTGTCCAGGTTATGATAGTGTCCAGGTTACGACAGTGTCCAGGTTATGATAGTGTCCAGGTTACGACAGTGTCCAGGTTACGACAGTGTCCAGGTTATGATAGTGTCCAGGTTACGACAGTGTCCAGGTTACGACAGTGTCCAGGTTACGATAGTGTCCAGGTTACGACAGTGTCCAGGTTATGACAGTGTCCAGGTTACGACAGTGTCCAGGTTATGATAGTGTCCAGGTTACGACAGTGTCCAGGTTACGACAGTGTCCAGGTTACGACAGTGTCCAGGTTACGACAGTGTCCAGGTTATGATAAACCGCTGTTTTAAACCAATCGGATTGCAAGCCGAAACTGAAGATTAAAAAGCCGATTTAAAGAAAACTGAAGGATTTTCAACACAGAAAAAAATCTGGTTGAGGTTTGTGTCAGCCGTTTCTTTGTGATGGCCTTTTTCCCTGCTGCCAAATGTATGTATCATGTATTCATCGTGTCTACCACAGGATTTCCGAGGCCTTTGTCAAATGTGTTACAATCTTTAGAGACATTTTGGGCTTTGGCGTCTTCCTTGAGTCGTTTTATCCATGGCTTCTATTGACTTTCTGAATCCCTGAATCTGCCATGAAACGTATTCTTCGCAAATACTTCGTTCTCCTTTTTGTGATGGCGCTCAGAACTCGTGGGCACTTGCATCTTTTTTCTTAATTCTTCAGATATTCTTTCTCTTAATGATCCGTGTCTCTGAATCATATAACAAAACGCTATATAGATACACTTTTGTATTCTTCTACCGCAACTACAAGGCTACTAGTACTATTGTACTGCAAAGGTTGGCTGCGTTGGTTTTGAAGTTAAAAGAAAGTAAACTGAAAAAGGAGCTTTAAATTACGCCACTTTTTTACTTCTTAATATTTACCAGTAAATAAAAACAAAAACTGATGCCTAAACTCCTGTTGACAAACGCTGTCTGCTGCTTTGTAAATTATTCAGGTTTCCGTGGGGAACCCTATTTAAACCCAGTGTTTCTTTGCTACTTCCTCATTAAAATCGTGACTCTATCTTCAAATAAAACAGCTTTATGGCACGAATCAAATTGATGTTCCGGATGTCCCTCTTCATAAATTCACCCTTCACTTGTTTTAAACCATAAGATTTAATTAAATAATCAGTGCGGCCTGTGAAACGGTATGAAAACAATATGAAGAGGAAAGGCTTGGTGTCTTCGGACCCAAAGCTGTTGCCAGGAAACGCTGTTGCCTGGTAACGGAGCGCGGTGAAGAACAAACAGGGAAAAGTTGGAGCGACTTTGGTCAGTGACAGAGACCAAACTCCCACACTCCTTAGTAACACTGCGGAGAAATAAATTGCATTAAAAATTGTAAAGGATTATTTTCTATTCTATTATTGCAATTAGGTTTTGGGTTTATACAATATTTAGCACATATTGAAATGCATCCAAGCACATTACCACGGAAATATTTGGATGGATATAGAGACTGAACACCCACACTGCAGAAAATAATATCTACATTTCTTTAAATAATATATGCATTTTTATCTTATTTTGAGTTCGTAGTACTTGTTTCGATATCGGTTCATGCCACGCACGTGCCCTGTGCGCCACCTGCAGCTGCATCTCTGTCACTTATGTAAACAAATGTAAACGTCGAAGGAAATCTGCATAAACTGCTGAAATGCCAGAACATTCCTAATCTTTACGGTCAGCTCTGGTGCTCACAGTTTACACAACAAATGACACTGTAGAAAAGTACGGCAGCATATTAAAATGCAATTTCCCTTTGTTGTGGCGAGTTGTACAAAATGCTTGTCAATGATTTGCATTTGTGATTAGCATTCTGCTCATACGTAATGGACTCAAAGAAAACAACAGAAACATGGCGTGAAAGTATCTGACACTTTCCGAGTGTGTAGTAACAGTGCTGCAATCGATACTAAGAGTTTTTAAGTGATTTTGAGTTTTTAGTGCTTATGTTGAAGAAGGTCTTTGTCAGTTTTAAGTCCTGTGTAACAGTCGTGAAAAAGCCGCTCAACATCTGCGCTGACTGCCCTGAGAGATGTTGATTGGCAAAAAACGACATTTTTCAGAAAACATTTGTGAAAAATGTTGTGATGTGTAAAAAGTCGAACTAGAAAGAGTAAACACTCGTCGCTTCCCTTGAAAACAATATGTCCCTGTTTTCAGGGTATTTAAAACTCCAGGCAAAGCAGCAACATCTCGTTGGAGACCAGCAGGTGGATTCTTTGACCTTGAGATGGTTTCCACATCTCTTTAGATTTCATACGTGTTTCTAACACAAACCTAAATGATCTGCCTGTTCACAAAAAGTAAAAATGCCACAGAAATAATGATTTGTAGTTAAAAAAAAAACTATTGTGCCCAGAGACAAGACACTGTGATCAGCGGTAGAAGGTATGTAACAAAATTATAATATCGCAATTGAGGTTAGGTAATTGAGAAGAGTAAGAAGGTCCAAACAAATATTGAGAAATACTTTTTTTTTAATATCGCCCACCGCTAAGATGTTGGGTTTATTTTATTTGTATTGGAGCTATAATTAAAACTATAGCAAATGCCTCAAAAAGACACAGAAATGGGAAGTGTAATCTAGGGCTGAAACGATTAATGGAGCAAATCGAGTAATTCGATCAGAAGCTTTCATTACTATTTTATTGCCTCGATGATTCGTTTAATTTAGACATTTAATTAAAACTGTGTGAATCTGCGGCGCGCGGAACTACTTTCAGCGCTTGTTTCACACAGCCCACCACACCCACCCTTGCAGCCCCCCTCATATACATTGCTTTCCAGCAGTTTTGTGGTTAATTGTATAGTCTGTTCATTTCTGGTTCATATCTGGTGGCTTTACTCACTGCGCACGGTGGCTGTCCTGGTGCAGTTGTAGAGGATGGCCAGCTCCCCAAACACTCGCCCGGGGCCCATAGTGCACAGCTTCATGCCCTCCTTCGTTACCTCCACCTTCCCCTCTGAAACGCAAACAAGCAGGATAAAGACCCTTTAAAAGTTTGTACAGAAATACATTCGATTTTTATGGAATGGAGTCAAAATTAAGTGGAACATAATGCGATTTAATTTGAGAATATGACAAAATATTAAACAACTAGGTGGTTTTGGCAAATGAAAACTTTTAGAGAAAAATTATACTCTTTTTTTCCACAATAAGGAAAGACATCGAAAAATGTAATCTCCATACTTAAGTGTAGGTTAAAGGACTGAAACTATTCAAATTAATGTTTTGCTCAGATTTCTCTATCTTTTCCCAATTTCCATACACAACCGGCTGTTTGATGAGTGGAATAAAACAATCTAAAGATGTGTATGGCAAGGCAAAAAACCCTACAACTATCAAAAGAAAAAGGAGGTTGGGGTCTACCTTGTCCGAAAAATGTCTTTATTTCAGTTTAAATCAGAGCGTTGCTGGTGTGATCCAGAATATGAATATATCCACAAAAATATTGAGTGTAATGTTGTGCCAGAGGTTCCTGTACATGCCATTGTTCTTACAGCCTGGAGGGAGCTAAGTGAAACATACTAACTAAACAAAGATGTTGATTACAAAGGTTTTGCACCAGACAGCATCGAGTTGAGATTCAAGGTTTGGATTACAAAAGGTATAAAAGTTCTTCACCAGATTGTAAAAGAAAATCAAATGAAAAGCTTTGATATGTCGAAAGAAACCTTTGGCTTGGAGGAACAAGACTTTTATAGATATTTACAACTGAGGAGTTATCAAGAAATTAAACAAAGTAATGACCATTATTCGTCTGAGCGAATTTTTAATCAAGGCTTACAAATCAGAACTTTCAAGGAGAATAATATCTAAGACAGAGAAGCTAAACTTGTTCTGACAGACAAGGAGTGGGAAAATGTGTGTACATCTCAGTGGAGGACAACAAAATCATATGTTTGGATCGAATTTTGCTGGATAAATGTGTCACCATGTCAAAGTGCTCATTATTCACGAGGAAATGCTAACTGTTGGAGAAACTGCGGCAGCCAGGAGGTAAAGGCACTGGCAAGTTCGAATCCCGGCTCTGACAGTTTACTGCATGTCCTCCCCGCTCTCTCTCATCTCATCCCCATTTCACACTAAGCTGTCTTGTCTAATAAATGCTACAGGCCAAAAAAAATCATTTTTTCTTAAAAAGAAAAGAAATATTCCAGGTAAATAAAGAGAAGGTATAGACATTCTGCAAATGGTCTAGGGCTGGTATCGCACAACAACCATGGCGGGAGCAACCACACGTTCTACACCCTTAACCTCTGCACTGCCTGCAAGCAAAAATACATTTAAATCCAACCATTAAAATATTCAAATACACTTTGAAGTCCGCTCACACTGTGCAATAAAAACACGTATACTAAAATGCTTTTATGTACATACATTTTTTCCTGAAATGTTATGCAGAGGAATGACAGTGTTTTAGGCGGTACAGTGGTGGTCTTAAAACGGGAAGATTGGCATTTCAATTCAAGCTCGGACCATTGCTTACTGTGGTTGTGCCTTTGGGCAAAACACTTAATTCTCCTTGCTTAAGTGGTTTGAAAAGTGTATATAAGTGGTGAGTGGTGCTTCACGGTGGTGGAGTGGTTAAGTCACAGCACATGTATGCCAGGCTCCAAGTGCAGTGTCGCGAGTTTGATTCCTGACTCTGACATTTACTGCATGTCCTCCCCTCTCTCTCTCATCCCCCATTTCACACTACTATCTTATCAACAACGCCTACAGGCACAAAATCTTCACACAAAAAAAAGTGGTGAGTGATTGATGGTGGTCAAGGGCAGCTGTGGCTTACTAGGGCTGAAATTAATGATTCTTTTCTCTGTCGACTAGTTAGCAATCAATATTTCGATAAGTCAACTGGTCAGACTATTATTTATCACTTACATTGAGACTTTTAAAATATACTTTAACTAAATATATTCTGAAATATGGTGACTGAAGGCTTCTGGATAAAGAACATTTACAAACAAAAAACCTCATTTCTCAACCGAGGTGCTAAACGGCGAGTATAAACTGTAAAGCATGTGCTGTCCGAGATATATGCAGCAGCAGGGTCTAGCTCTGCTTCTGAAGTTTAAAGGACGTGGGACAGACACATGAAAGCCCACTTTGATGGACAGCTGCTGTGCAAACGCTCCAGTGAATACTGGGAGTGGGAGTCAGGGCCAAAGTGTTGGCGTAAATAGTGTATATTTTATTTTCCACAGTTTTGAAATTTTGCATTTTCTTTGGCTCATAGGAGAAAAACTGCACAGCATCTTCTTTAGCTTGATGAGCTAAAGTGTATTATTGATAAAAATCAGAAATTGTGCATTCTTTTATGACTTTTTAATTTAATAACGCCACTGTTTTTGTTATAAATATGTCCAGATGATTGCAACGATTAGCTAAATTCACACTTTGTCATCTTACGCCCGAGTACAAAGAGTTGGAGACGCTTGTAAAACACAATATGCGGCAAACCCAAGCCATATTTATCCAAGCATATCACAAAAATCTGCTTTTCATTTCAGCCCTCCATCTCTATTAATACACACCCTTTTACGCTACTGGATGTATGATGTGTGTGAGGACCGAGCCAAATAGACACAGCTGTAGTAGTGCTTTATGTGCTCTTTCCCTTTGAGTGGACAGATTTACTGTCAGCCGCCTGCCCGTATGTCCGGATAGAACTGTGGCGTGGAAAGATATGGCCCTTTTGTTTGTACAGTGGCCGAAATGCCCTGCGAGTGAGTGAGCTGTGTGACAGATATGAATGCGCTCTCTCAGACGGACCTCATTATTTTTACAGCAGTGAAAAGATTAAACATGACGCCACTACAGCAGGTGCAGCGCCTGTGAAAGGGAATTAGGGATCGTAACATCAGTTTATTATTCAAAAAGAAAGAGGATTCAGTGGTTACATTTGCACGCAATTAAAAAACATCGCAAACAAGGATCTGTTCTGCCATTGTAAATGTGCAATGCCCCAATTTGTGAACCGTAGTAACTCATATTGTCTATTTTTGACGCGCTGCTCATGCTACTGTTGTCTGTAGAAAGCCGTGCGTATTCTAATTTATGAAAAGATCTCATGCAAATGCTCATCAATGGGTTTCGGAGCGATGAATATCGAGCACTGTTGCCATAGCATAGCACTGTTGCCATAGCATAGCACTTTGTAACTTTTGGTCAAGGATACGTCACCCGCTTGTTTGAATGAAAACGTTCAAATTCGAAAAGTTTGAATGAAAACCTAAACATTATGAAGTCCGTGTTGTAGAACTTATTCATGTTAACACAATGACCAGATTTCACTTAATATCTATTTCCAGAATCAACCAGAAGACGCACACACACACACACACACACACACACACAAGAGAATTACCTGCACCTGCTCAAAGTTACAAGCAGAGAACTGTACTACTACTACTACTACTACTGCAACAGCAAAAGGATTCGAGGTAACAAAAACATTACGCTTTCATTTCTCATTTGGGGTGTAACAGTATCTATTTTGAAGCCGGTTTGGTTCGACAAGTCTCTCCAGGGAACATCAGTATTCTTCTTTTATGTGTGAAAACATTTTGGTTTCTGGATAAAAATGGACCTCAGCTCATGGTTCAGTCTTTCTCCTGTCATTCAAAATATCTGCGTGTTTGGTGAAATGTATTTCGAACGTTTCCGCGAATAGCCATTCTCCGCTTTCCTATGTTGATTTGTACAATATTTATGAGTTTACAAAGTTATAAATCCATCTCGTTTGGCTGTTACAACATGTTTATATTGACTGAATTATGTCATTATGTCAATCCAACAGAAATGTGCGATAACATGTCGTTAAATGTATTAGTCGAGGTATAATTATCAGACAAATGGGACATGTTTGTAAAATAGAATCATTAAATTGCACAAATATCATCTTATCCCCTCATTTGACCTTACAACATAACTTTTTGGTCATTTTTAATTTCAACCAGCTCTTTTTGCAGCATTTCACATTAAAAAACATGACAAATACTTGATCTTCAAATGTTGCTCATCCTCACACAACATTCACAATATTATCTAAATATTGATATACTTCCCACCTCTAGACTTTACTGCAGCTGAGTTTGAGCGTCTGAAGACCCAGCTCCAGATCTTGATCCGGGTTCATGGTCAGGACTACTTTGCTCAGGGCTTATCTGTTTGTCCATGTTTAAAGTTGATGCAGTAAACCGTCGCGCCCAGGGGAAAAGCTCCCAGACACAATAGATGCAGATGGGATTTAGCTCTGAGCGCCACAGTCTGCTACAAAGCATATTTTCATTTTTATATGATTAATGCTCTTGTACTTGGTCCCTGTTCAATAAACTGAGCAAACTAAACAATATTCTTTTATGTAGCCCTCAAATTAAATAAGCCGGAGTGCAAAAAACTATTAAAAATGAACAGATTATGCTGGATAATTGACCTTGTTGATAAACTAGGCTGAAAGGCTCTACATTTGTTGACTTGATATTGATTGATGACGAAACCATGTAAACAACACAAGAATAAAAGAGGGAAATGATAAGAAAATAAAAAACTAGAATTACAATTACAAAACTAGTAATAATTTAACATTGAGGTAAGCATTCAGAAAACTTGAGTAGAGGCTTCTCAATTTTAGCAAAACATAGCCAATCCTCTTTTTTAATATAAAACAATTATTATTATTATTATTATTATTATTATAAACGAAAATGTAAAAACGTTCAAATAATGAAAAACACAAGAGGACCACACAACTCACACTGTGTTAAAAACCAGAGAATAAAAGACTTAAACTCACAATTGTTTCGAACGATTACTTCAAGACTGTCAAAAATAACTTGGAGAGAAACTGTAGAGATTGAATATATATTACGTAGTTTAAATGTAGAAAAGTATAGTATATTTTGCCCCAGGGTTTGTTGCCGAACGAGCGCACAAATCAGTCTGAACAGAGAGTCATTCATTGTATTTTCGATTGCTGCACATTTCTTTTAATTGAACAGAGCAATAATTAAAAGTGAGATCATAAATTGCACTCCCCTAACGCGAGTGCGCGACATCAGGTTCGGCGACAATGCAACAAAACTAACGTACGCAAACCCTTTTAAACGGAAATAAATGGTTAAATAATGTGGCCATAAAAAAAAATCCAGCTGGCCTCGCAATGGCTCACATCAGGAAGCATTTTTCAAAATAAAAGCACTCAATAAACTATTAGCGCAAATGTGAGATGGGATTTGTGACATTTGTGACTAATAAAGATGAAGAGAGATGCGTGGCAGGAAATGTCAGAGTGATCAGAGCAGCGCGAGGTGGACCGGCCGAAACAACCGCCGTCGGCAAGAGTTCGGGGAAATTCTGCAGTGGAAGTTAAATGTAATAAAAGAAAAAGAATGCAGACAGTAGAATGGTTTTCAGAGAGGTTTGATGAGTTCCTTTTGATGTAAGTTGTAATATACTTTGACTGCGGGTTCAAATTGTATGACACATTAATAAAGAAGAAGCGTTGCAATTCCTTTCAGATTCACCGTATCTGTCAATAAATACTGCACTAAGAAGGCTTTTTACAAAATAATGATTTTCTTGGGTTTGGTCAGCCGCATTATGTAATTAAAAATTCAAAATGTACTAAAATTAGCACTTCATCATCAAGTAACGCATTGTGTAATAAACAAAAGTCAAATTATTACAAAATGTGGGCGATGTTTTATTTTTTCCCCCCCAAAAAATGTAATGTAATAAATAACCAACATTTTAATTAATAGTATAATATCATGCACTAGAGTATTACTAGTAAGAAAAATTGAATGATGGTCAATGGCGGTAACAAAAAAGGTTCTTTATTGGTAATGTGATTAATCCTAACTCTAACCCAGAATGATTTAATATGACATCATATGAAAACAGGGCTGTAAATGCTTTTATCCCTTGTGATGCTATTAAAAATACATATTGAAAAACAATAAAAATTTTGCTCTTTAGGCAAGTTCATAACAATTTAATATGACTGCTATTTAAAAAACCTATGCCTATGGGCTTATAGTCTAATTTAGTTTATTGTAAATTGGTTTAATAAATTATACGCTTTTTACAATGTCATCTATTCACATTAACATTTGCTTGTTTTATTTCATCTTAATAGTCTTTCTGTAAATCCTTTTTTGGCCTCTAGTCTAAATCCAGTTCATGCTGAATTCGCTGCCCTGTCTCCTGTTCTCGGCACAATATTATTGTCAGGAGTGAATTTGTCTCAAATCTAAAAGTTTGCATGCTGCACGTCTCGTCCATCGTCGTCATGGATACTCGCACCCAGGGGAAAAGAGGCGGAGCCGGAGCGGGGCAGCTGCCAACAGTGACTTTAGGGAGAAAACTTCACTCATAAAGCACAGGCTGCGGCTCTTGTAACGTAGTAAAGGCTCGTCAAAAAGACACTTGATCGTTTGTTTGTTTGTTTGTTTGTTTCCCGAAAACATTCACGAGGGAGAGAGTAGAGCTGAAAGCGTAATGTCCCGCACTCGGGGTCCTCCGCAAACTCGTAACTTTCACAGATTGAACTACTCAAGGCTCTTTAAAGCGACATCTTGCAGCTCTGATAAAACTATAAAGACTCACAGAATATGCGCTGGGCTTTAGTTTGTCAATTCTTTGAAAATAGTTGCGAGGGGGAAGCGTGAAAAGCGCTGATGCTCCGTCTGACCTCAATTTAACGTTTTTTTGCCATTTTTCACATCGTCAGTTATTACAGACCTGCATAAATCAAATCAATTCAAATCCCCCCGCCCTGTGCTATTACAACAATACTGCGACTGTTCATTTTAGTTAAGTAAAAGTCATTTTCTGTTATTACATATTACTACATATTCAAGGGGAGGGATTCGTAATCTGGAATACCTGTGGAACATTAATTACAAAACACGGCTGTACAGGGTTTAATACATAGCATATTGAGTTAATTCTAACAATGTTCCAACTTCAAACAGAAATAAATTGCATTGAATTGGAAAGTCAATTAATGAACGCAACCTAAGACTTCAGGTCAAACAACGTAATGATAGAAAATCAGTTATTAGACTACAGTACGGGTCCTAATTGTCCTAATTGCTATAAAACCATATTTACCAAACTGATAATCGACTTAGGACATCAGCTGTTGTGCCATTTTTGTTGTATTTGTTCTTGGTTTTGTTTGTGCTTCTGGGAGCTCGAGACGGATCCGCGGTGATGAGTGCAAACAGATGTCACTGAGATAAACACGTTTGATAATCGCAGCCGTAATCATCATTAGTTTAATGTCTCACACAAAACACACGCGCAACTCAATTCGCACCCACATTTAGGCTGCGGGAGATTCTTATTTCTCAAATGCAGAGATGCATTTTGATTGGGGGCAAAAATAACAAGGAGATAAAGAAACAGACTTGAGTTGGGAGCGGTAATTAAATTGTCACAGATTGTATATTAAAAAAATGCTGCTATGAAGATAATTTAGGTAGTTATTAAGATAACTCAGGTAACTTACATTAAGAAACAAAATCAAAATTAAACTTTTTCTTTCTGAATGTATTTAAAAGGCAGTTACGGTAGATGCTTGCGACACCGCCTCCCCTCGTTTGCATCCGTAAAACTGTAAAATAAAATTCAAATTATGTCCGATATCGCCGCATTTGATGGCTCGCGGTGCATTCAAAGTGCTCTTAGCAGCTGGGGCTTTGATACGCCAGTGACAGGAAGGCAAACGAGCCAAAAGACACATGCCGAGTGGTGAGTGAAGACGTGACAAGCTTTTAGCGAACACCTTTTCAACCTCGTGAGAGTCGGGAAAATGGTTTTAATGCGGTGTCAGTGAAGGCAGCGTGGGACTGGACCAACGAGTGGGAGCTCATCTGCATGTGTACAGCACAAATAAGTGTTTTACCTCCTATATACGTGCAATGCTGTTACTGGCCATCATAGCGTTCCTGTCATCTGAGAATTCTGTTTGTTAATCTGTTAATTATTAGAGCATTGAATTGCCAACATTTAAGGGCGCGTTATTTCCACAGTACACGCTCCAAGGATGTGTGGATTTGTGTGGAAGTGCAAATGAGAATGAGAAAAAATGAGAATTGAGACAGTCCTAACTTCAGTAAACTCTGTGTTTAACAGTGTTTAACATTTTTACAATGTTGTTACCTGGACAATCCACAGATTTATTGAAGATGTTACCAGTTTTATTGTTAAAGTGGCTTATGGTTGGACCACACATTGCACTAAAACGTCGGGAACATGATTATATTTAAGATCTTATTAAAAATGTTGCCTATTTTTCGCCAGGTTGACAATTTTATAATGTCAATTCCTGGTTGGACACAAGGTAGAGGTAATTCCACAAACGTTACCTAGCAACCATATTGTAAACAAGGGCCAAAAGCCATATCAATTAAATGAACTAATAATAATAATAGTAATAATAATAATAATATAATAATAATATAATAATAATAATAATAATAATAATATAATAATAATAATAATAATAATATAATAATAATAATAATAATAATAATAATAATAATAATAATAATAATAATAATAAATAACAATAATGATTGAATGAGCTGGATCAAATTTATCACAATTTATCACAATTTAGATTTGTATCACATTTGATGTACACTTCTGATTTTTCTAGAATGCCTTTAAGAAGTCAAGAACAGCAGCATTATTATTTCAAGATGTCTAAAACTATCAGAGAGCGACTTTGGTGACGGCGTATGAACTTCAAAACACTTAGAAGAGCTGAAATGGAACCAAACGTTAAGAGTTTTTAGATGTTTTTTTAAAAAGTTTTATCCAATTTTGCGTTATACAATCAACGAGTTAGCGTCGGCAGACTTGGGTTTCCTGAGCAGAATCTTAAAAAGGAAGTCCGATTGAATTCCCCATGTCTCAAAATGACCTGTCAATCATGGATTCACACAGCTTCAAATGTGTCATGTTTTGTCATCTCCCTGACAGGTACATGGGCATGCTGTCAGACCTGAAGATGATTGAATCCCCAAGTCCACAGCTCCGACTCCTTTGTCTCCGCTCTTTTGACACAAGGATTTATGCAAGAGACACAATGGCTGGCTGTCCCTCTTTAATTGCCGATATTTATAGTTGTACAGTTGAAGCCGGGGTGCCTGATTTTTAAAACGAGAAAGGAGGAAGTAGGTATTCAAATCAAAATCTACCGGGTTCCCTTGCTCTCACAAACCCGTAAATGGATTCATGCCAAAAAGAGGTTCACTGTGGAAATTCTAGGCAAAGCAATAAAACATCTCCAAAGAGACCATCTGAAACTGAAGTAACGCCTTTAAGATTTCAGACTTCAACATTTTTCAACCCAAAGTAGCTGTTCTTGTTGGCAGTGCGCGTCACGGCCTGTTTGTGGGACCTCTTCCTGTGTTATATTTTTATCCTCCATCTGCGCCCTCACATCCCATGAAAAACTCCATGTAAAAAATAAAAAAACTGCTTTGAGCCTTTGTTCTCCGACAGCTTAAACATAACCGTTGTCAAACTTTCCATCTTTCCATCTTTTCTTCTGTTGCTTCTTTTTTTCCTTTCTAAAAACAGATTGTGCACTGAAATGTTTTCAGACGCAGATGCTCCCCGTCGCTGTGATCTGCCGCATTACTCGCGAGCAGACAGACGCTGAGCTGTGATTGGTTCTCTTATTACCGCCTCCGGGCCGTAGCCAATCAGAGGAAGGCTCACAGATGCTCAGTTAGAACGTTATGGGCTATTAGATTGATAGATTAATCTTTAAATAAACCGGTTTTCATTTGGCTGTTCTTGTTTCTGGGGTTCGCCGCAGCGGATCACACGCCTCCTGTCATAAATCTCTATGTAACGTCTCTGCTCGTCTTCAAGGAGATGCAGAAGTTTAAAAGAGAAGCTACTTAGTATTGAACTAAAACACAAGTAGACCATAATTTTATAATCTGTTGTCTGTAAAATGTAATAGAAATAGGTCCATTGGCGTCAAAACTGCAGCACTTCAAAGTGATCGTTCACCTCAGCAAGCAGCGAATTGTCCTTTACATGTTTTACATTGACACTCATCTTAAGTCTAAGTCAAAGCACTGAAACTATTGAAATGAATGCTTTGCCCAGATTTCTCTGTCTGTTCCAGACTCTTCCCATTTCCACCCCGAGCCGGAGTGGAAAAAGAACAATCTCAACATTTGTATGGCAAGGCAAAAAAACTTGACCTTGTCTTAAATATGACTTTATATCAGCTCAAATCAGAGTGTTTCTGTACTGGTGTGGTCAGAATATGAAGCTCAGTGGAAAAATATTTAGTGTAATGTGATGGCAGAGGTTCCTGTACAGGCTTTACTGGCAAATTGTAGAAAAAGATTCAGTTGTAGTCATCTGGACTCTGTTTTAGAAAAACAAAACGTTTCGACTCTCATCCAAGAGTCATTCTCAATCTGTTCTACTCTGTGAAAGCCCTGCCCACAGGGTGGGACCCCTGATAATGGGCCATCGAAACCAACTGGGATGGGCCTATTGTTCACTGACTTTGCTCCCTTTATTAGCATCCGAATGCCTCGGGCGTCTCCAGGGTTTCAGTAAACCATTATAAATATATATTTACTGTCAAATGACAAATCTCTGCAATAACTGAAACTGAAAATGAGGACCACCAGTATCATGTTTTTTGCGATTGTTCTGTCTCAGAAAAGAAATATTGGACTGAGATCAATAAAGCGCTACAGACTGTCATTGATATCACCATCCCACACAATTTCAGATCTATGTTTTAGGCCTAAAAACTCCAGCCATGGATACCATAAATGGATATCTCTGGAACATTCTTCTGGCTGCAGGAAAAAGGCAATCGCTAAGAAATGAATGACACAAACTCAACCAATAACTAAGGACTGGGCCGACATTATAATTGACATACAAAAAAGCGAGAAGCTTAAATTCGGACTAAATTTGAAAATGAACAAATTTGTTACATTTTTGAGTAAATGGGACCATTACGCCGAACGACATGTTGAAGATTATTTATAGTGTTTGTATGCAGTCTCTGTGTCTCGTCCTGCGTTGTATTGTGTTGTATTTTATATATTTATTTCTGACTTTCTCTTAAGTAACTTTGCTTTGGCATCTCATGTTTTCAAACTTACAATAATTGTATATTTTGAAAGCCACACATTACTTTCTATTTCTGTCAGGTGTTCCCTCATCAGGATTGGTAATAAGCACTCCATCTACTGGCAACAGAGGCAATTACCATGAGGAAACAAACAAAAGCTAGCTTTGGCAAGCATGTTAATATGAGCATGCAGTTGAAATTAACCTGAAGCAGCAATGCTCTGAACACGTCTGGACTTTAAAACAGCACAGAAATCCACTGGATTTTCACTTTTGATTTTAAACTGAGTGTTTTTGTGAGGTTCAGAAAGATGTTCTCGTAAACAGGATTCATGAAAAAAGTGTGAATAAAGAAATAAAACTCCAGGTATGTTTTGTTAAGTGAACAATGTTACAACCTGGGTAAAGGCTTGAAATATCGTAAATGAAAATATGATCTTTTGCAGAGCGGTGTGGATGTTCGTGAGCTTGTGGGGCAGACAGGAGCAGATGCAGCCGTTCGGAGCTCATTATGAAAAATACAGGCGGAACGCTAGTGGATGCGGTCGTCATGGAAACCCCGTGGAACCACCATATTTGGAGTTGATGTTGGAATGTTTTCAGATACAAACACCAGATAAGCTTATTGCAGATGGATTAAATAAAAAGCAGGGAAGATTTAGAGCTTGGGAAACTACATGATATTGGAAAAATTTAGACAGCAACATTCATACAGTTAAAGGACCTGTATTGGGGGTGGGTGATATTGACAAAAAATGAATATCTCATAATAAAGAGTCCCGATAACGACAATCAGAAGAAATGATGTCAATCCAACAGAAATGTGTTAAAACATGTCTGAATCACAAAATGCAGAAATATCCCTTTATACTCTTATCTATTTATCATAACTTTTGTCTTTTTTTACATTTAATCAGCAATTTTTCTAGCAGTTTTGACTCTAAACAATATACTTCTAGACCTTCCATCAGAGAATGTTGTATCTTCATCAACTACAAACCCATAGCTGTGATTTACTTTATTCAGTCATGCTTCAGTAATACTCCTTTACTAGTTACAAGTGTTGGTAAGTAACTAAACGCATATGCCAAAAAAAACATTCAGAATACTAATTTAGAGTAACTGTATTCCGGTACAGTTATTCAGAATACAGATACTTTCCTAAAATCAAAGTTGTAATAGATCATGTAATTTAGGTTTCAAACTGCACAATATTAGTGAGAAAAACAGAAAACACAGCTCTTGTGGCGAGTGCATGTGTAATTGTTCCTGCTCTAATCCATAATAAATAAATAAATATACACTCAATGTAAAACAAATCGCCTGCGTTCCATTAGCCTGGCACCGCCTGGCCACCAGGCTAATGGAACTAAGATTGTGATTTCTGCCATGTCTTTGTGATTTTAATGCATTTTTTCTGTTGTGTGAAGCACTTTGAATTGCCTTGTGTACGAATTGTGCTCTAAAAAATAACTTGCCTTGCCTTGCCTTGCCTTGCCACCATTCCAGGAGTTAGCACTAATGCATTTCAATGGGAGAGTTAGCGCTAGCCTCCGAACATCACAAACAAATGTAAAGCCAGGGCGGTTTTGGCGAATTCCTGTACAGCCACTCGACCAAACGTGAGCCTCGTTACAAAATACTACTACGTGCAGATGTGTTTTGTGTAGATTGTTACCATTAGCGATACATGCTAACAACCTTGTTATAAATATTTCTTAAAATTAAAATAATCTGGACAATAACGCAACAAAAACACAGCTGGCCATATAAATTTGACAATAACTTATTTTAGGTTTTGTTTCACCAAGCGCCACAAATCCTACAGTACTAAGTGAACTATATAAACAAGAGGTTGACGCTGGATATTGACCGTTATTACTCGTTGGTGACATTTACCAAACCATAAAACAACCACGTGTCTGCGCTGTCTACAAACGACAAAAGTGCAGTTTTTATTTGCTGCCTAATTAAAATGAATGTGATAGAAAGAATGTTTACATAAGTACCAAGCTGCATGCGTTTCTGTTCTAAACACATCACTCCTGGAAGGGTCCGTAAGAAACAGTGCAACAAACATACTATACTATACACTATAATATACTATACTATACACTATAATATAATGCAACTCACTGTAAAAGTTATTATATTCAGAAAACAATGGACAATGTATAAAACAAAACAAAAATGCTTCAAAATACATTTTAAAGCAGGTATTCTGTTTTCTATGACTAAGTAAAGATATTCTTCCCAACACTGTTATTAAATCTAATAAATCAAAAGCCTCACCTCTCATTAATATTGTACGCTGTTGTTTTTAAAGTGAATGCACCTTCACCAGACTTGTTCAGATCCTGTCAGAGCTAAAACTACTTACCAAAGCACTGATTTATTTTTGTTTGGCTCTTCTTATCAAACAATTTCACTGTAAAATAATACAAAATGTCATGGCCAGTCATTTCTGTTGATACGCAGCTCTGTTCACCTCGCCTACATTTGCTTATGTGTCTTTTAAACATAGACAAATAAAAATCATACCGCTTCTTGGTTGCTTTCTTGATTTGTTGCATGGTAAACACAACATAAGATCCATGACAACCACATATTTACATATTCATTTCTGTTTTAAATGAAAGACCAAAACAATAGATCTAGCCCTGGGTAACATCTCTGCTCCGCACTGATATGTGGATTAACCATTATTTTCTCACTTGCATATGTACACACACGCGTATAATTTATGGAAATGTTATGTTTTACAGATTAGATATACTGTATTTTAGTTTGAAATACAGACCCGTTATTGCAGCAGTCCTTTAAAAAATGTTCCTAAATTGTTCCTAAAATGTCCTGAACTATTTAGAGACAGCTGGGTACAACGTGTGTTAGCGTCAGCAGAGGGAGGAAACTGCTTATGCCACAGAAAGTCCAGGTGAAACTATGGACTGACCCACTTTAGAAAGTAAAGGGGACAAACTTACCATTATTTACATTCTGCAATTATGTCAATGAAGGCAGTACAAAATAGAGCCGCACA
Source organism: Chaenogobius annularis (assembly GCA_015082035.1). Taxonomy (NCBI): domain Eukaryota; kingdom Metazoa; phylum Chordata; class Actinopteri; order Gobiiformes; family Gobiidae; genus Chaenogobius; species Chaenogobius annularis. Next base: position 11,481 of record BJKM01000502.1, on the reverse strand, counting down.
ATAAATCACAAATGTATCGATGTTGCTATATCGGCGGACGTAATAATTGAAACAAACAAAATATATCACAATAATACCAAAATCCTCCATCCGACAGACATTTAAAAAAAATTAACTCTGAAGCATTACTGATACGTTAAGGGCCGAGGTGTCCAAACTGGGGCCCGAATGACAATTGGCAGAATTTCTACAGCAAATGTAAGTGTTTATACCATCAAAAGTAACGTCACAAATGTTGCATTGTGATACTAACCTAATATTAATGTTCCGAGCCTCATTAAAAAGGTGTTTGGACGCTGTCATCGCCATGGTAAACCATCTGATCGGCTCACTCGCTCACTATATTGATCGCAACAACATTCAGGGGTTAAACCAAGATTCTTCATTGAAATCACATTATGTCCCACCTTCATTCCTGAATTAAACAAAAAAAAAGGGTCTATACTAAGGGTGTCTAACATGCAGCCTGTTATATTTATTCATTTCGGATAAATCAAAAGCGTTAGTTAGCTCTGTGAGGAAAATATTTTTTAAAAGTGCAAACCTGGACGGATCAGGAGCCACAGGTACAAACACAGGTCAGAGTGTGATGAATAATTACACTCAATGAACACTCAATGAGCTCTGACTGTGTCCACACTAATGAGGCAGTGAACACAAACACAATGCACCCATCGGATTCACTACATGAATAATTTGTCACCGAGATATGCTTAAACTGTAAAAAATAGTTGGCTCATATTGAGTTTGTGCAGCAACAGCATCATGTCCACGTTCCTGCTCCTGCTGCAGATTCACAACTTTTACCGGTCTACATAAAGCTATTCATTTCTTGCGTTTTTCATCGTTTTATATTTCACGTTACGTTCGACCCGCAACCCAGCCCGAGCATCGAAATTCGGCCCGCAGCCCAGAATGAGTTTGACACCCCTGGTCCATACGTTTCTCCCTCAATGCTCAATGCGTTTTCTCCATCTCCTCTCACTTCTTCCTCATTGGCTCTTTCTTCTCTCCTCTCTTTCATCTCTGGCCTACATGCCTCCTCTCTCCTCGCTCTCTTCTCTTTCCCTCCCTCTCCCTCTCCATCTGTAGTATTGTTCTGTCCACTAACAGTCAAATTAAAGCCAGCGTGTGACTTGAACACATGGACAGCACAAACGACCTGTGTTTTTAATCGTCTCCTTACATAACCTGCTATAAATACAACACAGACACTGCACACAGCTCACACTGAGCCCATTAAGCGACAGTCACTGCAAAACATGAACATTTGTAATAGTTAAAATGACAGTAATTCATTCACATTTATCAGGTTTTTATTGTTTTCATAGTTTTTGACCCTTCCAGAGTTTGTAAACAGTCAGAAAACATACACGATTGAGCTGAAAAATGGAACTGGAATGCGGATAAACAAAAAGCCAAAAGGCAGAACTGTGACATTTTATTTGACTTCTGACAAGTTTCATTATCTTCCTCAGTGGAGTAAGAAATAAAAACACGAAAATGCACATCATAACATCATAACCCTTGAGAAAACATTTACTTCAGATGATTCTGCATGCTATTCTTTTTCTTTCATTTTTTAGAGCTTATTGATAAAAGTGACTTATAGGTCTAATTTTTATCATTATCATTCAATTCTTCTTCTTAATGCAGTAAAACAGCCCCACTGGAAGATATTACTATTTCAAATTAGAACATATTGAAATATATCTTTAAAACAATGTATCTGGGATGTAAAACCCCAACAATGGAAATGATAGATGGACACAATAAATGACAAGGACTTAGCCGACTGTCAAGGACTGGGCTGAAATAACTTGATGACTAAAATTGACATTTACTTTGAACTTAAACATGGACAAATCCATGGGGGACATAAGTCTGATTTATTTTTATTTTCGAGTTTATTCTTTGGGCTACTCTATTTCCTTCTTATTTTGTCTTTTAACTCTTTGGTTTTGTTCTGTTTGTCTCTTTTTACAATATATATATTTTAAAATGTCATCTCTCCATTACTGTATATTGCCATTTGGAGGAATTTGATCAGTCAAAAGTTGATTGACAATATATTTTTTTTGTCTTGGATTGTTAACGGCAGCAACACTTTGTCAAAACTCTGAAACCAATGCATAATTAAAACTAGTCCAAACAACAAAGGCATTCTGAAAATCCTAATGGAAATATTCCGTTTTTGCAGTGTAGCTCCAGAGAGTATTTTTAGCCCCACGCCTTGTGCATCAGTTCCCATAGTAATCCAATTTGTGAGACACTAAAACAGCATGTATTTTTCATTTTATCTTCTCGTACGCCCACTCACTGCCAGGAGTGAAACTTCCAGGTTTGGTTGTGCAGATTAGAAAGGTTAAAATGTTTAATCAATGTAATTTTCCCAGTAGGAGTTTGTGTGAATAAAAGGGAAAAGACGGAGTTTCACTAAGGAGAAAAACAAGTTCGCTAATTAAGTTTGAATAGGCTTTTGTTGGTGAGAAGCCCTGTTTTTGTTCAACGTTAAGTCTTAAAGAAATAGTTGAATCGTAAAATGTTAACCAAAAGAAAGTTTGCAAATTTGATAATAAACAATGACAATAAAACTAGTCGAATAGTTCGCGATTTTTTAAAATATATTAGTCGACTAAATGATCAACAAATATGGAATGTGGTGACTGAAGGTTTCTAGATAAGAGAACATTTACAAAAAAACAGAGAATTCCTCACAAAAAAACAGAAATAGCTGATTATTTTTTGACATTTTGATTTAACAAGGTTTTTATGATAGAATGTTTTTGTATGCGTTTTAACCATTACTTAAATTAAAATGAATTTAAAGATTTGATTATTTTGATTAGTCGCAGCCCACAATAGGGCACTAAACATTTCTATTTTGCATTTTTTTCAATTACATGTGTTTTTATTGCTCAATAGAAATACCTTTAAAAAAATGCCATGCTGTGGAACATTCAAAGCAATAACATCTCCATGGAGACAAGCTGGTGTTGTCAGCCGAAAAACTCCATCACAAATACTGAAAATCTTGATCAATGACTATTATTTTATGCATCGTCAAAAGTTAACCAAAGAACATATTTATTCTTGTTTATTTGTAATGTTTTATAATTCATATTTTAAATACCACAGTGAATTATTAGATAATTAGTGTCTTTGCACCAGATTTTGAATGGCAGAACGAGCACTTTTATCATACAGAACAGAATGGGCTAATGATTCAATACAGCAGTTGTGTGTTTGTTTTATGACATCGTTTTGCGAATCACCGGAGCGATAACTGCAATCACGACCAAAACTGAATCAAACCAGATTCGTCATCCCGTTATATTCACAAATCAGCATATTAACAAACCAAAACACACTCCCCCCCCCCCCCTATCTCAAATCAAACGCTTGTTATGTCATCTGAAACCCAATAACAAAACGCGTTCAGCTCCGGTCGAACTGGCTCCTCCCTTCTCCGCCGTACCGAGCTAAAAATACACGGCAGGTCCACGTTCCGGCGTCGCTCGGTTCATTCACGCCCGAAAGCCTCACGCGCCCCGCACACACCCGAAGATAACATGTGCGGCGCGTTGATGCTAGAGGCGTAACAGGCCCTTCACGGAGGCGCGCGGAAAGGTCGGAATGGGCTAAATTTAAACACCGCAGCCTCCGTTTGGAAACTTGAACACAGATTTCAGGTCACGGATTTGTCGTAAGAACAAAGACGGTGAAGATGAAAGAGCGGAAAAAAACGCCGCAATTGCCGTGATTCAATGTTTGTTGGGACAGTTAAAGGGGCGCTGTGTTACGTCTCTGCCGCTTGCTTGTCAACGTCAAAACAAAACGCCGTAAAAGCTCAGAAAAACACTTCAGTAAATGCACAGTAGCTTTTAAAAACAAACAAATATAAAATGCAGAATGACACGCTTAAGTCTTTAGTTAGTATCTGAAATTCAACTTACAAGTCATTTATTTGACTTTCTAAAGCTCATATCTTGTTGTTCTACATAAAAATGACACTTGCGACTGACGATTATCTTGCTATACAATTTGTCTAGCGATTATTCTTTCTATTAATGGATTAGTTGTTGGCCGTGAACGTTTTTTTGTTTCTTTTTATCCCGATAAAGCTAAAGTAATTCTGCTTGACGACATATTCATCGAGTATACTTATCTCCTGTGTCATTTTGTAATTCTTGTTTTGTCTGAGTCTTAAAACCTCTTTTCATAACGCATCCTTGTTATGCATGTTTTAAAGTTGTCCAGATAACAATTATTTCATGACTAAATTAGTTGATAATGATCTAAATCATTGATTAGCAGTGATTCATTGATTGAACTGGTTACAAAAAAATCCCACTTGCGCAAAGCAAATGCACACACGATAAATAGTAAGCCCCAAAAAATATCGTTCCAGCTGTAATTTGTTGAACGATGAGTGTACATAGTAATTATCGCGACAGGTCTATAAAACTGACTCAAAGTGAATGGTTTAATTCAGCGCACAGTCTGAATCGATCTCTCCCTAGCAACAGAAATCGTCTGTGGCCCGCCCTGGTCTTAGGAATCCCGTGCCCTTTTATAGAACACAGCTCGATTGTTGATCGCATTCAAACTTTGGCTGTCAATGCCCTAGCAGCGGGCCCATCCCGGACCCCTGTGGATCGAGCACACCTGAGAGGAGCCAGTCTTTGAACAGCGCCACCAGGGCTCCCGGTGGGTTTAGCATTTGTGTGAAAGAGAGCATAGGGGGCGGGGGGGTCATTTAACATGGTGACGACTGGTCTGGTCTTTTCTGCCATAACCCCACTCAGATGTTACTGGGCTGCCTAGCATGTTCCACGGTATGGCATTAAACTCCATAGAGACAAGCAGGTCAGATCTGTGGAGAGGCGCCCCCGACTCGTCCTCCAATAAATCAAAACTGGAACATTATTTTTAGGCTGAATGTTTTAAGCTGTTTTAAGTCTTTAATGAGTCTAAAAAGCAATTGTAATGTTTCCTTTTGCTATGTATTTATTACAGCTCGTGTTTTTCATAAAATTGTTCCGTTAGAAAAGAGTTTAGAGGGATTATCCTGCTTTAGGGTTGTGTCCGTGTAATGGAATCGTTTAAATATGATTGTTTATTGTGACATTTTCTGCCCATTTTTTCTAAATTGTGTCGAGCAGATTTCGATACAAATCTAGGCAGCAAAAGCATGTTGAGTGTTTAAGCTAGGCCCAAGCTTGGTCAGAGAAAAATCTTTTGAAAGGCAGAATTAGTCATAAAAAAAGATTAACAATTTTAACAACATATTTTTTCCCACTGTTTTACGTTCAAATAAAAAGGATTGTATATGTTGCAATGTTGTTGTTGTTGTTGTTGTTGTTGTTTTGCTGTTGTTAATCCACTGAAAACATTATATAAATGTGCTATACAAATATGTATTGTTGTATAAGTTTATTACGCATTTCACTTTTTTTTAGGATATTCTTAAGCATTTTAGAAGCAACATTGTAAATCAAAGTAAATGTATGTCTTAGCCACAGAAAAATTCAGCATATATTTTATAAAAACTGCAATTTATATCACATTATGCAACGGCCTGAATGGAAGTAACGGAGGATTTTACATGCTTTATTTGCTTGTTGTTGTTGTCGATAATGGTGATTGTAATTGTAGGGCATTGCTAAATCCATATGCCCAACGCTGCTGCACGCTAGACCAACTCACTACGGTAACTCAAGATGGGAAAAGCAAAGAAATAAAGGAGATACACTGTGTTTTTTTTTTTCCCAGTGTTTTGACGTTTTGAAAGTTGTTCCACAGCTCCGTGTTCCGCATACTGTACGTTACTAAGAGGAGAATCCACACTCACAGCCCCAAAGCCTTTTAGGAATTCAATAATTCACACATAAAACTTGGCTCTTCCTCAAACCCACAAGGACGACTTCAACTGAAATACAACGTGGATCTCGTCAGAAAACTTTACCAAAACAGCAACGGTGAAAATCAACTTTTCAAAACTGATATTGCTCTGACAATTCAATTTAAAAAATGCTAGAATTACACCGTTTTGGCTTGGTATTTAACTCATTTTAAAGCGTATGTGTAAAGAATCATGTTAGTCCGCCCGTAAGAAAACGGTGTGAAGTCTCGCTGAGAGTGTGAGAACATGCCCCCTGCTGGTGCGAGGAGTGAAGCAGTTCAAATGGAGCTAAAAACAATAGCCGCTCGCTTAGAAAATTAGAGTGTGCACACAGACTATGACAAAATATGGCCAAAACCGGGATTCACGTCGGAACAAAGCCGTCCAGAAAGAGCCGCAACAATGAATCGACTCACAGTGACTAATAATATAAATAATACACAATAATATTCAAACTACTTTATGCCTATGACTAAAAGAAAAAGCTGAATGAAACACTTTTCTGCTCAAATAGTAAATAATAATCCATCCACTCGCTACAGTTCAAATCGTATCGTACTGCAATAAATTAACAAAAGAAAATTTACTGAACGATAAGTCGATATCGCGATTAATCGTGACAGGCTTACGGAGTCGTATTTTGATAAGCGTAATCGTTATCTGGACTGTGCAGACTCCAACACGCATACGAAAATACCTTTTTTATAACAAAGATAGTGGAATTGTGAAATCGAATTTCACAAAAACAACTTCTGATTTTTAAGAATAATACATTATATTTGTAAATATTCTCTGACCAGAAGGCTTCCCCCTTTATTTTGTTAAAAATGTATCAAAAGAAATCTCAGTGTACATAAGAATATTTGTTTGACTAAATAACAAAATTCTGACTAGTCCACTACTAAAATAATTGTTAGCTGCAGAATTAGAACAGAACCAGGTCTACATCAGGTCTAAAGTAGGCTCAAATCACCTAGGGTAGACTTTTATGAGCTGTTAAACATCTTATAACTGTTTCTCTCTTCATAAGCTCATTCAGAGTTATATTTTTATTGACTCCTTCATGTTTGAGTAATCCTGGCCCGCATTGTAGGCTTGAGTACTCAGAAAGTGTCCGTTTTTCCCTGTCCCCAGATTTTTTCTTAGATGGCAGCTACAGTGAAAATGTTGACATAATTTGCTATAGTTCATACATTTTAAGCTGTTTATTCTTACTACAAAGCATATTTACTGTTTAGCGTTATAATTTAAATTGCTTCACTCCAACATGTGGGAATTGAGGTGTTTCCTGACATTTATGTTATTTACAAGGAGACATATACAGTCATGCTTTGTTCAGGTACCTAATATTAAACTACAACATAAATAGATCACAATTTAACATGTTGTCAATTGTGCGCCACAATATTGAACTAAACGTACAAGTAACAGAAACAGGTCCATTGACTTCCTGCTCAAAACTGCAGAACTGATAAGCCCCGCCTGAAATGTCACCGTAACAAGCTGCAGATGTTCAAACGAGACATTTTAGAACCTACATGTGTCCCTCAGAGTCTCAATTTAGCACAAGGATGTGGGCGGGGATAGGAGGTAGGTGCAAACAGGTGCATTTTTCTGAGCACTCGAGTCTCAGTTGCGGGACAAAACAGGATTACTCAAACATACATGCATCAATCGAACTTTGAGTGCACTAATGATGAAGAAACACTGTTGTAACAAAGTCAAGTTGATTTTCCATGATATGTCTCCTTCAAGTAACAATATACAGTAAATACTTGGGCCAAATATCACGGTTTTTCTCTCTCTCTAATCAATCTTCACGTGATCTAATGCCACTCACCTTCCATGACATAGACCAGGGATCCGACCTCGCCCTCTTTGATGATGCAGGCGTCTTCCCCGTAATCCACTGGGTACATGCAGTCCACGATCTCCTGGATCTGAGACAGCTCCAGGTTCTTCATGAAGTCGTTGTCCAGGATGGCGTCTTTTATCAGATCCTTAGACCTGGACATCAAAGAGGGGCAGAGGAAAATCAGGAGGGAAATCCAGATATTTAGACGACATGATGTCGATAAACAGAAATGTGTTAAAACATGTCTTTAAAAGTTTTCATTGAGGTTTTATTATCAGACAAATGAAGTCAAATGAATCACTAAATTGCAGAAATATTACCTTATACCCTTATTTCAAAGTTTACATCACTTATTTAATTTTCTTTTTGGAGCACTTTTTACTATGAACGATATCCTCAGTATTAAAATGTTATTATTATTACTTAAATATGATCAAAAATAATGTATTGAATTTATTGTATAAACTTGGGACAAATGGCAAAAATGAAATAGACAGAACTGATTAAAACAAATCTCTGATAATAGTAATAGAAGATATCATTCAGATCATTCAAATATAGGTTACAGTCAGACACAGTAAACAAGGTCAAACAATGATATAAAATGATATAAAATTAGATTAATATGTGACAAATGTCTTCCTGAAGACAAGGTAAAGAACCAGAATTTGCCTGAGCATGAAATAGTTAATGAAATACTTTTTAATTCATTTGTATTAGCCATTATAAAGTAGGTAAACCAACCCGATAAACTATTAAGAAATACTTCTGTTACTGTTTATGTCTCTCTTTCTGTACAATAATACATTAATATACGTTTATAGAGCACAGTCTGTTCCCAATGTAATTCAAGGTGCTTTACATAACAGATAAAGATGCATTCAAATCACAAAACTGGTAAAAACATAAATCATTGTCAAATGTACTTTAAAATACTTAAATAAGAGCAGAAGTAAGAGTAAAAATAGTTGCAATATGGAAAGTAGTTGCACGTTTTGTTTTTACTTTCCAACCGTGCGTAATTATATTCAGTTCATCTGAAAGTTCAACACCGTCCTCATTTAAATTTTTAATTGCCGGTTCTTTTTTTAGTAAAATAAGAAAATATTTGTCTAACGAGGAGCTGAGGTAAATGTCAGTGGTTTTTTTAGCTTTTTGTAAATGTTAAAACATGCAGCAGTACAATCTTCAAAATGCTCTTTTATGACCCCTGAAGTGAATTTGTTTACAAAAAGGGGGGGAAATGTTATGGAGATGGTGTTAAACTTTTTAAATCAAGATCTAAAACTGTATTGAAATAAATATTACTTTAAACACATTTTTCCATTGTTTGATTGAGAAAAAGATGGTTTCGCAAATTTAAGTCAACCTTTTGAGGCTTTACATCATGACCAGCCTTACGTTGAACAAAATTATGATCATTTCTTTAAGAGAACAAACTGCAAAAACTCTGATCTTCCTTCCTTCCACTTTTGAACTCTAATGACCGATACTAACAGATCAGAAAACCTCACAAGATCTACAGTTTTGGCACTGATTTAGCCTTGTTTGAGCCAATAATGAAGACATACATGGAACAACCTCTTCTTCACCTCTTCCAGGCAAAGTGTGTTGAGTGTCTTGCCCAAGGACACAATGAGAGTGTGAGCGAGGATCAAAACAAACAACCTTTGTCACTGGGCAAATGCTCTTCCAGCAATTGACAGTATAGTTTATCATCCTCATGTTTGAACCACTGATTAAATCTTAATTCAATATTTAGACAAGCTTTAGCTGTGATTAGCTTGTACCCATTTCATTCATTTATGCTGTTCGGATGGAGAGCTTCAGCAATATACTGTATCAAAGAGCATTATGTAACACCCGCGCTCGCAGTAAGAATGGACTGTATGTTTTCCAAGGTTTCTTTTAGTAATAGAAACACCTATAGTTAAATACATGCAATATAGGCATGTTTGATGATACTGTGGAATGGTCTCTCGTGCAGGTCTCGTAGGTGATTTGACCAAAAAAAAAAAGGTATCTAAAAATGTTTTCTTCATATTGATTGGTCACAATTTTATTTTTCATTTTTTTATTTCAATGTTGTTTTTTTTTTGTTTTTTTTTAATTAAAGAACACACACATAAAAATTAAACGCAGAGAAAGAGAAGCACGACCAGAGAGAGAGAGAGAGAGAGAGAGCAGACATCCAACAAAATAATGAAAAAAATAAAATCATGGCCTAGAGAACCCTACAAAAATAAATAATAAATAATAAAAAAGTCCCATTTGGTCCACAGTCGGTCAAACGTGTCCATTTTAATTATCAAAATGTTCGATGATATTTTATTTTGTGGTTTGCAATACTAATTCTATGAACAGAAACAAAGAAAAATAGTCCAATTTCTTCCAAACCACCATGCTTTTACAGAGAGACTAAAAAAGACCCAACAGCGACGATTGGAAATGACTAAATAAATAAATGATTAAAATATTGCACAACACAGAAAAGTTACGGGGTGCATCTTTACGTTTTTTTCAGAGCTGAAACATTCTAATCGATTAATCGCAGCTAATCCATTCTTGAAATAATGACCAACTAATTTAGTATATATCGAATAATCGTTATCTGGATTATACACAGTGCAAAGCAGGATTGTCAAAAGTATCAGAAATCAGACACTAATCGATACTAAAACTAGTAACAAAATTAATTTGACCAAGAATCGACACTAAATACATCACATTAACAAGACAAAATCTGCTTTTCAATGTCCTCAAGCGACAGTACTTCGGGTCAAATTCAGTAGAAATCTCATTTTCAGATCTTTAGCGATGCAAACAACTAATCAATGTATCCAAAGAATAATCGATCAGCGAAATAATCGTTTGTTGCAGTCCGTTTATTGCAGAATGAATATTAGTAAAAAAATAATAATAATAATTCGATTCAGTTCCGTTCCAGGGAGAGAAAAGTTTGAGACTTTTGACTTGTGTATGGTGAATTGTGAATTGTCAGCAAAGTCCCTTCAACTGGTACAGCAGAGTTGCATCATGCCCGCCCAAATAAAACCACAAAGCGCCTTATGGGGGAAAGCGCACTCACAATATGCTCAGCAGCGTTTTGACAACCTGTTCGCTCCAAACACATTTCAGCTCAGCCTAAACGCTCAAATCTGTTCTGTTTGTTTCTTTTTGCCCATGTTTTGAGCTCCTAGCGTTAGCCACCGACTACCGGAGCGCAGCTGAATTCAAGTGACTCACCCACTGGAGGATATTACAGCAAAGCCAAAGGTTTTTCCTTCCTGTCGACTCCATAAAGACCTCCCCATAGAAATGCATTGAAAGCCCAAGTCAACACCACCGTGCTCTGATTGGTCGGGATGGAGTCAGCTTGGCTTGTATTAAAAAGAAAGCCCTCGAAAGGGTTCAAATGGGTCTCAAAACGCGCGGCTCTCTGTCAATAAATGCGGCTTTCAATCCGGCAAGGCTAATTCTTCCCGAAAAATAAAGCTATAGACTGCATTTTTGTTGTTGAGAGTTCCTGCGCTGAAAACACACTTATGAGCAATAAAATGTGGAGGTCAGTTACATCAGGGCGTATTGAAAGAGCGTCTCGACAGAAAGTACATAAGAAGATGAATCACAGAGCAAGCAAAACAGCATTTGGTAAATCAGAAAAAGCAGACATTATTTGTTTCCTACTTTTAAAAATTGGTTTACAGTATGTGTGGTCACA